>CM031605.1:55146478-55151478 GCA_018398815.1 Conus ventricosus
GTGTATCAATAGATGCTCACAAATCACCTATAATCATTAAAGTAACACACACACACACACACACAAACACACACACTCACACACACACCCACAACACACACACAGCACACACACACACACACACACACACACAAAAGCAACACATGAATAATCAAACGGGTATTGATAGCATGGTTTCGCCGCTTCCCGAGATGTACAGCTCTTTGTTGTAATTATAGAGAGGGAGGGAGAGAAGAAGTGAGAGAGAGAGACAGACAGACATGACAGGACAGAAAGACAGGGAGAGAGAGAGAGAGAGAGAGAGAGAGAGAGAGAAGAGAGAGAGAGAGAGAGTAGGAGAATGCACATATGCACAGATAGATTTTTAAAAACAATAATAGTAAAACTCTGAGCATAGCTTCTTGCCTCACTTTCCGATAGGAGTGGAACACAAACAAATTCCGTCCTAGTTATAAATAGATCAGTTTAACAGACAACTTACGACTAAGGAGCAGGATCATGAGAAAAAACGTCTACTGTAGTGCGTGCGTTTTCTTCCACTACACAAGCAACCTTTTACCATTGTACGGTTGTTGATGTTCGACAGTCCAACTCCACAATTTCAGCACAAGTAAAGGCAGTTCGGCCACAGTTCATTGAGCATTATACTTTTGGCACGTTCTGCATCAACCTGTGACCTCATTACTTTAAGGTTGCACCCCATAATCAGTGTATTTAAATGTGTGGGATAGAAAGTGGATTTTTGATTGCAACGCGTGCGCGCGCGCGCGCCGCCGCTGCGTACAACACACACCACACACACACACACCACACACACACACACACACACACTACACACACATCACAAACACACATTCACACAACACATTCAAAGTGATACAGTTCAAGTCATTTGGATTACAATGTTCCTAAATTGCTGCTTAGATGAAGGGTTTAACATTAAATTTTCCCTTTTTCTGTTAATATTTGTTCTCATTTTTCCCTTCCCCTCTGTGTGTGTGTGTGTGGGGTGTGTGTGTAGTGGGTGTGTGTTTGTGTGGTGTGTGTGTGTGTGTGATTCACACGTGTTGCGTAATCTGTCTAAGTGCGCCTCGCTTGCGTGCTTGCGTGCGGTGCGTGCGTTGTGTGTGCATGTGTGGCGTCTGTGAGTGTGTGTGTTGGAGTGTGGACAAGAGCAGAAGAGAGAGAGAGAGAGAGAGGGAGAGAGAGAGTGTGTGTGTGTGTGTGATGTGTGTGTGTGTGTGATTGTGTGTGTGTGAGTGTGGTTGTGTGGTGCAAACACATCATAACTGCCTTGGCCGGCTCTCTCAGATTTAATTTAGCTTCCCAAATTCTGTTTTCAGTAATGCGACAAGGGAAGGTAAGTTTAAATAGTATTCACACACACGCGCCGTGCAACCGCGCCACGCACGCACGCACACACACACACACTCACCACACACACACACACACACACACACACCAACACACACCACACCCACAAACCCGCACGCACAGCACACACTCACACACACAAACACACACTTCCTTATAGAATACCAAGTCAGGCAAGGTCCTGAAAAAGAGGGACTATATAAACCCACAAACATCATATCAATGTTTGTCACATTGGTCTTAAATCCAGTAGTTTGCCTCCATATATTGGATCGGCTGTGTGTGTGTGTGTGTTGTGCTGTGCGCGCGCTGTGTGTTGTTGTGTGCGTGTTGTGTGATTGTGTGTGTGTGTGTGTGTGTGTGTTGTGTGTGTGAGTGTGCGGTGTGTGGTGGTGTTGTGTGTGTGTGTGTGTTGTGTGTGGTGTGCGTGTGCGTGTTGTGTGTGTTGTTGTGTGATGTGTGTTTTCCACGGACGTGACAGATTCCTCAAAACACACTCGTCGAAATAATGGAAGTTGAGTCCAAATGATGCGTTATAGACCTGTTTCTGAGTGTCCAGTAAAAGTCGCACGTGCCGCGCGCGTGCCCGAGC
Source organism: Conus ventricosus (assembly GCA_018398815.1). Taxonomy (NCBI): domain Eukaryota; kingdom Metazoa; phylum Mollusca; class Gastropoda; order Neogastropoda; family Conidae; genus Conus; species Conus ventricosus. Next base: position 55,148,445 of record CM031605.1, read on the forward strand.
CACGCGCGCGTTCACAACACACACTCCCCCACACTACAACACACGCACACACCCACGCACACACACACGCACACACACAACGCACACACACGCACACACACACGCAACATGACACACACACACACACACACACACACACACACACACACATCACACACAAACACACAAACAACTCGACCATCACACACACACACACACCACACACACAACACACAACGACGCACACACACACACACCACCCCCAACACACCACACACACACGCACCAGAAATAGATAGAGAGATAGAGAGAGAGAGAGTAAGATGGAGAAGAGAGGATAGAGAGAGAGAGAGAGAGAGACAGAGACGGAGAGACAGAGACAGAGACACAAGAGAGAGAGATACGAACACACCACCGAGTCATAATGAAACAACTGAGGGCCTATTTTCGAATAACCGGTTTGGAACTTTATTGCAAACACAACAACAGGGAATGCCCGATTTCAAATTGTTTCTTTCTCTGCATACCTCCAAAAATCGAATTGAATCTTCCGTACTTAAACTACAACGAGTCCTGACCAAAAGAGTTGATAATGCGAAACTCACATGTGAAGAAGAAGAAGAAAAGAAGAAGAAGAAGAAGAAGAAGAAGAAAATGATTCATGCAGTTTATCAATTTGTCATATAAAACGTCATCGCAAAGGGTGGAAGTAAATGCGAGGCGTTTTCAAAAAACCAAATTTCAACTGATGTTTATTGATACATCAACTTCATACTCCCAACAGATGCCATATTAAGTGACTATCAAGATAACATCCCTGTCAATCCCTAAATGCTTGACATCAAGATGACATCACTTCAACACAACCAATGAAGTATGACGCGAGATGACATCACTCAACACACCCGTGAGTGACATCAATATACCATCACTTCAACACTCCCAATGAAGACATCGAATGACATCATTCAATTCTCCCGAACGAGTGACATCAAGATAACATCCACTTCAACACTCCCAGTGAGGTGATATCGAGATGAACTTCGCGTCCAACACTCCAATGAAATCACATCAATAACTAACTGTCTATACTATGCCCACAACAAAGACTTTGCATTCAATTGATATATTTTTAAAAACCCACTAAGGACGTGTCCATTGAGAACGTCATCAGCAAAGGTGGAAGAAAATGCAAGGCATTATAGAAGCCTGTACACTTCAATAATCCTGAATCACACGAATGACACCCAACAAGTACCATCCCATCAAAGCCCAAAAAGACGTGACATCAAGATCTCATACACGAGTCAACACTCCAGTAAAAGTGACATCAAGATAACATCACTTCAATCACCCCAACGGTGACCATCAAGAACTCAACACTTCGAACACTCCCAGTGAGAGACATCGAGATACACACTTGCAAGCTCACCCAAAGAGTGACAATAAGATGACATAAGTGCTTCAATACTTCCCACATTGCGTGACAGACAAATTGACATCACATGAACATTGCCCAAGTGAGTGACAACAAGAATGACATCAACTGCCAAATCAACAGATTAGTACCTCGAATAAAGAACATCACTGTCAATACTCCCAGTGATGACATTAAGATAACATAACTCCAATACTCCCAATGAGTGCCACAAGATATCATCACTTCGACATTCCAATGAGTGCCACAAGATAACATCACTTCAACTTTCCCCAAATTTGAGTGACATCAAGATAACATCACTTCAACACACCCAGTATGACATCACTTCAAACACCCCCAATGAGTGGCATCGAGATAACATTACTTCAACACACCCAGTAGACATCACTTCAATACTGCCAAATGAGTGACATCAAGAGAGCATCACTTCAACACACCCAATGAGTGACATCGAGATGACATCACTTCAACACTCCCAACGAGTGACATCAAGATAACATCGCTACAATACTCCCAATGAATCACATCAACATCTAAATGTCCATGCATAGGCTACATCAAAGACTTGTATTCATTATACAGATTTACACTGTAGACGTGTCAGATCGGTTGGGAACAATGCTTCTCATCTACACAATTCCGCATAGGCCTACTTCCGACACCGGCAGATGAGGAAACAGTAGGCCTATATTCGCTGGTACACCCATCCTGCTACTTTTCATTCCGCATAGGCCTACTTCCGACACCGGCAGATGAGGAAACAGTAGGCCTATATTCGCTGGTACACCCATCCTGCTACTTACACTGACTTCTTTTCAACGTCATCCGACATAATCGGAACTGGACACTTTTACAATGAAACAGGTCAAACCGGAGGCATAATTTCTCCCTCCATCCGCCCTCCCTCCCTCCTTCCTTCCCTCTGTCTGTCTCTTTCTCTCTCTCTATCTCTCTCTTTGTCTTTCTGTCTGTCTGACTGCTCTCTCTCTCTCTCTCTCTCTCTCTCTCTCTCTCTCTCTCTCTCTCCCCTCTCTCTCCTTTTCTTCCTCTCTCTCTCTCTCTCTGTGTACGCGCGCGCGCGTGTGTGTGTGGTCAACAATAACAACAACATGATCTGCTGCTGCTGTTGGCGGTCAGGATTCGATTCCCGCATGAAAATACCCACATGAAAATTGACAATTTCGCTGCCCCTTCTGAACGCGCTGCTGTTCAGGTGGTATCAGTGTAAAGTTACATAGGTTTTCTCCCCCTTTGCTCTTCTGACGTAGCGCGGTTTCCACACTGCTATAATGTAGCCTATAACGTGCGGTGGGTGTAAGCCTTAAACTGATTATAGTTGATGGTGACACAGCAAACGTTCATTTTGTACTCCCAGTTCTTACAGAACAGGGAGTACTTTACACTGGGAACGAAGAAATGCTGTGTGTGTGTGTGTGTGTGTGTGTGTGCGTGCGTGCGTGCGTGCGTGCGTGCGGGCGTGCGTGCGTGCGTGCGTGCGTGCGTGTGTGTGGGGTGTGTTGTGTGTGGTGTGTTGTGTGTCCGTCCGTGGTCAAAATGTGTTCCACTTGCTCCAGACAAAATTACTGGGCCGATCTTTCTGAAAATTTGTAGCCG
>CM031605.1:55156478-55176478 GCA_018398815.1 Conus ventricosus
TAATGCCAGCGTGTTAATTAGAGAGTCCACAGACGTGTTGTGGAAGCAGTGTGTGAGTGTGTGTGTGAGAAAGTGTGTGAGTGTGTGCATGTGTGCGCGTGTGTGTGTGCGTGCGTGTGTGTGTGTGTGTGTGTGCATGGGATGTGTTTGAGGGGAGGAGTTATTCTTATTGTTATGTGCATGTATGTGCGTGTGCGAGAGTGCGCACGCACTTATATACTGTAATTGATGGTCTTGTTCTTGCTCCTAAGTCATCTTCTGAACATTCACGCACGCAGCCCACAACACACACACATACACGTGCGTGCGTGCACACGCACACACACACATGCACATACGAACATGTGTGCGTACATTCGCTCGCTCTTACCCACGCACATATACACATGTATGCATGTGCATGGCCACACTGACACACGCGCGCACACACACCCATACACATAAGCGCACAAATGCACACATACACGCACATGCGCACACGTCCACAAACAAAGACACACACATACACACAGATATGTACACATATAGCCTATATGCAGATATGTGTGCTCACACAAACCCACAAATTACACACACACACACACACACACACACACACCACACACACACACACACACACACTTCTGCACACACACACACCACACACACACACACACACACACACACACATGTGCACACACACACCACACGCACATATACACACACACACACAAACAAACGCACACACATACCTGCGCGCGCACACACACACACACACACACCACACACACACACACACACACACACACACCACACACACACACACATGTGCGTCCACGCACGCACATGGGCCCATGCCCACACATACACACACGTGTACATCCACTAAAAAAAAAAAAAGAAAAAAAAAATGGTAGGTAGGCACTCAAGGTCTGACCAGCGCATTGGGCTATGCGTAGGTCAGACATCCGCTGAGTCATAGCTACGAGACCCTCTTCTTCAATTGTCTCATCTTTGTTGTTGTTGTTGTTGTTGTTGTTGTCGTACCCTGGCTAAAAGACTCCAGGGATCATCCAAACAGCCGAAGCACTTGAACACTATGGTACAAATGCATCAGCTGGGGATGAGAACATTACGTGTGTGACCGTTTTTGATTACCCGCCACGTGGGCAGCCACACTCCGACTTCGGGGGATTTTGAAGACTGATAATGTTATGCTAGGAGCTTGTCACAACTGAAGACAATCCCCGCATAACTATGCAGAGCATAACAACATTTTGATGTAGCCTTGGTGTTCTAGCCCATGTCAATTGGCCTGACACAGCTTTAAGCCAAGGCAGATCTTTGTTGTTAATTCATATATCCATCAGCTTCAAATCATGCGTAGTGTGGTCTCAAAACTTAGCAGATGTGGTGTAGCGTATAAGGACTAGTCCACACGCAGTGACGCCTCCTTAATGAAACTGAAACTGAAACTAAGATGCTGAAAAAAAGACTTGCTCTACAAAGCCTAGAAATCTATGTCGTAGAATAAGAGGTGATCATACTGAACCATTTAATATTCATGGCCATTATGTTGATCATCCGAGTAAGATTCATACTCAGAAAATGGTAATACTATTATGAAGTAGCAGTTTTGTAACATGAGTATGCATTGAATAATCTTACTTCAGTCCAACATCATCTAGTATTTCCTATTGTGACTGTCTGCTCAAACATGATACTAAGGAGATAACAGGATAGAAGCAGATAGGCTGCATTTTTTTAATTAATGTTTTAATTTTTTTTTCATATGCACATGCGCACACGCCCACATACAAAGACACACACATACACACAGATATGTACACATATAGCTTTTATGCAGATACATGTGCTCACACAAACCCACAAACCCACAAATTACACACGCGCGCGCGCGCACACACACACACACACACACACACACCACACACACACACACACACACACACACAGATGCACACGCACTTCTGCACATGCACACACACACACACACACACACACACACACACACACACACACACACACACACACACACACGTGCACACACACACACACACACACACACACACACACACACACACACAAACAAACACGCACACATGCCTGTGCGCGCACACACACACACACACACATACACACTCACACACACACACACACACACACACACACACACACACACACACACACACACACACACACATGTGCCCACGCACACAAATGGGCCCATGACCACACAGAATACACACACGTGTACATCCACTACACAAAACAAAACCAAAAAAAATGGTAGGTAGGTATTCAAGGTCTGACCAGCACGTTGGGCAAATGCGTAGGTCAGACATCTGCTGAGTCGTAGCCACGAGACCCTCTTCTTCAATTGTCTCATCATTTATTCAACAGCTTCAAATCATGCGTAGTGTGGTCTCAAAACATAGCAGATGTGGTGTAGCGTATATGGACTAGTCCGCATGCAGTGACACCTCCTTGCTGAAACTGAAACTGAAACTCATATGCAAACAGAAACAGGTTTGTGACACTAACACGCAGATGTATAAGAAACGTTTCTATTTCTCTCATAAGATTAAAAAATGGAAGTAAGAATCATTAACATAAGGTAAGGTATGTTGCTTATAGCCCAGCCGACCGCAAAGGGCCACATCAGGGCTGTCATTAACATAAACATGTACCATTGAAAACAAAGTTCTCATAGCAAGTAAGCAATTTTGTTTTTTAATGAACAGCCCTGATGTGGCCCTTTGCGGTTGGCTGGGCTATAAGCAACATTATCTTGTTTTTTAATGAAGATCAGCCACTGTAATGGCTGCAGTCTTGTCATCATCCAGTACTATTAGTTCAACAGAGGTGCAGCAAAATTTGACAGTAACATGTTAACATGGCTATTGTTGTTGTTTTTTAATTGCCAGTGCAGATTTCAAATGGAGGTGGAACTGTTCTTTTCATGTACATGTATTCTTTTCCAGCATGAAACTATGAAAGTTTTCATGACTAGATCAAATGTTGATGGTCTGCATTATGACGTATTAGCCACATAGCTGGTCTGTGAAACAGCAGCACCCATTGTAAACCAGCCCTAAAAGTGAAACTGAATGGGAGTAAGATGGTCTGGTTCTCCTGTGTGCAGATGTAGCAGTGAAGATGACATGTATACAAATGTCTGTGTGTAGATTGTGAGGATCGTTTGGTGATCGCTGGTCAGACCTCAGCAGGTGTGTCCAGGAAAGTTCCAGAGGTGGTGCCTTTGATGGTTGCAGTAAAATGGGTACTTTTGCTCTTTGTTCTGTGTGTCAGTCAGTCTCAGAATTTGCCTCTGTCTCTGTCTGTCTGTCTGTCTGTCTGCCTGTCTGCCTGTCTGTCTCACTCTCTGTATCTCCCTCTCTTCTCTCTCTCTCTCTCTCTCTCTCTCTCTCTCTCTCTCTCTCTCTTCTCTCTCTCTGTATCTCTCTCTCAGTATCTCTCGCTGTGTCTTTGTCTGTCTGTCTCCCTCTCTCTCTGTCTGTCTGTCTACCTCTCTCTCTTTCTTTCTCTTTTTCTCCCCCCCCCCCCCCCCTTTTCTTTTTCTCCTTTCCTCCCCCCATTCTCTCTTTCTTCCTGACCCACAAGTGTGAGAAAAATGTGTGAAACACAAAAATATGCTAAAAAAAAATGGATTGTGTAAGAAATGGAAAATAATGTGATAAATTGTTACAGGTAAATATACACTGGGATGCAATGAACTACATCATGTTTGTTTTCCCTACAAGTCATTTCATTGCAGCTACAACTGGAACAGTAGCTTTCATTTAGTAGGAAGAAACTTTAGGGAGAGCTTAGTGGTCTTCAGAGAAGTCCAGTTTCTTACACTCTGTGGGGGCTAGACTGCATCCAGGTCATGACTCCTGGTCATCATGCCTTTGCCGTTCTGCTGCCAGAAATATTTTTAGCGCTGCTGGAATTCAAACAGGCATTGTCTTGTGTACTGATTTCTCACCCACATTGCAATCAAACACCTGTTTTAAGTTGTGAAATGTAAACCTTATTAAAGGAAATATCTTAGATGAGGCAATTGAAAGTGAACAGTGCATAACAAATATGTAGGGTAACTCTTGCTCCCATGATGAAATCATTATAGGTCCATGACGCCAAACAAATGCTGCGTATGACGCCTTCTCATTCTTTCTCTCTCTCTTAGTCTCCTCTGTCTCAGAGGATTTATATATGTCTCTGTCTGTCTCTGTCATTCTCAGTCTTTCTGTCAGTCTACTCACCTTTGTCTCTTTGTCTGTCTCTCTGTCTTATCACTGTGCCAGTGAATTTGTGTGTAGGTGTTTACTCTTGGAGCATGCATTTTAGTATGTTGATCAGCACTGACACATGTACATGTTTGTCTTTATGCTTTTTCACACACACATACACACATGCACACACACACACACATACACACTCACACACACACATGCACACGCACACACACACACACATGCACACACACACATACACACACACACATACGCACACACATGGATTATTTGAACATGTAAGCACACACACATTATGGATTGTTTGTGCAGCAAGCTACAGACGACTGTATCAGCTCCAGCAGGTTTTCAAGAGATCATATGCACACAAGCCACCACATGTCCGTCTCACCCAGGAAGAGATCATTCAGGTCACACCAAAGGTCAGCAGCTTCGACAAGAAAGTTCACATTAAACTTCAAGGTCTACCCCATGAGGCCAAGGTCACTGTGCATGCGTCGACCAAGACGGAATGGCGGCGAAGAACGGTGCCATTTGTATCCTGTGGTCATTATGTCACGAACACAGCTGGGGAGGTGGATCTTTGGAAAGACGCTTCTCTTGGGGGTTCATACACAGGTACTTCATTGTGAATTGGCTATAGGGTTAAAGAGGAATAACTCTTGCACGCTTTACTGACCTCACTTTCATAAGGCTTCAAGTGTACTTGTGGTTATATGTATTTGGCCAGCATATGTGTATGTGTGAGAAGGAGAGACAACATGCTATGTGAAAGTGCTGTGAATATTCAAGCCTCTCTTATTTTGAACTGGAAAGATCAGATATGCGCATTAAAAATCCTGTAAGCTGTTCAGTTGGTAAATGGAAACAAAAACATGCCTAACGTTGAAAGGAATACTTGGAACAGTGACAGGCAATATCTAGCATTCCTCCATGTTGCCCGCTGAAATGACACAACAACAAAATGTTACTGGTGACTGAGGATGTTTGTTATGATTTTGCCGTAGACCAGTGTGTCTTTAGAATGAGAGAAAATCAGACGAGTTATGATGAGTTTTTCACTTGTTTTAAACAAAGTTTCAAAGCATTTGTTTGTTAGTTGGTTTTTCCTCCTTTAATGATTATGGTCTTGTCAAAATATTTTCATTGACAACTGGGTTGGTGAGAAACAACAGTAGAACCTATTGATTGTTTTGCATCCTCAGTCTCCAAAATTCAGATCTAGTATGGGTTCTGTACATGTTAACCTTAAGGTCAGGGGTAGGGTATCTAAACGGAAGTCACCTCATCTAGTTCTGCGCTTGGATTGAGACCAAAAATCTAGTACACACAATGACATATTTTTCTTCCCCATATTATTGTAATGATTTTGCTTGAGGCATTCCTTACATCTGAAGTGATAAATTAATCAGTTCCAATAGTAAAGAAATGGGAAACTACTTTTAACATTGATGTTCTTGCTGTGTCAAAGTGTATATTCTGTCTGTTGAAGGGATGTGCCAAACCGATTCTACTAGTTTTTCTGTCAACAAGTGTGGAATGCCAAACCGATTCTACTAGTTTTTTCTGTCAACAAGTGTGGAATGCCAAACTAATTCTACTAGTTTTTCTGTCAACAGGTGTGGAATGCAAGACTAATTCTACTAATTTTTCTGTCAGCAGGTGTGGAATGACAAATTCATTCTACTAGTTTTTCTGTCAACAGGTGAGGAATGAAAAACTAAATTCTACTAGTTTTTCTGTCAACAGGTGAGGAATGACAAATTCATTCTACTAGTTTTTCTGTCAACAGGTGAGGAATGACAAACTAATTCTACTAATTTTTCTGTCAACAGGTGTGGAACCCATGGGCCTGTTTTGGAGCATGACACCTTCCCCCTCCAGCCCGAGCAACTGTCGATTGGTGGTGAAGAACGTTCTCTCACCAGTGCTGTACAATTTCTCTGTGTACTTGGATCACCTGTCCTTGAAAGACATTGAGCAGACAGGTACTGGTTGCCCACTTGTTTCGGCCATCACTCTAGAACGACAAGTGATGGCGCCAGCTGTGAGGAGAATCCCTGTGAAGGAAGGAAGCGTCCGTGGGGTGCTATTCTTGCCTCCAGGTACGGTACTGTGTTCTGGGGGATCAAAGTTGTAATCTTGTTTTTATTTTTCTTCAAGTTCTTTATCTTTGACAACTTGTGTGCAATGTCAGGTAGTACGTCATGCCTGTGAGCATTTGTGTCCATTGCACCTGTCAGCACCACAGTACCTGGTTTTATTAGGTTATTCCGCAGTATCTTACATACACACATACACTCTCTCTCTCTTTCACTCTCTCTCTCTCTCTCAAGTTCTCTCTGTCATAAACACACACACATGCACAAACAAACAGGTGCACACACACACACACACACACACACACACACACACACACACACACACACACACACACACACATGCACACACACACACACACACACAACACACACACACACACACACACTTGCACACACACACATACACACACACACACACACACTCACACACACATACACATACAAACAAGCACACACATACATATATATGCTCGCAAACTCACACACACAAGGCCCTTTGCGGTCGGCTGGGCTATAAGCAACATTATCTTATCTTACACACAGATACATCCCAGATGGTCTAGCTTGTGATTTGCATGAACATATGTCTGCTGCCATTGTTTGCTTTTTGTCATTATCCTTCTTTCTAGCTCCTGTCATTTAATCATGCCCACATCACAGATGGGCTGGGCTGTGACAGCCTGGATTTATGTTGGTTTCCATATTTGATATGTCATCATCTTTCTTTCTACCTGCCCACATTCACACAAGCACGCATCACAGATGGTTTGGGCTGTGACAGCTTGGAGTTATGGCAGGTGTTATTATTTGTGTACCTTGTGTCATTTTTATTTTTGTCTTCTCAGCCTTTTCACTTATATTTAGTTCATAAAAATCTCATGTCCCAGGTTTTTAGTGCTCTGTACTGCTGACATCTGGTTATCATGATTGAAGCACTGTAATGAGTTCAAGCTTAATTTGAAAAAAAATATTGATAAGGCTTTGCCCAAAAAACGTAGTGCAAGATGGGCGCGGAATTAGATGAAGATAAGCGATTGCTCGTTCATTTTCATTGTCCTGAGTGTTGTGTCTCTCGCCTGAAGAAGACCTAAGAGGTCGAAACGCATGGTGTTTTGTCTTGTGATCTGTTTGTGTACGTTTTTTTTGGCGGAGCCTTATCACAATTTTTGAAATTTGTTCAGATTTCCACCTGCAGTTGCCTCACTGTGCAACGAGTTCTGGTTTTGCTGTTCAGCTGTTAGTCATATGAGCTCTTCCAGTTTGTATTGATTGTTCTTGTTCCAACTTTGGGGTGCAGTTTTGATTGCTTTTTTGTTTGTTTGTTTACGTTTAAAGCAAAACAAACAAACAAACAAACACACACACACACCCTCTCCCAAAACTGGCACTTTCAATACTGTTTATATGATCTGTCTTAGGGGGATAGTTAATCATCTTTTAGTAGAGTATGGTCAAAATTTATTATATATATATATACAGGCTTCTGAAAACGCAAAAAAATTGCGTACAGTACGCATTAAAACTCTACGGGACGCACTGGGTGTCCGTGTAAGGGGTCCCCAGGGACCCCTTCAAATTTTGGTGAAGTCAGACATAAAGTGAGAAAAGACTGCCTTCAACATCGTAAGTTGGGTGCCGTAACATCGTAGATCTGCTACACTTCGGACCGAACCATCCCTTTTCAAGTTTGAACAGTAACAAAGCGAGTAGGGCAGCCTCCTAACAACATACTAGGGTCACTTTTGTCGTCTGCTGAGGCTGACTGACTAAGCTTAACGCTAGGCCACAGCATCGTTTTCAGTTGACCGAATTTTCCTACTTTGAGCCATGTGATGTCACGATGACGCTTTTCATTTTCCCGGCAGGGGAGAGGCATTTCCGCGAAGCCTTTGTTTCCAACATGTCTCTCGAAGCGTGGTTAACGAAATCATCGTCGCAAAAGCGAAAAAGCGTAACAGAGGAGCAAGATCGAGAACGGATACAATTTTTAATGTTTATTATTGTGACGATGTGTCTTTGACAATTGGAGTGCGCGTGCAGGGATGCAATTTTTTAACGTATATTTTGTTGTTTTTATTGTGGTGTAGGGACCCCTTAATGTTAGCCTGGCACCCCTTAAAAATCTGATGAAGGGGTCCCTGGGACCGGAAAGATTTTCACCCCAGCAGAAGCCCTGTATATATATATATATATATAGCTGGTAGAATATTTTCCGGCTTTTTTTTGAAAAAGTGCTCAACCATGCGGGAGCAGCTAAAAAATAATGATTAAAAGCAAATCTTAAAACCGGGACTACAAATTTGCTTCGAGGTCTTTCCTCTCTTCAGATCCCGTGCCAATCCCCTGCTACTGACCTCAGTCATATATATGTGTTTTGGATTGTGAACTGTAGTCCAGTTGGGTTGTGTTGCACGTGTTGTGCAAGGGGGGCCCTGTTAAGGTTGTAAGGCTTTCTTTCTTTATATGAGACATACTAGCTAGGTACGCCAATCACAAGCAATCTTTCAAGTATGAAAAATACAAACACCAAACAGAATTAAGTAACATATATGGGATCTTAAGAAAACAAATACAGATTTTAACATCACATGGAAAATAATCAGAAAAGCAGCAGCATACAATAATAGCACAAAGAGATGTAATTTGTGCACAACAGAAAAGTGGATGATTCTATGCAAACCTAGTATGGCTACATTGAACACAAGAGTTGAAATCGTGGACAGTTGCAGGCACAAAAGGAAATTTTTATCAACAAGTATAAAATAGCAACCCTGATAGGACCCCTCATATAAAGAAAGAAAGCCTTACAACCTTAACAGGGCCCCCCTTGCACAACATGTGCAACACAACCCAACTGGACTACAGTTCACAATCCAAAACACATATATACGACTGAGGTCAGTAGCAGGGGATTGGCACGGGATCTGAAGAGAGGAAAGACCTCGAAACAAATTTGTGGTCCCGGTTTTAAGATTTGCTTTTAATCATTATTTTATATATATATATATATATATATATATATATATATGTATATGTATATATATGTATGTATAATATATATATAAATATATATATATATATATATATATATATATGATCTGTATTAAGGGCCAGGTGACAAAATTAACCATCTTTTGATGGCGTGTAGTTGTAAGTTTATTAGACATATGATCTGTCTTAGGGGCAAGATGATATAGGTAATCATCTTTTGATAGTGTATAGTTGTAAGTTTATTCGATATGTGATCTGTCTTAGGGCAAGATGATATAGTTAATCATGTTTTGATAATATGTGGTGTGAGTGTGCGTGTGTGTGTGTGTGTGTGTGTGTGTGTGTGTGTGTGTGTGTGTGTGTGTGTGATAGGGATCAGATGGCATAGTTGATCATCTTTTGATTGTGTATGTTCTGTGTTTATTAGTTTTTCAGGCCTAACATGGTTTTTTGTTTGAGTCGGTGGGGTTTTGTGTATATGTGTGTGTGTGCGTGTGTGTGTGAGAGAGAGAGAGTGATTTTAATCATGATATGGTCCTTTGTTGTCAGCTCGGGTATAAACAATAAGAGAGAGATCAAGTGACAACGTATTTAGAAATTAACATGATTAGTTTTGGGCATGGATAGTCCCTGGTGGGAATGATTGTTTCTTTTTCAGTGTAAATGGTGTCCCAGTTGCCTGGAAATTCTGTAATTGTGCTTTCTTCTTTTCTGTTGCTCTTTTTTTGCAGCTGCTCTGTGTGTGTGTGTGTGTGTGTGTGTGTGTGTGTGTGTGTGTGTGTGTGTGTGTGTGTGATTTTATTTTTGTTTTGCTTCCATTTTTTTCTGCCATTGCGATCTCTACACGTGTACTTTTTCTGGAAATTCTCAACTTTTGTTTTTCATTACCATTTAAAACTAATCAGCTTTTTTTTGTCGCTGTAATCTAGCAGCTGTGCAGTAAAAATGTGGTCTCTGTTAAAATCTGGCAACTATTAAGCAAAAATAACAGCACTGCTCAGAGTGAGTACTGGCTGTCCATTTCTGCTGTGTGTATTTGCACAGTAATTTTTTTTTTATATATATAAAATGTTTTGGGTCATATTTAACAGTGGTAATTGTTTGCTAGAAACAAGGGGTGGGGAGGGGGGGGGTCAGAATTGGTGGGAAATAATCACTTCCAAATTCATTTCTAGGGGGTGGCCAAGATATTTAGGAGTTCAGACTGTATAACTGGAAGAAAATGTACTGAAACAATACACTCAGTATATTAGACAGGCTCACATTCATAAAGATACAGAGGAACAGGCAGGCAGACGGAAATGGATTACAAAAAAATAAGAGGAGGAAATGACACCCAGTTCTCGTGAAACACTCCGGAAATCATATTATTTAGGAAAGGGGTTTTCAATCTATACATCAGAATTATATGCAATACTGAAGGCTTTGACTTACATATGTGATACACCAATTGCTTTCTATAAAATTTTACTTTGTGTTGATTCCAAATCTGTTTTACAATCACTAGAGCGTTGGGACTGCAAAGCTAGAAAAGATTTGCTTTTTGAAATAAAAACATCTACTGCATTGTGTCATAACTCTAGGCATAAGAATTGATTTTTGTTGGGTCCCATCTCACTGTGGTATAAAGTGGAATGAAATAGCAGACAGTCTTGCAAAAGAAGGAGCAAATAGAAATGCTGAAAATTTATTAAACAGTCCCTTAGATTTATCCGCTTGTGAATTAATACAAATCATGGAAAAAATATATACATAAGAAGAATTTAAGTGAAAAAATGTCTAGTTTACCATCGTGTCCCAGGCACATTGTCAGATTAATTCATAAGTTAAGGCTGAATACTTGGAACACTAAATATTCTCATGGTATTACTTGTGTCTGCAGAGAAAACATTTCTGTACATCATCTTTTATTTGAATGCTCAGTGTTGACCACGCTCTATCAGGAGAAAGGTATTGAGATGACAAACTTTGATAATGTTAGTACTGTCTTATATGGTTCCCATGTTGCTGAAATTGCCATGGTTATTTCGCAGTCACCGGTTGCAATATTTTTATAAAGATCAATACTAGGGTATTTCACTTATGTAAGCATGCACATATCAGATGTGGGTTGAAAGATAAATTAAGTGTGGAGTTTTATTTACTTTTTTAAAATTTTTTTAATAAGTGTCTAATAATCATCTGGCGATGAAAAGACATTAAATAAACCACTGAACTGAACTGAAACACTCCGGAATATGTTATATAGTCCCTGAATCCAGACTTGTGCTCCACTGTGAATATAGTGTTGTCAAGTTGACAAATGCGAGCACATCAAATCATTGAGTTAGGATTTTAACAGTGAAACAGGATGTCTGGGACGTCCTCTTCGACCATCATCACAGTAGTGTCAAGAGGTCCACTTCAGTTGCCGTTGAAATATTCTATTGCTTAATGATATATCAGTTGCTAAGCAAGGTTCATCAGAAGCCTGGTGACAAACAAGAGGTGAGCATTGACAATTCCAAGGTACCCGAGACTGAATTTTGTGGATTGGCTACTCTATCACTGGTGCAAACCATCCTTTTGTCATGTGACGCAGTCATTTGAATTGTCCGAACTGGTCATGTTCCAAAGATTGCTGGCCTTTGTTCTATTCACTGAATTGTCACTCACAAGCCATGTGAGCTGTTTAGATCATGGACAAACAAATTCCATAAGAATTACCACGCTATTGCTAATGGCCAAGTTCTGTGATCTTTTGGCCCAGTCATAGAGCAGGTTGGCTATTTTGTAAACTCTAGTTGGTCTTCACTTGAGAAGTGTTCTTTTAAGCAAAGTTGTTCAATGATTCAGAAAGTTTTTAAAATAAAGCGGAAAGGTAAGTTTTCATTGATTTAGAACCTGGCTGATCGGCAAAAGTGCTTTTGCTTAATACGCTGTTTGATCTGTAGTGCGTACAGGTAAAAACCATTGCATTCAGGTAAATTTTGGTGTGTGCTTCAAGTGACACAGTAGCCTGAATCCCAGTTTGTCAGATGGATTTTCAGGCATCAGAGACAATTATCAGAGTTTAACTGTTTGAATATTTATCTTGTGTTTTCTTTAATTTGGGAATAAAAAATCAAGCAGAAGGGCATGGTTTCATCCATTTTGTGTCAGTAGTCTTGCAATTATCAATTGCTGTACATACTTTGTCAGTAGATCTTAATTTTTTTTTTTTTCTAAGGACAAAATTTGTTCTTTTATGTAGGTGGTGACAGTCCTGAAATGGCCCAGTGCACTCATCTGGGCTATAATGACACTGAGGTTGATAATAGCTGTGAACAATAGTGAGCAGAGTCCATGGTTTATTTGTGTATTTATCACTCTGGATGTGCACAGGTGAGGGCCCATTCCAGGAGTTGTGGACATGTTTGGGTTGGCGGGTGGACTCATGGAATGTCGCGCTGCTTTGCTAGCATCGAATGGTTTTGCTGTCTTCGCTTTGCCATTTTATCAATACAAAGATCTGCCACAAAACTTGCACCAGCAGACATTCGAATATTTCGAGGTGAGTGGGTTTTCTTTATTATTTGGTAGTTAGTGGTGCACTGGGTTGCTTTTAGGTTTGATCTGCTGTGTCTTTTATCATATTCTGTTTATTTTCCATGCTTTCGTTGCAGATTCTTTTTTTAGCTGCTGCAAGCATATGTGAATAATAACATTTTGGAATGAAGTGGTGACACCAATTAAAATGCAGTCTGAGATGTGCAGGCATAGAAAGTCAAACTGTAAGTTAGATATATAATCAATGATTGTCTTTAGGGACAATACAAAGAACTGGGTGACTTCACATCCTGCAAGTGGTAAACTTATTGATTGGTGGCTGAATGAGATGAACTGGATGATTTGGTGGCTGAATGAGATGAACTGGATGACTTCTCGTTCTTCATGTCATGATAAAGCAAAACATGAAATAGTTGTGGTTTAGAAAACTGTAAAAGAAAAGGTGGGAGGGGAGGGAGATCGGTTGGTAGACTCAAACGTCTTCTGTTTTTTCCTTTGTGTATTTACACAGTTTTAATCTCATGATGGCTGACTCCCTAGAATGCACAGTTTTCAGTTTTATGATTGGGTCTTTACTTTTAGTCTAACACAACTAGTTTGTATTTACACATTGTTCATGCAGCTCTAGTCTTTGCAAGTTCAACTGCAAAAGGTACTGCAGATTGCTTGGAAATTACGTCCTCATTTGGGGTTTCATGAAGGATTTGGACAGTCAGTAATTTGTTCTCTGTAACATATTTGTAAAAGAAACGTTCATTTTGTTATTACTAATTTTCATTTTTTTGTTTTAGTATGGTCAGAATTTTTGGGGTTAGCTGAGAAAAAAAACAACAGTTGGTCAGGTTACCAAGCCCGCAACTATTTTCAGGAGTGGGGTGGTGGGGGGGGGGGGGGGGGAGGGAGGGAGCTGAAAAGGTCGGTGAGTATATGTTGCAGAAAGGTCTGAACTGGATGGTTTGTCATCTTTCTTGCAGTAACTGATCTAGCGATTGTTGATAGAATGGGTGAACTGAATGACTTCTCACCCTTCCTGTGCTGATAAAGCTGGTGATTGTTCAGCAGAGTAATGTAAATGGCGTGATTGGAACGAGAACGAGGTTAATGATTGTTTGGAACAGATTAATGATTGTTCAACAAAAATGATGTAAACAGGGTTACTTCTTACAGTTTGTGTGGGTATGAAGTTATTGATTGTTAGCAGAATGTTGCATAAAAGTGGAAGACTTCTCACCTTCCGTGTGGTGATGAAGTCAATGACTGTTGCCAGAATGTTATGAAAGGGATGACGTCTCTCCTTGATGTGGTGATGAACCCTGGGATTTAGTTGGTAGAATAATATGAACTGAGTAACTTATCACCTTTTATGTGATGATGAGGCCAGTAATTGTTGGTAGAATGCTGTGAACTGGATGACTTCTCTCTCTCCCTCCTCTCCTTCTCTCTCTCCCTCTCTCTCTCCATCTCTCTCCTCTCCATCTCTCTCCTCTCTCCTCTTCTCTCTCTCTCTCTCTCCTTCCTCCCCTTGCATTTGACTTAAAGGAGGAGAAGAAACATCTATATCCCATTCAGACGTTACATATCTTTCAAGTTTTTCATTGAAGTGAGTATCCTGAAGGCAGTTAGATACAGTGTGACTTTTTTCTAAGAAAATGAAATACGTCTCTTTTCTTCTGAAGGTCTCCTAGTCCCTGGCAATTCAGGGACGATATCGTTATTGATGCCATATTAAGTCGTAAGGCATTTTGCTAAATAAGTTTCTCGTACATCACTTCTTATACAAATTGAAAAACAATGTGGTATTTCACATAAAAGTAATAAGTTAGTCCATAACTTTGTCTGTGAGAAATCATTTCACCTTGGTAGTAACAACAACAACAATTATAGCAACATAAATGCATTGCTGTGATAAAAGGTAAATGAAACTGAGGTGGGCTGGATTAAAAAGGAAACCAATTCTTTGCAATACACCGCGTTCGATACATGAAGAAACCATACGCACAAAGGCATACTGTGTACGAAAACAACAACAACAACAACAACAACAACAACCTAACAACCAAACATAAGAATGGAGGAAAAACATATTCTTTATAAATGACAACCGCACTGGAGAGCACGGGGCTTTGATTACCTGTTAATTAATGCACAAATCCAAACATAATACCATATTGGAAATAGGGCTATTACAGACAGGGAGGCAGATGAACAAAAAAAAAAAAAATCTCTTTACCTGCACGCATGTATTCATCTCTGTATTTGTGTGTGTGCGCGTGCACGAACGTGCGCGCGCACACGCGCGCGCACACACACATGTACGTTTTTCACCGATAAACCAAACATTTTTCAAGTGTGATGGATATGAACCATCTTGCAATTTCAATAACAATAACAATAGCAATGACAAGAAGACAACAACCACCACCCTGAGAAGAACAAGAACAAGAAATAACAAAAATGGCACAATTGCCAATGGTTGCCACCACCGACATTATCTGCGTCGTCCCCATCGTCATGCACACAAGTGACCTTCTGTATTCCATTTGAGAATATGCAGTTACAGAGCACCTGCATGGGGTAAACTAGAACACACACACACACACACACACACACACACACACACACACACACACACACACACACACACACCACAGCAACAGCTAATGGCGTAAGTCAAGTGGTAAAATGAGTTCATCAAAAATAGAAGAGAGAGAGGAGGAGGAAGTAAGAGAAGAGGGAGGGGAGAGAGGGAGGAAAACAAATGGAGTAGGCGGCAGAGAGATGAGAGAGGAGGGAGACTGAGTGAGAGAGAGAGAGAGAGAGGGAGTGTGGGGAGGGGAAGAAAGGAGTAAAGAGGGGTGGGTGGGGAGAAAAGAGTAAAGAGGGGGGAGGGGGGAGAAAAGAGTAAAGACAGACAGAAAGAAGACAGAAAAAGAAGCATGTAAGCTTCATTAATTATGATATCCATCCGTAGTCAAGTGAAAAAAATGCCATGAACTAATGCATGAATACATAAATCAAGAATCAAACAAATACATGATTGAAATAAGTTTGTTGATATATTCACAAATGTTATCATTTATCTTTAAAAAATGTCCAAGAGAAAGCTAATTTTTAATCAGTTAGTAATGTCCACTGTAAATAATAAACAGCATGTGCGCTGTGTGTGTCGCGCGCGCGCCGTGCGCTATGTGCGTGCACGAGTGCAATGTGTGTGTGTGCGCGTGCGTGCGCGCGCACGCACACGTGTGTCTGTACGCGCGCACATGCTTTTACTCATAAACCAAAAGGCAAAGTACTAATGCAAAGCTCACATTTTCCAAGTAAGATGGATGGACCTCAATAACAGTGACAATAGCAATGACAAGAAAGATATCAAGCCACCACCCTGAGAATCGTAAACAACAATAATAACAACAATAACCAATAGTTGCCACCACTGACATTATCTGCATCATCCCCATCGTATCTGTATGTGTACGCGTAAATAGCATAAGTGGTAGCATGATTTCATCAAAATGGAAAAAAGAAAGAGGAGGTGGACATAAGGAGAGGGAGGGGGCAGTCCGGGAGGAAAACAGATCAGTGTAGACAGCAGAGAGAGGAGGGAAGGAGAGAAAGAAACTGAACAGAAAAAGAGAGAGAGAGGGGGATAGAGAAAGGGGGGGGGGAGAAAGAGGTAAAGGTAGACAGAAAGATGTACAGACAGAGAAAAAAAAAAAGTGAGCTTCATCAGTTATGATATCCATCTGTAGACAGAGGGGGGAAGTGTCATAAAGCAATACTTGAACACATGGATCAAAAATGTTCTAGTTACATTAATTATCATTTTCTTTCATTAATAATTTTTATCACAAGTAGCGTAAGTACAATACTACAATAGAAATTAGACAAAATCAAACATTAAATAATCAAAAAAGTTCTTTCAATGTCACACTAAAACAAGTTGCCATGAACACATGCTAACTATCATAATAACAAACATAAAAAAGGAGAGTGGCGCGCACGACGCACCGCACACATGCGCCTGTTGGTATAAGAACAAGCGCGCTGCGTGCGCACGGCACGCCCACGCGCGCACATGTCTTAACTCATGACGAACACAAAGTACTAATGAAAACAAAAAAAAAGGCAAAAACAAAAAGCACATTTTCTCTTCTTCTTTCCTAAATATACTGTTCACTCAAAAACGAGTAGGTCCACCAGCGCGCAAGTTAAAAAGTAGAATAATATAACATAAACAGTGCGACTCAACTGTTTGGCCCCTGGAGCAACTTGCAACAAGGTGTCGCACTCGATATCAATAAACTATCTGGGGAAGTAAAAAAGAGAAAAACGTCATATGCAGATCTCAAAACTGTCAAAATCAACCTGTTTTTTGAATGAGATTGCACCTGTGGCAATCCTTGATGCACCCGCAGGTGAGTTCCACAGCCGTACAGACTGGGATAAAAAGAATGTAAGTGCCTGTCAATATTTGATGCAGGTATGGTATAACATGACCGCGCACCCTGGTACTACTTTATATTCAATACTAGTTTGTTCCATGTGTAATATCAATTACTTTACTCTGCCTTTGAAAAAGGTGTTAATTTAATAAAAGCGCTTATCTCTCTAAGGGTTTCCCATTCTAATTTCCACATGTTCTTCCTAGTATTTATTCCCTTTTTCTCTGATGTGGTACCCTGTTAACGCACCGTGGCTGCTCTCTTCTGAAATCTTTCAGTATCAATGTCCTTTAGATGGTAAGGATCCAAACTGAGCCACCATTTTTCCAGTACTGGTCTAACCAGTTTTGTAGCAGTCGTCTTTAACCTTTTGGGGCAGTCATTGATATTCCTGTATAAGAAAGCTAAGATGTTTTTTGCTTTCTTACATACTAAATTGTAATGTTCTTTCCATTTGAGACGACGACTATAATCAAGCCTAAATATTTTGCAGCATTAGTTTCTTTAAGAATAGTATTCTAGGGATAGAATAAATCTGACTAATGAGGTGACGTTTGTTACATATACCAACACTTGGCACTTTTGGGGATGGAAATTCATTTTCCCAAGTTCTTCCCACCTTTTAAAGCTTTTTAGATCTCCTTGTAGAATGCGTATATCATTTCTTCTTCTGAATTGTTTCTATATACTAAACTGTCCATCTGCAAAAAGCCTTATAGTAGTTTTCCAGGAAGAGATTTCCTACTTATGTCATTTATATAAATAAGAAAAACAAGGCCCCAGAACAGTTCCCTGTGGTACACACCTGACAATACGGTTTACAATGTGAATGACACCCCTTCACACAACCAACTTTCTGCGTTCTTCTCCAACGAGGAATGATCTGGCCCATTATTACAAGAACCGCCAATGCCAATGTGTTCTAATTTAAGCAGCAGCCCTCATGGTCAACCTTATCAAAGGCTTTAGAAAAATCTAATAAAATTGCATCTAATTTGCGGTCTGTTGTTAAGACAGTTACTAAAATCATTGATGAGTTTGTTAGATAAGTGTGAGTCTCACACCTCCTTCGCTGTCTAAAACCATGCTGGGCGTTATTTAAGAAGTCATATTTGTCAAGATGGTCATTCTGCTACTATATATTAATGTGTTCAAGTAATTTTAGCGGATATTGGAATGTAAGAGATACAGGTATATAGTTCTCTGCTTATGTTTTGTCACCCTTTTTGATAAGAACAATGCCCGCATCCGCCACTCATTCAGGTATTTACTCCCTGGTCCCAGTGAAGCTTGGTAAAGTAATTTATACCTCACTCAATTCATTGGCACATAATTTTAAAGAGCTTGCCAGGAACGCCATCGGGACCACAGCTTTGTTTTCCCATTGATATTGGGTCAGTAACTTAAATACACCATCTTTTTTACTTTGATGTTTAGCATTTCAGGATTTACATCATCCTTTAGTCTAACATTTAATAAAGGTATTTGGATTTGAGAAAAACTGAACAAAACTGCTTTTTAATAAGTTTGCTTTCCCTTCAGGTCCTGTATTAGGTATTCTGTTGTTTCTCAGGTCTGGAATCCCAATGTTGCCCTGTCCTCTACTCCTTATGTAAGACCAAAAATTTCTTGTTTGATGATCACCTTCCGAAAATCATCGAATTAACATAATTGGAGTGAGCAAGTCTACATTCTCTCTGACACCTCCTTAATCCTGTTTATTCCTAACAGTATCTATCTGAATTAGGATGTATTTTCAATTTCTTAAAGAAACGATGTTTCCTTCTCAACAAACTTTAGTTTTGTAGTAAATCATAGGCTGGTGGTTCATGCTTGAAGTTATTTTAGTAGGTATGTTTGTCATCCATAATAATTCCCAGTTAGATTTTTTAAACGACAACCAAAGGTCACCGACATATCTTTTAACACTATGTTACCTCAAAAAAGACGACTAATCAAGAGTATCCCTGCGCAATTAGTGTGAATCTGCTTGGTTCCAGAGTCTGATGGTACTTTAGGTGGTTTTCCCCTCAAAGGGTTTAAAGTTCCTCCTAAGAGAACTATGTCATGATCACCCAGGCCTGCAATTAATTCCTGATTGCCTAAAGCGCTGGACAATTGGTAAAACATAAATCCAGGAATGCCTACCAATTTACCACAGTTGGTATTCAACTGATTGTATCTAAACCAAGTCTTTGGGTGCATCAAAACACTGAGTATATATTCTTACTTATGATTACCAGTATGGCATCTTCACCCCAATCAATAACGGTAATTAAAGTCCTCCCCACAATCCATAATATTGCCTTCCTATTGCCAAAACAGTTAGAAATGTCTCTGCAGATAGACTAACATACATTTTCATCTGAGTCTGAGGTCTGAAAAACTGATCCAACAATGACAGTCCTCTTATTCTTAAAATTAATGCCTACCAAAAAAACTTTCACTATTTTTAGCCTTGATATAAAAACTCACTGGCTAAGTTCTTTCCCTAATGGCAAACAAGACTCCCCCCCTCTCTCCAAGTCTGGTCCTTTCTATAATATCAAATCCTCCATTAGAAATCACTGCTGATGTTCCAGTTTCTAGCCAAGTTTCCTGTTCCAATTACAACATCAATGTTTTTTGTGACTAAATTACTGAGTTCTTCCTTTATTCTTGATAAGAGATGAAAA
>CM031605.1:55181478-55183978 GCA_018398815.1 Conus ventricosus
TGCCAAATTACATTCCAGACCAACACTGCAGGTGCCTGTATCTCTCGGCCTGGTTGACGCCAGATATATTTATGAAAGGAATCGTAGAGTACAGCCCTGTCATGTAGTCACAGACTCGAAATGGAAATCCGTAGCATCATCATAATCATATCCTCATTCCCATTGATCAGCATAAAAAAAAAAAACAAAAAAAGTCTCAAATTCTGGGCCCTTCCAATGCCCAGCTCTCCATGTGACCTCAATTTCGATGTCCCTCACCACGCTGTGGCCTTGGTTTGCCTCCGTCGGGTCACCGGTATCGGCGAGTCCATGGGCTGTCGTTGGACGGACGAGGTGGCGCCTCCGGAGGAGAGCTCCCTCACGCCGGCTCCGCGACTACGCAATTAATTGACGTCAGTAGGGGGCTTAGTAGGTGGTGTCCTGCGAATGTTAGATCAAAACAAGGCGCCCCTGAAACACCACCGAAGTGACTCGCAGCAGTGCAGTGTCCCTCCTCCTGATGGGTTGCCTCTTGACGACTTACTTGACTCTCCTGTTTGATAGCCGGTGCCGGGGCTGCGGCTGGGTCAAGCCGGCTATGCTTGTGGATGGGGTGTTGGAATGAGCGGCGTGGTGCACTGCCTGAGGTGACCAGAGGTTGGGACAGCAAAAAAAAAAAAAATGTTGGCATATAAGCAGTGAACTGGTGACTTCACTCTCTCTCTCTCTCTCACTCTCTCCCTCTCTCTCCATCTCTCTCTCTCTCCTCTCTCACCTCTCTCTCTCATGTGGTGGTAAAGCAATAAATGTTGGTAGAATGCTGTGAACTGGGTGATCATCTCTCTCTACTCTCTCTCTCTCTCTCTCTCTCTCAACCCTCTCCTCTCTTCTCTCACTCTCTCTTTCCTCTCCTCTCTCTCTCTCTCTCTCTCTCTCTTCATGTGGTGGTAAAGTCAGTAAAATGTTGGCAAATGCGTTGAACTTGTGACATCTCTCTCTCATTCTTTTCTCTCACTCTCTCTCTCTCTCTCTCTCCTTCTCTCTCTCCTCTCTTCTCTCTTCTCATCTCTTCATATGTGGTGGTAAAGTCAGTAAATGTTGGCAAAAGCGGTGACTGGGTGACATCTCTCTCTGCTCTCTCACTCTCTCCTCTCTCTCTCACTCCTCTCTCTCCTCTCTCTTTCTCTCTCTCTCCTCCTCTTCTTCTCTCCTCTCTCTCTCTCTCTTTCTCTCTCTCTCTCTCTTCATGTGGTGGTAAAGTCAATAAATGTTGGCAGAATGCGGTGAACTGGGTGACATCTCTCTCTCTCTCTCTCTCTCTCTCTCTCTCTCTCTCTCTCTCTCTCCTCTCTCTCTCTCCTCATGTGGTAATAAGTCAATAAATGTTGGCAGAATGCGGTGAACTGGGTGACTTCTCTCTCTCACTCTCTCTCTCTCTCACATGGTAATAAAGTCAGTAAATGGCAGAATGTGGTTAACTGGGTGATTTCTCTTCTCTCTCTCTCTCTCTCTCTCTCTCTCTCTCTCTCTCTCTCTCCTCACATGGTAATAAAGTCAATAAATGTTGGCAGAATGCGGTGGACTGGGTGACTTTCTCTCTCTCTCTCTCTCTCTCTCTCTCTCATCACTCTCTCTCTCTCTCCTCTCTCCTCACGTTGTAATAAAGTCAATAAATGGCGAATGCGGTGAACTGGGTGATTTCTCTCTCTCTCTCTCTCTCTCTCTCTCTCTCTCTCTCCTCTCTCTCTCTTTTCATCTCTCCCTCACGTGGTAATAAAGTCAATAAATGTTGGCAGAATGCGGTGAACTGGGTGACATCTCAACCGTCAGTGAAACAAGGAGGCATTGGTGTAATAGGCACGTCAGGAGGAGGTTCCTTCGGCACCTTGGTAGCATGGAAGTGCCCACAGGTAATGGCCGTTGACATATCGAGATAGAGATAATGTTGCTTATAGCCCAGCCGACCGCAAAGGGCCACATCAGGGCTTGACATATCAGAAGAGATCTGAGTGTTGAATAACTATGTGTGCTGTCTGACACAAACTCATGTAAGTGAACGTGTACACTAATGCACACATGCGCATGTATGCAAGCAAGCACGCATTCGCCCACATGCATGCACACACAGGCGCACACGCACGAACACACGCACACAAACGCGCACACACACCACCAAACATACACAAACACACACTTACATAAGTCATGTACATGCATATACGCATATTTAGTCAGATTATACCTTAAATCAATTCTTTTGTGTGTGTGTATTAATTGATTCAGTTATATATAGGACAGTAATATCCATCTTGAAAACAATAGGCCAGATTCCCTGAATTATTCAGGGACTCCTTTGCAGAGGTTTTTGTTGTAGCAGCTTTTCTTTTCACATCTCCGTTTGCTACCATCTGGAGAGTACTCCCAACAGCAAATTTGGGGTAAACAGATCTGAGCAAATCTTACCTTCAGTTTGGAAAAAAGAAAAAAGAAAAAAAAAAGAAAAAAAAATGGAAATTTTTTT
>CM031605.1:55188978-55256478 GCA_018398815.1 Conus ventricosus
TTGGGTGCGTGCGTCTATCCCAGACCTGTGAAAACCATGCAGTTTGGGTAGTGTTTTCTACCCCATTTTACACAGATACACTAAACATTTCACCCTACCAAAAGTACACCCTAGAAGACATGATGTGACAACTTCACCATTTACTGTCTTCACCAGTTTCTCAGTGTTTCTTGATTTGAAAATGCTGTAGCGCTTGTTGTAATAATGTTCGAATACAAGTCAGCCGCCAGTGTCACTGGATTTTTATTTTCAGCATGGCATGACTGATGATGCATTCAAAAACTTTCATTCTTTGGTCACAATATTTTCTAGTTTTCTCTTTGCTCACAATATTTTCTAGTTTCTCTTTGGTCACAATATTTTCTATTTTTTGTGTTGTTTCTTTTTTTCACTTATCTTTGGCATAAGACATTTTATTTCATTGATTTTCAGTCAGTATATTCTATGACTGTCTTCACTGTTATGATTTGTGCGACAAGTGAAAATATGTATGGTAGGAAAGGTGATTGTGGTTTAGGATGAAAGGGATTCAAAGGTACCCCCCCCTCTTTCCTTTGGCCACCCCACTCTTCCACCCCCACTCTTCCATGAGAGTCAAGCTCATGGTTTTGTCTTGCTGTTATAAGGTGTTCACTACTAAGAAAGAATTTGTGCTGTAATCATGTCAGTGGTCGAGTTGCCAAACCATTTTTTTCATCCCCCCCCCCCCCCCCCCCCCCCCCTTCCCTGACATTGCAAATAATCCAGTACAAATTTATAAACAGTGGTTTCTATTGGATAGCAGTATCTGACAAATTTAAGATTTTGTCTCCCATGGTGGATAACTCATTTTCATCCTAAAACAATTAAAATGCTGAGAGAGAGAGAGAGAGAGAGAGAGTCAGAGAGAGATTAATGTTCTTTATAGCCCATCTGACCAAAAAGGGCCATTCAGCGCTGTCACCTCGTTGAAGTCAACTCTCAAAATAGATTTAAAACGCATGCACGCACGCACGCATGTATGCACGCACTCATGCACGAACTTACATGCAAGCATGCACATGCACACACACGCACACGCACACGCTGCTTCAAAACAGATAAAGTGTGTTATCATGAAATTAAGTTGGTCAGTTTTATGAATATATGTATATACTTTGATCAGTTGTGTGTGTTATTTGCCTACCACCTATGACATGGGATTTTTTAGGCATTGGGTTTCATATATTCGGAGTCATAAAATGCAATAAAAATGATCAAGTGACGCAGGTATGTTTAGTAGCTTTGTAACAGTGAACCAGCTCTCCCTCAGTTACACATGGTCCATAAAATACGATCTGATCAGCAAAAAAAATCCTCATTAAAAGCAGTGAGAATTCATTGCACACGATTATCAAAATGATGCTTTTGTTTTTGAAGTCTGTGACAGATGTTACATCAATGGAACAGTGGTGTTATTCATTGCTGCTATGTGGATAGACTGGATGCAAAGGAAAAAAAAAGTTTTTCTGGCTACTGTGGCAAAGTGGTTAGCGTCGCAGACTCCTGGCTGGAAGATTGTGGGTTTTATTCCCATTACAGACATTTATTTGTAGGAATGTTTGGTCCCACTGGCTCCTGCCAGAGTTGAATTAGCTATCACGGGCAAGTTTTATCTTTGGATGGATGCGTCCCCGAGGGAGTTGCTCCATTTTCATGACCAACTCTGCAGTTGTATCTTTTTGGCCTGGTTGACGCTGGGAGATGCCAGGGAAAAAAGTAAACGTACAAAGCCAGCCGTTTGTTTCAGCCCACAGATCGGTAGATATCTTCTCATTCTCATCTTCATCAATCAGCATTAAAAAAAAAAAAGCCCTAAGTCCGTAGCCCTTTTCCCATTTTTTGTGTAATGGGACTTCGTTTTGATTTTCTTCCAAAATTCTGCCCTTTTCAGGGTCTAAGTTATAAAATTCATGGGGTGTTGTTGAAACACATTGTGGCACCGTTCGGAGGGGGCGTGACTAGCTTATTTTTGTCATGTGGGGGTTTTGTAACTGGTGCCCTGATTTTTGGGACAGAAAGGCACTTAAAACCCCACTGAAGTGTTTTGCAGCAGTGCGGGTTTTCCTCTAGTGAGTTCCCCTCATGATGCCTGCATTAGCTGCTCCTTGTGGATCGCCAATGTGGCGGGACAGACTGGGATGTGGTGTGGGTAGAGCCGATCGGTGGATGGGAGCATGCCTTGGGGGCCCCCAAAAGAGAGACAAAGAAAAAGCCCCTTTTCTTAATGCATTACAAATGTTGTAAATATCATGCCTATATATTTCAGCTTAAATGGTCTGATGGCCAGCCAAGATATAAGACCTATCTGGTGCAAGGGTTTTTACAATATGAGTGGAATTAGCTTGACAAACACTGTTAACTGAAACCTTCCCATTTTTAAATGTTGTGTTTAATGTCACTGGGTAAAAGTTTTGTGATTGAAATAAAAAACTGTATACTGTAGCCATCAGGGATATAAGAGGGGAGAGTAAAGTTTTGTTTTGAAAATCCCCTAAGTGTACACAAATTTTGTAACTGATTTTCCCTTTCTAAGACGAAATGAGGGGGGAAGGAAAACCCTCTGTGTTTTAAAAGCAGGTGAAAAGGGAAAAATTTTGGGAAAACGTTTTAAAAAGTGTTACGGGGGCTTTGAGTCTCAGAGGTTGGCACTGACTTGCGTGCAGATTTTGACTTGTGCTGCAGATCTTTGACTTGTGCTGCAGTCATTGATTGTCCCGCAGACCCGATTATGCTGCAGATCTTTGACTTGTGCCGCAGACTCGATTTGCTGCAGTTCATTTGACTTGTGCTGCGTTCTTTGACTTATGCTGCGCACTTGTTATGTGCGATCATGGTATATGCGGAAAAATATTGTATTGCTGCAGATTTGTCTTGTGCTCAGTTCATTGACTTATGCTGGATTTTCGGCTTCGCTGCAATCATTGTTTTTGCTGTAGTTTTGCTTTGTGCGATCATTGATTATGGGGCAGATTTGACATGGCTAAAATCTTTGTTTTTGCTGCAGATCATTGTTTGTGCTGCGTTTTTTGACTGTGTACAGACGTTGTTTTGTGCTGCAGATCATTGACTTGTGTGAAGACTTGGATGTGCTGCGATCATTGACATGTGTTTTGATCATTTTTTGTGGCAGTCATTGACATGTGCGCAGTATTGTTTTGTGCTGCGATCTTTGTTTTTTGCTGAGTCAGGCCGTGTGGGGGGGGCCATGCAAGGAAAACAACCCCGCCCGGAAGAGTGGAGAAAAATTTTGGGAATTCTTTGGCGACATTTCCCCACTTGAAGACCATATCCTAACAACGCAGGGGAGCGATTTTAATTCTTTCCATTCTAGGTTTCATGGGTAATGTTTTTTTTGCAAGGTGCTGAAATTCTGATTAATGGTGGTCAAGGCTTGGGAATTGGTTCCTAATTTTGCAAAAAAAAAATCCTATTGAGTGAAATAATAAGATGTTTGTTGCACCTTTCTCTGCTGACTTAGGTGTTTTACAAAAAAAAAACACATAAGTGGGGGGAAAAAAACCCATAAAATTTCAAAACACCCACCCCAAAAGCTCTTGGACAGAGGGCAGTGTTTATACCCCCAAATATAACATTCCACCCCCACCACCTGAACCATTCCAACGACACAGAAGCAACATACACACCACTCGGGGACAGTATTTTTAAATTCTGGGACTCCTCCTGAGTTGATTGACCCGGTGAAGGCAGCGTCCAACTCGTAAAAGATTCTGATTTATTGTTGACTTCATTCAAAAAATTTTTGCCCGGGGGGTTGGGCATGAATGACCACTCCCCTCCCATGCATGTGAAAAGAGGCGACAAAAGGGGCCCACCTCCCCCCGAAATGGGGGGTTTGCTAGGGTAATAACCCTGCCTGTAAAAAAGCGAGTTACAGAAGCTCGACGACAATAAACCCAAAAGTTTCACCGGGGGCAATGAAGGGCTCCATCCCGGAGACTTATGAGCAGTGCAGTGAAAGCCGAAAGGAAGCTGCAAGGCTGACTCCCCTTCAACACCGGACAACACAAAATTTAGCACAGGGAAAATCAGGACGGTTTGAAACGGGAAAAAAACCCATCAATTTTGCGAGAGAGTTAAAAAAACTAAAAGATCGGGTGCTGGGAAACTGAGTGAGAAAAGGTGGTACAATCAGGACAGCTGGACTTTCATCTGGGGAACAGTGCTGACTCAGGACACACAGAGGAGGAGCCCCCCACACAGGGGGTTTGGGGCCTGATGCTGGCACGGGGCAAAAGGGGACTCATCGGTGGGAACCTTCAACCCCCGTCATCACACCCAAAGTTTACCAGGGAAAAAGAATGACATCGGGCTGAAATCACCCAGTGTTTGCCCCCCCAATGGCGGAAAGAAGAGAAGAAAGATGACTTCTACGCAACTACAGACGTGATAGACAAAAGAGGAGCAAAGGACAAACCCATCTGATGGGAGATTTTAACCCAAAGATGGAAGGGACAACCAAGGCTCGGGAAAATAGGGGGGAACAGGGAAGGGGGACAGATGAACGAGAATGGTGGCGTTTGCAGCCCTGTGCCCCTGAACCAGCTGGGTGGAGAAGCATTTCCCACACAACCCATCCACAAGGCAATGGAGACCCCCCGAACCTGTCACGGAAAACCCCGATTGACCACATCGCATTGCGCAAATTAGGAGATCATGGCGGGAGTAGGTGATGAGAGGTGCTGACGTGTCATCAGACACCCCCTTTTTTTAAAAAACAGTGGTTTTTCGCCTCAAGAGATTCACCAACCCCAAAACACACGTAAAAGGTAATGTCGGATGCTCCGGAACAGGGACACACAACCCAGCTTTCCAGATACCCTTTCCCCAAAAGGTTCCAGCCATACAAGAGTGATAGAAGACGTGAGACGGACTCGAGACAGTGGGAAAAACTGCAGAAGCTTGGGGTGAACATGTGAAGGTCCTTGGCAAGAAGAAGGCCCAGCACAAAGAATGGATCCTGCCGCACCAAACCACAAATTGGAAACAAAGGGAGAGAAAAAAGCTAACTGAACACGAGCGAAAAAAAGGCAGCTAGGGCAAGGGACAGGGAAAAAAGCAACAGCAGCGAAAGGAGAAGTAAAGAAGAGCTCAAGAAGGCAAAAGGGCCCACTTTGTGACCCGGCAGCAAGCAGAGGCAGCAGCCGGCAGGGGAATTTAAGGACCCGTACCTGGTGACAAGAAGCTGACGGGTAAAGTTCCCGCAGACAGACAAGCCCGTGAAGGACAAGAACGGAAACCCTGAAACAACGAGGAACAGTGAAAAAGATGGGGGGAACACTTCAGGGGGCTGTGAACCCCCCCCCCTGATGCACCACCAGACTCCCACCCGCAGAGCAGACCTGCCCCTCGCTGTGCAAACCCTCAAAAAGGGAGAGATCAGAAGGCCCTCAGATCTGAAAAAAAGGGAAGGTGCAGGGCCGGACGAGATACCAGCGAAAACCCAAAGCGAATAGAGACGGTCAAATGCTATACAGCCTCTTCAGCAAGATCTGGAAGAAGGAGGAGGGGACCGGCTCATGGAAAGAAGGGGAAACGTCATCAGTGCCGAGAAAGGAACCTCGGGACTGCAGAATACCAGGGGTATGCTCTG
Source organism: Conus ventricosus (assembly GCA_018398815.1). Lineage (NCBI taxonomy): Eukaryota > Metazoa > Mollusca > Gastropoda > Neogastropoda > Conidae > Conus > Conus ventricosus. Next base: position 55,194,611 of record CM031605.1, read on the forward strand.
TCAACGCCAGGCAAGGTTTCAACAGGGTTCTACTGGAGAGAATGAAAAAGGGGGTCGACCCAAGCTCCGGACCAGAGGAGGCTTGGGAAAAAATCATGTGCGACCCGATCGCCAGCCTGGCATATCGTGGAACGTCGCTGGAGGGGAAATCCCCCCCTTTTCATCAACTTCATAGATTATGGAAGGCTTTCGACAGTGTGGCAGAGAGATGCGTGGAAGCTGCTGAGGCATTACGGATCCCCGAGAAGATCATTCCTATCCCGGTGCACCCACCAGGAATTTAACTGCGGATTGCCACGCCGGCCACCTGTCCGAAAATTTTGAGGTGAAGACCGGGTTGGAGGGATGCCCGCTGTCGCCGTTCCTCTTCTCCGGGCTTTATGGATCATGAGCCATAAAAAAGCAGAAAAAACGGTATACAGGGACTCTGGACGCAGCTCGAGACCTTTACTTCGCTGACAACCCGGCGTCCTGTCACACAGCCACAGCCGATGCAGGAAAGACCACTGCTTGGAGACCACATCAGCCGGGACAGGGTCAAAAATTAACCCGGGAAAAAGACCCAGCTGATGAAAATCAACCATGCCCAAAATCATCACAGTTGGTGGGAGAGCCCTCGGGAGGTGGAGTCTTTCTTACCCGGGGAAGCGTGGTTGACCAAGGAGGCACGGACGGAGTACAGCCAGAATCGGGAAGGCAGAGAGTTTCGTCATGCTCAAGAACACTGGGATCTGGAGGAATCAGCATAAAAACCAAATCCGATTTCAAATCCAAAGTGAAATCAGTTTTCTCTAGGTTTCGAGACGTGGCGAAAAACAAGCGATGCAACAAAAAATTCAGACATTCTTCAACACTATTGAGGGGCATCTACAAAATCCGATGGCGGACAAGGGCCCCCCCAAAAGAAGATCTGTGGGAGCGTGCGGGCAGGGAACGTGGCCCAAACAGTACTGCGAAGGAAATGGGCTGGATCGGACACCCTCAGGAAGCCAGCATCCCGCACCACAGCCAAACCCCGCCTGGAACCCGAAAGGGGAAAAAGGAAAAAAGGGCGGCCTCGCAACAGCTGGGGTGAGACCTGGGCGGAGTTGAAACAAAAGGGGCCAATGGACTGGGAAAGACCCGAAAAGCCCAGAAAAGAGGCGATGGCGAGGGTCGTTGATGGCCCATGCTCCACCGAGGCGACGGGCATAAATGAAATGAAAATCATTTTGAAATGGTGTTGATGTCAATTTTATTTAGTGAGTGGGAAAAGTTTTGTTAAAATTGTGATGTCCGTTTTAAAGGGTGACTCGGGGGGGGGGGGGGGGGGGGGGGGGGGGGGAAAAAGAAAAAAGAAAAGTGCATCAAAAGAAAAAGTGAGCTTGATTGTGAAGAAAGGGGTTGTTCGTCTATTTCATTTTGCAATAGACTGCTTTAAGAAATTTGTTTGGGGAAAAGATCCCAGAATTCAAAAACAAAAAAAATTTGATGCTTTACCACAACAAACACCACACACCACACACACACACACCACAACCACCACACACAATCACACTTGCAGATTAATAGTGGATTCAGTGATGGTCTGCAAACTTCAGTGTCCCCGTTATCTTAGGCCCGTACATTGTGTAAACGTTGTCTTTCTATCCCCCCGCATTGTTTAAATATGTCGGTTTAATTCTTCAAAGGTACTTTGTTTGCATTTCGTTTGTTTTTTTTTAATTTGTTCGCATTATATCCAGATTTTCGTGATTTTTTTTTTCGTTTTAGTTTTGCTATAGTTTCCTCTTTGGGGATAAAATGTTGTTTTTTTTTTAAAAATTGCGTGCTGATAGTAAATGATTTGTTTGTTCTTTTGCAAGTGGTTGCTTTTCTTCACTGTGATTTCAATTCTTTGGTTTTTTTGAATTGTTTTTTTTTTAGTTTTTTTTGGGGACAGGCTCTAGCAGCCTTTGTGTTCTGTGCTGATATGGGTATAGTAGTATCATGTGTTGTGCTGTAAGCGAAATAATTGCATTTTGGTTACATTGAAACAATTTACAGATTTGTTTTCTTCAACTGAAAAATTTTGCCTTTTGCATTGTTGGACCGTGAGTTCCATTTTGGGGGTTATTTTTTTTATTCAAGAAATCTCGTTGAGATTACTGTACACTATGTACTGTATAATTTGTAAGTTTGGGTAAAAATTTCCTTTCGAAAGTTTTTCTTCCCGGTAGTTGAAATCTGTTTTGTTTTGTTTTTTTTTTAGTAGAAAAGGGTTGGCGGTGTAAAAAAATTGTTTACCCTTTTCTTTTAATACCTTTTCACTGTGCCCCCCACCCGTCTGCCATAAGATGACTGTTTTTGCCCCAAAATTGTCCCTCAAGATTTACCTTTGTTGATTTCCGACTGATTATTTGGGAAGTTAGGTGATAAAAAAAAGCTTTCCCTTTTGGATAAAACCTGCTGCAGAAGAGCTGCCTTTGTGGTTTGATTAACTTTGATATGCTTGAAAAAAATTGTTTTTAGTTGTGTCATGAATGACTGATTTAGCAAATTTTTGGACAGGGGCATGCCCAAAACAGTGATGAATCCTTAGCGTTGTTCAGAAATCTGGGTTAGATGGTGGGGGGTGCTCACCCTTTCTTTTCTGCAGTGAAAAAGTGGAAATGACCGTGGGGGAAGTTTGGGGGTGGGTTTTCCTACAATCGGGGTTTGTTGATGAAACTAGAAAGAAAAGAAGAAAAAAAAAAGAAAAAAAACACCCCAAAGGTGTGGGGGGACCCAGAGAGCATGTCTTTACCTGCCTTTGAGCAGTCCTGACCCCCCTTTTGGGGCCTGCGCTGTGTGACGATGGGTACGGCACGCGCAGGACACTCCATTAAGATATGAAGGGACATAACTGCTCCTGAACAGAGGCAGCTGGAGGGTGGTGTTTTTCGCCGGTGGGCTCTGCAGTCATGAAATACGGGCTGGTACACCCATGGGGATGCTACTTTAAGGCTGTTATGAGCTGCATCCTGTAGTCTAATTTACCTCTGTTCAGGAGCAGTTATGTCCCTTCATATCTTAATGGAGTGTCCTGCGCGTGCCTGTACCCATCGTCAACACAGCGCAGGCCTCCAAGGGTGGTACAGGACTGCTCTAAAGGCAGGTGAAGACAGTGCTTCTCTGGGTCCTCCCCAGCACCTTCGGGTGTTTCTTTTTCTTCTTTGCCTTAACTAGGCTGACCCTGGAGAAAGGTCCAGTGACGGTGAGGAAAGACCCACTGACCACAGGGAAAGTCCTGTTGACAGTGGGAAAGACTACAACTTTGGATTCTCTCTTGAGGGCACATAAGACCGTATGGCGAAAGCTTGGCTGTGTCTGGAGTGGCACTGTCTTCATCTGTCCGTGGGCAGGGGTGGTTGGGTCTGTGGGGTGTGCTCGGCAGCTGGAGGGTGGTGTTTTTCGCCGGTGGGCTCTGCAGTCATGAAATACGGGCTGGTACACCCATGGGATGCTACTTTAAGGCTGTTATGAGCTGCATCCTGTAGTCTAATTTACCTCTGTTCAGGAGCAGTTATGTCCCTTCATATCTTAATGGAGTGTCCTGCGCGTGCCTGTACCCATCGTCAACACAGCGCAGGCCTCCAAGGGTGGTACAGGACTGCTCTAAAGGCAGGTGAAGACAGTGCTTCTCTGGGTCCTCCCCAGCACCTTCGGGTGTTTCTTTTTCTTCTTCGGTTGATCACAGTAGTTAGTTTTTAATGTTGTTATTATTGTGTTTTTCCTTTTTTTCACATATTTTTGTTTTTCCCATTTTTGTGTTTTGTTTACATATGAGTGAGATACTGAATAGTCATTTGAGAAAAACAAATATTGGTATGGTTGGCAGTTATGAATTTGGCACCTCACTGGAAGCTTCTTAAACTGTCCCCCGATGATGTCAAAGATACTGCCCTCTTAAGCAGTCCATCAATCATGTCTAAGACACCCTGTAAGAACTGTCTGACAGGGTGCACCAACAGGGTTGTCCTAGATACAGACAAATCAAGTGATTAACAATTAAACTGGCATGTTGTAGCCGCCATGAACGATCTGCCAGTATCAGTCAAGGCCAAGGTGCACCTGTTCACTGCTGGTTATTTGTTCTAACATGAGATCAAAACTACCTGTGAATGTACTACTGATTAGCAGGACCTTGCGCAATCTTAAGAAGATGAATACTGGTCGTGCAAGTGCTTTAATGTAGAGAAGTGCAACGAGTGTCAAAAGATGTACTTCAAGTACAGGCTATGCAATGAGATCCTTCAGTCATTTGATACTAACCCATGTCTTGGTGTAATGGTATTGAAATATGGACATTTTCATACGACCTGTACAACCAAGAATGTCAGTTCTACTCTTTAGTAATTAACGATACTCCAGATGAGCGAGAGAATGGCGTATATCACTCTCATATGATCCTCATCAGAATATTTATGCAGTGACTGTTCGAGACCCAGATGGCTGTAGCAAGTTCATCATCGAGCCTCAAGATCCATCAAGGTGGACTTGAAGTAAAAATAACCAGGCTGCATCATTACTATTTTCCTTACATTCCGGTCCTCAAGATCAGGGGAAATTACTTTCTGGCGTTAAATGGTTGAGGGGAAGGTGCCAGTACTGCTGGCCAAAAAATATGTCCAACAGTAAAGAACAAAATTTAGCCCTTCTAACCCCCACCCCCACACACCCCACCCCATCCCCCCATGATCCGTTGACTGCATTTTGACTGTGTTCATTCATCCTCAGTTTTTAGAGTCTTCTGTATAAACGTCCTTTGTTTTTATATGAGATTAGACAATCAGAAAGATGTGTTTTTATATGAGATTAGACAATCAGAAAGGTGTGTTTTTATGTGAGATTAGACAGTCAGAAAGATGTGTTTTTAAGTGAGATTAGACAATCAGAAAGATGTGTTTATATGTGAGATTAGACAATCAGAAAGATGTGTTTTTAAGTGATATTAGACAATCAGAAAGATGTGTTTTTATGTGAGATAAGACAATCAGAAAGATGTGTTTTTATGTGAGATTAGACAATCAGAAAGATGTGTTTTTATGTGAGATTAGACAATCAGAAAGATGTGTTTTTAAGTACGAATAGACAATCAGAAAGATGTGTTTTTAAGTGATATTAGACCATCAGAAAGATGTGTTTTAAGTGAGATTAGACAGTCAGAAAAATGTGTTTTTAAGTGAGATTAGACAATTAGAAAGATGTGTTTTTAAGTGAGATTAGACAATCAGGAAGATGTGTTTTTAAGTGAGATTAGACAATCAGAAAGATGTGTTTTAAGTGAGATTAGACAATCAGAAAGATGTGTTTTTAAGCGAGATTAGACAATCGGAAAGATGTGTTTTTAAGTGAGATTAGACAATAAGAAAGATGTGTTTTAAGTGATATTAGGCAATCAGAAAGATGTGTTTTAAGTGATATTAGACAATCAAAAAGATGAAAAGCAAATAAATAAGGAAGGAAGGCAGGGAAATTGGGAGAATGGGATATGAAGAGGAGGAGGAGGGAGCTTTCAATATAAAAACAGTTTTAACAGATGTTTAACTCCTCCTGTAATAGAATATAGGGAATGTTCATTACACAGTCTTGATGAATACAATTAATACATATTATTTTACTTTATTTTCAGATATTATACATTGATATGTCTGAGCATGACATATATGTGTGTGTGCATGTATGCATGTGTATGTTGTATATGTGTGCACAAGTGCAGTTGCACATGTGCACATGTTAATTGTATATTTTTATACATTCAGGAACGAGCTTCAAATGTGTATTTTTTGTGATTGAAAACAATGGGTATTGTATAATGCAATGGAAGTGTTTGCAGTAATCTTAATTTTCTTTTGGTACCATAAAAAACTGTTTTAACTTTACTTCTACAGTATTTAAACCCTCTATTGGTCAAACAGGTTTATTTTTAATGTAAGTGGTACATTTTGAAACCGGTGATAAAATTTCAGGACAATTTTCAAACCCTTTCTTTTATCTGTCTTGTGTGTCTACTAGTCTGTATCTGTTTGTTCCATTTGCCTGTTTCAATCTGTGGTGCACTTTTTCAATGTATATTTTTTCTCATGAAGAATTGCTTTTTTTCACACCACCGTGGGAACATCAGAAACTGTATCTGTATAAAAGAGTATCCTTTCCTTTGAAAAATTGTGCTAGTAATTTCCTTTTTATTTTTATTTTTTGTCACTGTCTTTTACTTCTTTTTTTCTCTTTTGTGTTTTTCTTAACAGTCTTCTGCTGGTTTCCTGTCTTTATTTAGATGCTGTGCTTTAGACATGGTTCGACCTTCTTTTTTTCTCTCAAGCCACTTAATAAGGTAAATAACAAACACATAGGGTAACTCTTGCTCCCATGATAAAATGATTGCAGGTCATAACTTAACGTGGTGACAGCCCTGGTGTGGCCCTCTGCGGTCGGCTGGGCTATAAGCAACGTTACGAGGGTTGTTCAATTTAAGATGTCACCACCCCTTAAAAAACGTACCTCTCATCTCAGCAACTTGAAACTTTTACATCCCTCGAAGTATTCTCCGTTGGCTCGAATGCAAATTTCAAGCCTCCTACGCCAATTCTCAAGCGCCCTCTGGTAGTCGGTTTTAGGCAGACCGGACAACTCTGATCTTACGGCTTTGGCGAGGTCTTGTACCCGGTCAAACTTACGCCCAGCGAGCTTTTCCTTCAGAGCAGGGAACAGCCAGAAGTCGCATGGGGCCAAGTCGGGGCTGTAGGGTGGGTGGTCCAAAACTTGGATTCCTTGCTCGCTCAGGAAGGTCGTGGTGACCTTCGCCTTATGGACACTGGCATTGTCATGCAGAAGAAGGGTCCTCTGGGTGCTGACGGTTGGGCGCTGCTCATGGATTTTTCCTACAACTTTTGGGAGCACAACTTGGGTATAGTAGGAGGCAGTGATTGTTGATTTCTCAGGCAAAATGTCAATTGCCACAAGGCCTTGCGTGTTGAAAAAAATAGAAAACATTCGCTTGCGACTCTGGAATCCTGGGCGAAGAACAACTGGTCGGTCTCCGTCAGGGCCAACCCACATGCGGTTGCAGCGTTTGTTGGGGATGCCGTAGAATGTCAGCCAACTCTCGTCTCCCGTCACTAAGTCACACAGTCGTTTTGGCCCATTGGGCTCAAACTCGTCGAGCAGTTTGCGTGAACATGCCACCCGCTGCTGCTTCTGATCATCGCTTAAGAGATGTGGCACCCATCTTGCAGCCAGTTTTCTCATGTGAAGGTCTTTGTGCAGAATGTTGTTAATGGTGCCAATTGAAAGCTCACATGCCTCGCTTAATTCCCCACAGTCGAATGTGGATCCTCCTCTATCAGTCTTTTCACAAATGCAATGTTTTGTTCGTTCCGAGCTGGTAAAGCTCGCTCTGCACGATTACCCCAATCAGATGGCGCCCTACCTGCTCTTAATTGTTTGACCCATCTGCAAACTGTGCGGTAAGACACACAATCCGTTCCGTAAACAGCTTGCAAATCTGCGTGTATCCTCCTACAATCGTCACCAAGTTGTAGCCTTGTGAAAGTGTAGAAACGAAATTGCTCATTGGTGACGTCCATTTTTTTCAGGCTCAGCTGTTTGAAACACAGTTGTAATTACGTCATACTCCGAGTTGCGTCATGACGTCAACTTTATTTTCTGCAATTCTAATCAGGTAAACTTTAAAGTTGTGTTTGGTATAAACATTTTTCTGTGCGGTGCTTCGTTTCCAAACGGCAAGCCTAGTGTCATCTTAAATTGAACAACCCTCGTACCTTAGGTCCATAACTCCACACGAATGCTGCTTACGACACAAAATCGCCTAGCAGGAATGCCTAGGCGATTTGGTGTTGTAGTTTGGCTTGCAACTGTTTCATCATGGGAGCAAGAGTTACCTGCTTGTTTGTTGTTTACTGCTCCCTGCCTCACTTAAGAGTTCCTGTCACTGATAACTTGCCAGCTTTTCTGTCGTTACTTGGCAACCTGGGAATGAGACTGAATGCTCTGCTCAGGGTAAGCACCAGCCATCCATTTTGCAGTGTCTGTCTGCCATTTGGCCTTTGTGTGTGTGTGTGACGCCGTGTGTGTGTGTAGGTGTATGGTACTTATTACAATATTCATCTTATTGCTTTCATTTATGTTTTCTTTAACCTCTTCTGTATTTGTAAGCGCATTACTGGTGTTTTTTTTTTCAAATTTGTTGTGCATACAGCATTGCCATATTCAATAACAGGTCTGACTGTTTTAAATAATGGAACCATTTCTTCACTATCTTTGCACAGAATATTGTCTTCATGTCTATTTGCTCTTTTAATGGTTTCATTAACGTGTTTATCAAATGATAATTCAGGGTGTATTATCACTCCTAGATCTTTTTCAGCATTAGTCTCTTTAAGCAATACACCTTCCATATGATAATCATACCTAGGGTTTATTTTTACCTGCATGAAGAACTTTCCGCTTCGTATTGTTAAATTTAATCGGCCAAGCATTTGTCCATGCAATAAGTTCATCAATACTCTTCTGTAAATCAGTGGAATTATCAACTGACTATGGGGTGTAAACTATCGTCAGCAAAGATTTTGACAAGACTACTTGCAACATCAGGCATATCAATTATGTGGTAAATAAACAGGGTGGGTCCCAGGACACTACCTTGGGGGACTCCACTAGTAATTTTCCCAAGCTCAGAAACTTGATTCCCAACTTTAACACATTGTTGTCTATTTCTTAGAAAATCAGAGATCCATGAGAGTGTCTCCACATATTCGAGAGCCTTCTAGTTTAGTTATTAGTCTTTTATGTGGTACAGTATCAAAGGCTTTCTGCAAGTCTAAATAAATTGCATCAACTGGTATGTTGTCGTCCAGGTTTACCATCCAATCATTTAAGATTGAAAGCAGCTGTGAAACACAGGATCTTCCAGTGGTAAAACCATACTGACAGTCTGAGAGCAAACCATTATCTATTAGATGAGAATTTAGCAAATCTCTAAGTATACCCTCAAAAACTTAGCATACTTCTGAACTCAAACTACCTGGTCTGTAGTTACCTGGACATTTTTTTATTGCCTTTTTAAAATATTGGTTTTACCTCAGCTACCTTCCATTCTGTAGGCAACTTGCCACACTGGAGTGTCTTTTCAAATAGCACTTTTAAAGGAAAAGCCAAAACATCACTCAATTCTCTTAATAGTCTTGGATGAATATTGTAAGGACCAGCAGCTTTATTAATATTTAGCTTGGACAGTCTTTCTTTCAAATTCTTTTCAGACATTGAAGCAGAAAATAGTTTTATATCTGTTTTCTTAAGAAAATCAGGAATATTCTCTTCATCTTCATCTGTAAACACGCTAGTAAAGAAGTCATTTAAGACATTAGCCTTCCCTTTAGCCGTTGTAATTAATTCACCATTAGGGGTCATTAGGTTACCAGTAGGTTCTTTAGGTTTAGTCTTTGAATTAACATAATTGAAAAATGCTTTAGGATTTGTTTTGATATTACTAACTAATTTTCTTTCGTTTTCTTTCACAGACTTATCTGTAGCCCATTTAGATTGATTTCTTGCTCTTGAGGAAGCGTTGTTGTTAGCTTGTGTTTGAACCTCTTACATTATTTGTGAGCCTGTCTCTTGGTTCTGATCTTGTCAAGAACTGTAAATGGGACTATCTTTTCTTGACTGGATAGGGTGGGGGAGACTGGAGGGGGCAGAGTTTACATAACGGTAAGTTTGGATCATATGGCAAGAATATACGCATTATCCATCCAGCCGACTGAAACTATTACTTCATACCCACAACCTCACGCCTTAACCTCATCAGTTGTTATGTTTAGGATCAGGAACACCCACTTACCTGTTGCACGCGTGTATTCAGCTATCAGTATGCCATCAGATCCAGTGTTCACTGTTTCAGGAAGCAGAAGTAACCCCCAAAAAAAGAAAAAAAAACTGAACTTTTAACAGAAGATCGAGCAGGTCAATCATACCCTCTCCCCTTGCCCACAGATGTTTGGCTAGCAGTTTGCGACATAGCTAAATTGCAAAGAAGCTCCCTTCCCCCATGAACATTCTGTTGTGTATTGGGGGAGACTTGGTTATAAAACAATGTTTGTACTCATACTGATGGGGAGAAGGAGGCCTTGTCTGTACACCAACTCAAGATACAGCGATCAGTCTTTGTCGTGCACCGGATTATGTGGACGTCTTCATGGGTAATTTGGACGATGTAGTAAATTCAGTCATCTATTCCTCTTCTTACAAATAAAGGGCAATAAACGCACCAAAACTGGAATAGGGCAGGGTGTCATGGCCGGCTTTGCTGTTGTTAGATTGACCTGTCTATACCTTAACGGCACTAAAAAGTTTCTAAAAAGTTTCCTGTTAACTATCATGCATGCTTTATCATTATTGTTTTAACAAACAAAAAAATAGCTATCCATTTAAATAGTTCATCACTAAAACCAAATACTTATGCACATGTTTCCTTATTTCTTACAGAATCAAATACCTTTTTCAAAATCGGCTGAAGCAAGCAAAACCAGGCAGCATTTTCTTTTTCCTCAAGATAATGGAAAACGTCAAACGTTTCTCGTGCTGTCACCAAATATAGCTGCCAGGAACAAGGTCTGTTTTGTCTTTGTTTATGAGTTAAGTTGATCTCATGCAACTGGCTATGGAAGCTGATCCAGTTTCGTACACTACGTCTAGAATGGCACCGGCCTCCAAATCTTTAGGTATTCGTTCGGTTGATCAACCGCCGACAAGCAAAGTATAAAATCCTTCCCTTTGAAGTACCGCATTTCACCAGGTAACAAAGGGACAAACCAGACTTAAGGTTGCTGGTTCCCCACCTTGCCCATCTTCAGCTTCCTTTAAGTTCCAAGAACAAACGAAATCCTCCCAGGTTTCTTCAAAAAGAGGATAGAATGGTGAATCCATCAGCTTCAGCGCGATCACGACTAGAAAACCACAACGGATTACGAGTGTAAAATAAGTGAAAAACCCCATGTATGGAAGGAAATTCTCCGTGAGCGCCACATGAAGATCTGCATGATAAAAAACGGGTTGGATGAGGACTCTGGTGAATGGGCAGCCGCACACTGTGCTAGTTGCCAGGATTCAAACCACAGAGCCACGGACACGCACGTTGAAGAGAAAAAAAGAGATATTAGATTTTTTAAAAATTGTCCACAAACTTGATGCGCTGATAGGAAAAAGCACACTGGCGTGCAAATTACCTGCATTTGGGGACGCTGGATATGCAACCTGTAGGGACACCTGTGTAGTAACCATCAAAAATGAAGACCCCTCTTTAAAAAACAAGATGCCAACAAGAGATGGACGTCTCTACGTACAGAGAAATCAACACCATCCAGGTCCATCTTTCTCTGCAGAGGGACCCGCAGAAGAAACCCGCAGACTGGGCGGACACTTGCGGAATGAAACTAAAGCTACTAAATGCTACATTCTGAGAATCAAAAAGAATACCTCCTTCTCCACTTCTGAAACGACACAGTTTTGAATCATGTGTCAGCGGAGTTACAGGCGCAGCTTTGGGGAGCCCGTTCTGACCTGGAGAAGACCGCGGGCTTCATCATGGCGGCCGGGTTACAAGTCTGACGCATCCAGCTTAAATCGAACGCAGAAGAAGAAGAAGAAGAATCATGTGTCAAAGAACCCCAGCCTGGGCATTCAACTATCCCATGGCCCAGGTGAAGTGACCACATCGCCAAGACTGCTCAGAAATCCAACACCACCCTAGGCTTCTTGAGATGTAGCCAGTGCCCTACAGGCTGCAAGCGAATGTGCTGCCATCGTTTGGGACCCCACACCAAGAAAGACTGATATTCTAGAGCAAGTGCAGAGGGTGCAGCGCGTTTCATCACAGGGGATTACAAAGCCCGCACCCCTTGCAGCGTGCAAAAGCCCGCACCCTTTGCAGCGTGCAGAGTGTCGTGCAAAAGTCCGCACCCCTTGCAGCGTGCAGGGTATCGTGAAAAGCCCGCACCCCTTGCAGCGTGCAGGGTATCGTGAAAAGCCCGCACCCCTTGCAGGGTGTCGTGCAAAAGCCCGCACCCCTTGCAGCGTGCAGGGTATCGTGAAAAGCCCGCAACCCTTGCAGGGTGTCGTGCAAAAGCCCGCACCCCTTGCAGCGTGCAGGGTGTCGTGCAAAAATCCGCACCCCTTGCAGCGTGCAGGGTATCGTGAAAAGCCCGCACCCCTTGCAGCGTGCAGGGTATTGGGCAAAAGCCCGCACCCCTTGCAGCGTGCAGGGTATCGTGAAAGTCCGCACCCCTTGCAGCGTGCAAGGTATCGTGAAAAGTTCGCACCCCTTGAAGCGTGCAGGGTATCGTGAAAAGTCCGCACCCCTTGAAGCGTGCAGGGTATCGTCAAAAGTCCGCACCCCTTGCAGCGTGCAGGGTATTGTGCAAAAGTCCGCACCCCATGAAGCGTGCAGTGTATCGTGAAAAGTTCGCACCCCTTGAAGCGTGCAAGGTATCGTGAAAAGTCCGCACCCCTTGCAGCGTGCAGGGTATTGTGCAAAAGTCCGCACCCCTTGAAGCGTGCAGGGTATCGTGCAAAAGCCCGTACCCCTTGCAGCATGCAGGGTATCGTGCCAAAGCCCGCACCACTTGCAGCGTGCAGGGTATCGTGAAAAGCTCGCACCCCTCGCAGCGTGCAGGGTATTGTGCAAAAGCCCGCACCCCTTGAAGCGTGCAGGGTATCGTGCAAAAGCCCGCACCCCTTGCAGCGTGCAGGGTGTCGTGCAAAAGCCCGCATCCCTTGCAGCGTGCAGGGTATCGTGCAAAAGCTAAAAGCCCAACTCGCCAGGGCCACAGGAAGCTATCTTCTTTTCTTTTTTCAATGTGATTAAGGGGCTGGTGCTGGCCATTTCTTCTGAGAAATTGTTGACACCTCTAAAGCAAGCCAGACTGACCCGCAGAAGGAAGGATGATAATTTTATGTCAAATAACATCGTAGACAATTACAGAAGGAAAACAGCGGGTGCTTTTCCACCCAATAATTTTGTGTCAAATAACATCGTAGACAATTACAAAATAAAACAGCGGGTGCTTTTCCACCCAATAATTTTGTGTCAAATAACATCGTAGACAATTACAGAAGGAACACAGCGGGTGCTTTTCCACCCAATAAGTTTGTGTCAAATAACATCGTAGACAATTACAGAAGGAACACAGCGGGTGCTTTTCCATCCAAGCCTGCCAAACGGATCAGCTGAGATATTCGGTTTTTAATCGCATCACGGTAGAGTGGAGCTGCATCAGTGGTAACACTGAGTAGGCTGAGTCCGTCACCATTTCCCAAACATTATTACATGAAGAATTGGCCACCCACTATCAGTAGACCAGTCACACATAACGCCAGTCGTCTGGATTCAGTGACGTCAACATACAGACAGAGAGAAATCTCGAGGAAAGGATGATAACTACCTGAGACTTTGAGAAGCGAGGGCTAGAGAAGCTCTAGGAAGAACTGAAAGGAAAACATGGTGCTGTGGTGCTCTCAGCATCGGAAGGCTCAAGAAGGATAACATTTAAACCCAAAGAGTTCTTCAGAGTTCCCTCCTAGTTCTTCGGGAAGCTATTCGAGCAGTTGAAATCGTACACTGTCACAGAGCAGAAGAAAACTCTTGACCTGCATCTTGGGAAAACATATTCTGACCCACAGAGCAAAGCACCGCTTATTTTTCACTACTGTGGTCAATAGCTTGTGCTATCGCAAGCTTTGGTTTTGATACAAAAATGTCCGTGTTTACTTCTTCTTTCCAAATGTTCAAATTACATACCCGTTGTTTTAAACCCTGTTTTATCTGGCAAGTGTTGTATTCTGGATATTTTTCTTTCTTTCTTTCTTTTCTCATTGGGTTCTTGCGCAATAGTCAATCATGGAGTCATTTAATGTGTACTTGGCACAAGGCCAACAACTTTCTTTGGACGCCGAAAAACTCGCCAATTGCATTACTCAAATCACATACCCACCTAAGAAAAAAAGAAAGAAAGAAAAGCCAACCAATGAGAAGCAAGCACCCCGTGTTTTCAATACGAGTTCACCAACATTTTTTCCCCTTTTTTTCTTTTTCTTCCCGGGGCGCATGACACATGAGTTGTAGTGCACACAAACAAATAATAGGGTGGCTGCTGGGCCTATGTCACATCTCACTGCCATGCGTGGGGCGGTGTAATGCGCGCCAGTGGATCGTTACCCGCCCATTCAGTGCACTGAGCTTCGGCGAATTCAGGTGATCGTTATTCGTGTGCAGAGAAGACTTGTGGCTTGGAAGTTAACTTCAGATTATGGGTAACCTCTCTCCTCCCTCCCCCCCCCCCCCCCCTCTCTCTCTCTCTCTCTCCCCTCTCTTATTTCGATTGAATGATAAAAACAACCGACACTCGATAAATATGGCGCAAATTTTCGGTTTATTTATTTGACCTTTTTCTTTCTTTCTTTTTTTTCAAGCGTAAATCAAAACGCAACCATACCGCAGATTTTCGGTTTATTTACATAACCTTTTTTTTGAATGCATGAAATCAATGGCCCACAAATGACAGCATTAAAAAATGGCGTGCTTTCATCTTTCACTCACGCTTTTCTGTTACGTCTTGCATCTCCTAGATCCCTATTCATACGCCTAACCAGTTGTTTTAAGGTAATTCTCGCTCTGTCTCTCTCTCTCTCTCTCTCTCTCTCTCTCTCTCTCTCTCTCTCTCGTGATTTCCCTTGTCTGGCAGCCAGCAAGTCGACCTTCACACAGCTCTGGTAAATTTTGTCTGTTTTAACAAGAAAACTTCCAAAAATGCCTGGTGAAGGTCTTCCCTTGGATTTAGAACATATTCTGAACGCCGCTCTGCGTAATACGACGTTATCGTCTTTTAAAGTTGATGGCAGAGGGAGTCAGATTGTTGTCGGTCTTCGATTAAAAACGATTACCGAGCATTCCCCTTCCACGCAAGCCCAAGCTCAAAGTGCCATGTTCAGGAGAAAATGGCCGTCACAGGTCAACAGGGACAGGAGAAGGACAGAGGAACACAGGAAGCAAAAGACGAGGGAACGCGTATTTACCCCGTCTGGTCTGTTCCTGCCAACCCCACCCTGTCTGTCATACACCACCGACAGAAGTGACAACATCAGTGGAGCTGCCTGTGCTGACATCTTTCAGTCTTCTGACCACCACCCCTCAACTGTATCTTTGCCTGTACCCAGTAATTACAATACAGATTTCAACACAACGCAAAACTGAAGCCTTTGTTGCAGGTGCAGACCTGTCTATGGTAGATAGTAGTTGTGATTGTAAAGATTCCTCTGATATTAATTAGTCAACGACAGCCCATACAGAAAATATTACAATAAGAGACATCATGACATGTTTGGAAGGAACGAGAAGGAAGATGGACGACCGAAGAAATTGAAAGGCAGCGCGACACGTAAGACGGAGGTCAAACACTGAAATCTTGGCGATCCATCGTGACTCCTGCATTGTCACATCGCTATTGTTCATAAACGTTTTGAGAATCTGTTATTAATGTTCGACGTTGATAACTGAATTCTGTGTTTTTCCGCGATCTGGATTCCTCGTCACAATGAAGTTTCCTGTTTTGTGAATGGGGTTTGTAAAGCTTACCACAATAAATCATCCATTCATTCTCTCTCTCTCTCTCTCTCTCTCTCTCTCTCTCTCTCTCTTCTCTCTCTCTTTCTCTCTCTCTCTCTCTCTCTCTCTCTCTTGGTCGGTCAGTTTTACAGCTTGTCCAGTGGTTGCATGATTCAGGAAACCAGGACCAAGTTAACACATTTATTATGTACGTAAGTATTAACGATTGTCCACCAGATCCCATTCAAACCACAGTTCGGCCATTTTTCTTCGGCTTACATAACCATCAGACTTATCCTTCATGTTCGTGGCCGGTACTTATTTATTAAAACACACACACACACACACACACACACACACACACACACACATTGCCCCCTCCCATTAGAATCTCAGTATGTAACCTCTTCCAATATGCAAGTGGATTAGGCGCTCTGGCGCTCCCACCCCATCTCTCCCCCACCCCGCCTCCCGTCCACTGCTCCTTCCATCCTCCCTCCCTTCCATCCAGTACTGTCACAAATATGCCAACCACCCCAGTTACAAACACTACCAGCACTATCAAATGGCTGAACACATTTGGATTCAAAGTCGGTTATCTAAAAGTCTGTTAACTCTTGAGAGATTAAAAAAAAAAAAAAAAAAAAAACATATAAGGTAATTCCGGATGGTTAAATGCGAACAACTGTGTCATTTTTTGGTTTTCTCTTAATCTCGGCCATCAAATGTAGTCTTGTGGGAATCATACATCATTGAGTTAACTATGAACAGGTCTACAGTTCTGACTAAAACAACAATGAATATAAGGCCTATCTGGATAGAAATTTGTTTAAAACCCAATTTCAACATTTTCTTTCTTTTTTGTACAGAAACCACGGAGAACTTTTGGAGCAATTGGGTCGCTTCTAATCCATGATGGATCCATGACATAGTGATTCGTTCAACATATGTGATTTTGCGTGATTTGTTTTTCTAACTTGATGACAAATGCAAACTTTTTTTTTTCATTTTTATTATATACTATACCACAGATAACAATAACACTTATAAGATTAATGTTGTACTCTGAAACATTCATTGATCAAATGTAGCCTATGTGAGCAACCCAGTTGATAAAGAAATTCCCTTGCCAAAATGATTATGGTCCTAGTTATCACTTCCCAATGTGTAACGTGGTAAACAACAACAAAAAACAAGATGCAAAGCATATAAACGTACTCCCAGTTTATCCTGAATACGCGTGATATATTTCATAAACAGGAAAAACCGTCTTGGGCTGGTGTAACCGTTAGTAATTGCTATTCTGGTAAACATCGGCCATCATCTGTGACCAATAATGAACATACTTACAAATTTTCGGAAAGATCGGCCAAGAACTTTTTGAGATTTTCCATAAATAAGGAACCCATTATGGGCCGTCAGTAACGGCTATAACGGTAAACTTAAACATTGGGCATCATCCGTGACCCATAATGAACATACCTACACATTTTCAGAAATTTCGGCCACGTACTTTCTGAGATATTCCATGAAGAAGAGAAAAAAAAAACACGTTAGGGGCCGTTATAGCTGTTAGTAACGGCTATAATGGTAAAATAAAACATAGGACATCATCCGTGACCCATAATGAACATACCTACAAAATTTCAGAAATATCGGCCGTGTACTTTCTGAGATATTCCATAAAAAAGAAAAACCGTAATGGGTCGTTATAGCCGTTAGTAACGGCCATAACGATAAACTGAAACGTCGGGCATGATCCGTGACCCATAATGAACATACCTACCAATTTTCAGAAAGATCGGCCAAGTACTTTCTGAGACATTTCATAGAAAAGAAAAAACACTATGGGCCGTTACAGCCGTTAGTAACGGCTACAACGGTAAACTAAACGTCGGGCATCATCCGTCGCCCATAATGAACATACCTACAGATTTTCAGAAAGATCGGCCAAGTACTTTCTGAGATATTCCATGAAGAAGAAAAACCGTTACAGGCCGTTGCAGCCGTTACTAACGGCTATAACGGTAAACTAAAACATCGGGCATTATTCGTGACCCATAATGAACATACCTGCTAATTTTCACAAAGATCAGCCAAGTACTTTCTGAGATATTCCATGAAGAAGAAAAACCGTTACAGCCATTAGTGACGGCTATAACGGGTAAATTAAAACGTTGAGCATCATCCGTGATCCATAATGAACATATCTGCTAATTTTAAGAAAGATCGGCTGAGTATTTTCTGAGATATTCCATAAAGAAGAAAAACCTTTACAGGCCGTTACAGCCGTTAGTAACGGCTATAACGGTAAACTAAAACATCGGGCGTTATTCGTGACCCATAATGAACATACCTACAAATTTTCACAAAGATCGGCCACGTACTTTCTGAGATATTCCATAAAGAAGGAAAACAGTTACAGCCGTTAGTAACGTTATTCACTAAGGGTATGTATACGCTACAGAAAAATTACCAGACGGGAAGGAGAACAATTTTCATGGTGAATGGTATCGGCATTTTATTTTGCTCTGTCACGTCTTCCTTGTCCTCCCCAAAGCATTCCTGTCACGCCACCAGCATCAGCCTGGCTCCCCCCGTTACAGTCCTAGTCCCAGCAGTCCACAGGGAGCAGCCAGTATCAGGTCACCGCGTGGCAACCCACGGCAGGAGACACTGCACTGTTACCCGAGTCTCTTCGGTAGTGTCTAGTGGTGCCTGTTCTGATCTAACATCGTCATGTGGCAAAAGAGCACGTATAGTAATAAATAAAAAATAAAAAAGTCAGCTTCGGGAAAAGTGAATCCTTGGATCTGTGATATGAGAACATAACGAATAATCCACATGACGCTGAAAGAAAGAACAGAGACTTGAAAAACAAAAACAAAACAAAACAACAACAAAAAACCCAAACACTTGAAGAGCCTGGGGTCATGTCTGAACGTATCGAGGTTGCTGATAACAAAGTACGCCGGGGGGGAGGGGGGGGGGGAGTCGTGAAAATAACGTCTGTCTGTCTCTCTCTCTCTTGCTCTCTCTCTCTCTCTCTTTCTCACACGCGCGCGCACACACACACACACACCATCAACATCATCATCATCATCGTCGTGGTCGTCGCTGTCGTCGTCGTCGACGACATCATCACCAGACAGTTCCACTTCATCAACTGTTTTCATTGTCACATTCTAAACATCATCTAAATGACAAGGTTGTGTTTTTGTTTTTCTGAATCATTCCCAACCAAATGGAGAAAGGTTTAAAAGTTATGAGTGGATAGCATAACCAACAAATTGATAGATAAGATTACAACTGAAATCTTACGCCGGCAACAGACGCAATAAACGGTCGTGCATTAGTGACGAGAAAGGCACTGTCTCTTTTCGTATAGGCCTATGCGTGTGTGAGGAGGGGGGGGGGGGGGGGGGGGGGGGGGGGGGGGGGGGGCAGGGGGACTATGTCGACTTCCGGGCCAGGCCCTTTTTATAGAATACTTATTAGTTCGGGAGTACAGCATAATTCATTTCTGGTGGCGAATTTGTCTGTCTGCGCACATGAAACTCATGCGTATTAAACTTCTTCTAGAAGCCTGCACTTTTCACCGCTGTTCTTACCTTTCTTGGAAATTCAAAGCTTTGAAGGTGGGGAAATGTGGTCCAATGGACAACACATTTGCCCAAGAAACAGAGAGAATCCCGTGTTTGCGAGCCGAGTGTTTCCCCGCCTCCGCTTTCCATACACCCTTCAGCAGGGGGCAAAGCTCCAGACTTTCAACTGGTGGTCTGAGTGCCAGTGCTTCGGATGACAGGCCCAAGAGAGGCCATGAATACAGTGTACACCCAGAACCAGTACGAGAACCTATGCCGAAAAGAGTTATTCCCGGCACAATTCTGTTGGAAAGTCCACTTAGACAGTCAGCCGAACACACGTGAACAAAGGTTTGAATAAGTGGCGCCATACAATGGCGATGCGCTGTCTCCAACTTTCACACAAACGATAAAGCTATTCTCAACAATGCAATGCACAACTCCACTTTTGTCGTAACTAGCATCGCCGATGGGACTTGCATCATAGCCAAGTCTCCATTGGCAAGGACGGTAATGTGAGTCAGTAACTGTGCTTAAACAATTATATTCACAACCATCTTTTAATGCAAAACGTAATAGGCCTACCTCATAATTTTCATCAGGAATCCGAGGGGGGAAGGGGGGGGGGGGTGAAAACAGGGTCGGTGGGGATAGGGGAGCAATCTAGTTTGGGAGAAAGGGAGAAATTTGAGGAGGGGGTTCCATTAAACATACTAATTTCCCATAGGTATACCTGCTACTATACATGTACTTAACTTTCTTCGCCTGCTATCGACTAAACGGAGAGAAATATGCCCACTATGAACAATTACACTTCCTTTCAAAATGTAAACGGATAGCTAGATCCATTATATTCTCTAGAATATTTTCGGATCGTCTTTACGATTTTTGCCAATTGCTTATAGAGATCGTTACATCGTCTGAAAGGTCTTCAAAAAAAACTGCCCTGGTTACAAAAAAAAGAAAAAGAAAAAGAAAAGAACAAAAAATGCTTGTACTGTTGCGACTTCGTATCACACGAGGACGACCATTAACTGTGAGTATTGGGCACTGTGACAGTGGTATGCACATGTGATATTGTGTCCATCATTTCCTACCATTGCGAACTTCTGGTATAATCATTTCATATCATTATAAAACGGAGTGTCCTGAGCATGCCATGTAGAAACTTCGGAATTTTACAAGCTTAGTCTTGTTTGGGTGAAAACAGTAAATATGAAGCACTAACGATAATTTTGAAATCAATGATAATAAACTAAGGACTAATTTAAGGAAAATAGGGGCGGATTCGTCTAATATGTAGTTTTAAAACGACTGGAACCTTTGTTTCATGTATGTGCAGTCTGCATTTCATGTCGGTTCTGAAACGTTCGTCTGGTGAAAAAAAAAATTTTTTAAACATTATGGATTTTTACGACCAAGGAAGGTAACTCTGGACTAGAACATTTGGTGTGTCTAAACTTGAACCATGCGAGATACGATATGTATGCATAACATGGCACCTACTGCACATAACTTGCCAATCTTCGCGGTCCACAAACCGCAACAACATTTAATGAAGGAGGAGGTTTGTTAGATCTTGTTTTGTTTTGTTTTTGTTTTGATCGAGTTGCGCGCGCGCGTGTAGCCTATGTGTGTGTGAATCTTTCATTATCGTTATTATTATAATGAATACTTATACAGCGCCTGTTCTCGGCTAGAGACCGAGCTCTAAGCGCTTTACAATTCACACTCGTTTACACGAGTTTGAGTGTTCGTCATTACTTTTGTATTTATTATTCATAATTTTCAAACACACGGAACCTCTGGTTTATCTACAGCATTATTCCGTCTGAGACTACCATACCCGCACAGTTGGATATTCAGAAGGGAAGACCCCCCATGGTGTGTTGCGTGTGACAGCTTGTTCAGTGTTAATCGTTTTTTGACAGAATGTGCTGATTTGATGTGTATCAGAGAGAAGTTCTTTTCCACCAGTGATTTATCGGTTCTTTTTCGTGAGATTTCAGTGGATCTTATTTTTTCTTTTTTGAAAGAGGTAAACTTATATTATAAAATATAGGGTTTTATTAATGTATACAGGTGTCGAAGGAGTTGAAAAGATAATTGTGCTTTTGTCCTCATAAATTTTAAGTGATGTGTTAATACTAGTGTGAGTATTTGTATCAAGAGACTCAGATATGATAGCTGAGGTCCTGATTTGGCTCCTAGTAGTCCGCTGGACCCTATAAACACTAACTAACTAACTAACTAACCCGCCGTTACAACGATATGCCAAACAATTCTCCACCCAGTTCCGCCCACTTCGCATTCCCGTGTCCTCCCACCTGGACCAGATCGTGGCCCCCGACCAGATTGAAGTCACTCCTGACCCCAGCCTCTTTGACCAGGAAGTTGACATCACAGTTCAAGGTCTCCCCGCGAAGGCCAAGGTCACACTGCAGGCTAAGACTCGGCAGGTGTGGAAAAGACAGCCTGCGATATACACGTCTTGTGGCCACTACATCACGGGCGAGAAAGGAGACCTTGATTTAAGTCAAGATTCTTCCTACGGGGGAACTTACACAGGTACTTGAGTTGTGAAAGCGTGTACAGCTCTAATACCATCCTGTTTCCAGTGAGGTATACCAACTACTTTACCAAGCTTCACTGGACCAGGGAGTAATACCTGAAGAGTGGCGAGATGCGAGCATTGTTCCCTTATTCAAAAAGGGTGACAAACAAAAGCAGAGAACTATAGACCTGTATCTCTTACATCCATATCAGCAAAACTACTTGAACACATAATATATAGTAGCATAATGGACCATCTTGACAAATATGACTTTTTAGATAACGCCCAGCATGGTTTTAGACAGCGAAGGAGTTGTGAGACTCAACTTATAACAACTCTCAATGATTTTAATAACTGTCTTAACAACAGACAGCAAATAGATGCAGTTTTATTAGACTTTTCTAAAGCCTTTGATAAGGTTGACCATGAGGGCCTGCTGCTTAAATTAGAACACATCGGCATTGGCGGTTCTTTGCTAAAATGGGCTAGATCATTCCTCGTTGGGAGAACGCAGAAAGTTGTTGTGGAAGGGTCGTCATCCCATTGTAAACCAGTCTTGTCAAGTGTACCACAGGGTACTGTTCTGGGGCCCTTGTTTTCCTTAATTTATATAAATGACATAAGTAGAAATCTCTTTCCTGGAACTACTATAAGGCTTTTTGCAGATGACAGCTTAGTATACAGAACAATCAGAAGCAGGAATGATACACGCATTCTACAAGAAGATCTAAACGCTTTACAAGAGTGGGAAAGAACCTGGAAAATGGAATTTCATCCCCAAAAGTGCAAGTGTTGCGTATATGTAACAAACGCTCACCAACTAGATCAGAATATTCTATTCATAATACTATTCTTAAAGAAACCAATGCTGCAAAATATTTAGGCGTGATTATAGATAGTCGTCTCAAATGGAAAGAACATTACAATTTAGTATGTAAGAAAGCAAATAACATCTTAGCTTTCTTATACAGGAATATCAATGACTGCCCCCAAAAGGTTAAAGACGACTGCTACAAAACACTGGTTAGACCAGTACTGGAATATGGTTGCTCAGTTTGGGATCCATACCATCTAAAGGACATTGATAACCTCGAAAAGATTCAGAAGAGAGCAGCACGGTTCGTAACAGGGAACCACATCAGAGAAAAGGGGAATACTAGGAAGAACATGAGAAAATTAGAATGGAAACCCTTAGAAGAGAGAAGAGCTTTTATCAAACTTTACATCTTCTTCAAAGGCAGAGCTAAACTAATTGATATTCCAATGGAACAACTAGTATTGAACACAAGTAGCACAAGGAGTGGCGGTCAATGTTATACCATACCTGCATCAAATATTGACAGCCACTTACATTCATTTTATCCTAGTTCTGTACGGCTGTGGAACTCACTGCCGGGTGCCATCAAGATTGCCACAAATGCAGTCTCATTTAAAAAACAAATTGATACGACAGTTTTGAGATCTGCATATTGACGATTTTCTATTTTTACTTCCCCAGATATTTTACTGTTATCTGGGCCTGAATTTGGCCATTGCTTTTAACTTCTTGAATATCGAGTGCGACCCCTTGTTGCCAAATTTGCTCCAGGGACCAACAGTCTGAGTCACACTATTTTATGTTATTTTATTTTTACTTTTTAACATGCGCGCTGGTGACCTACTCGTTTTTGAGTGAACCAGTATTTTAGGAAGAAGAAAAGAAGAAATGCAGTTTCTTATTGATATCTTACACGAACTTCTTCTTCTTCTTTATTTTTTCCTTTTCTTTTCTTTCATTTTTTCTTCTTCTTCTTTCTTTCTTTCTTTTAGACACTGACTTAAATCACTGCTACTTGAACCAAAGTTAAGGATACTTAGATCTGGACTTTTAATGTGCTACATCTTTGTCTCATACCTGACAAATTAACTCAGAAGGATTTGGGGGGAAATGCTTCTTCTTCTTCTTCTTCTTCTTCTTCTTCTAACCACTGATTTATATCACTGCTACTTGAACCAAGATTTAGATCACTTATACCTGGACATTTAGTGTGTTACATCTTTGTCTTATACTTGACAAATTTACTCGGAAGGCTCTGGGGGAAAATGGTAAAAAAAAAAACAAAAAAAACCAAACGAGAACCTCTGCTGATGGTGATGGTAGTGGCGGCGGCGGTGGGGGTGGTGGTGGTGGTGTGTGCGTGCGTGCGTGCGTGCGTGGTGTGTGTGTGTGTGTGTGTGTGTGTGTGTGTGTGTGTGTGTGTGTGTGTGTGTGTGTGATAGGCCTATCTTGAACTGGGTCACGTTCAAGGGCAAACAGAGTGAAAATTTTCAACACGGCTTGAAAGTATTCTGTGTTTACTTGTCCAAATTGCAGTGAACCCAATCACTGAATTTTAGACACCTCACCTGTGACATAAGCGAATAAAGAAACACAGGCATGGAAGAGCATTACTTCGGCTGATGCATTTTCAGATAACTCCCCGGAGGTAATTCTGTTTTCAAGACCGAGTCGTAACGTTGTAGGGTATCTTTTTAGCAGTTTGTCGGAGTAATCTGTGGAGGCAGGTGAACGTGACATTCAAATGAACCCCCCTTTGAACTTGACACAGCAAACAAGGCGAGCAGGAAAGAACTGCTGCCCAGTTTTATTTCAAAAGCACCGTTTGTCTGCAAAATTATTGATAAATATCAGCATTGGCAAGAGGCTGCCTTGAAGGAGAACAAGTCGTCAACTTTTTCGCACTTTCAGTTTGAGTTCTCTTAAAATTCGACGCAGTTTCAGTTTTCAAGAAAACAAATCAAGCATGTTCTTATAACAGGTTGTGTGGCAGCTTTCCAGTAACGCGTGTCGACAGGAATGCTTTAGTGGCGTGCTTGTTTGTCTCTCCATATATGCTTCTGCCAATAAAGTATCCACATTGAAGCGGTAACCTTTTGTCAAGGTCGCTTGGAAACTTTTCATTTACACTCTTTTTTAACTTCTGTATTTACTTATTTTCAAAGATAGTTTCAAATGTACAATTTCTTAAATTTCATTGATTTGATTTTGAAATTGATTTGATTTTGAAACAGCGTTTAAAAGTATTTCAACTGTTTTAGAGGCAGACATTTTGCGGTGCAGTCCACGTATGGCTTGTACGGTTGGCTGGACTATAAACACCACTGTTTACTCAGTTGATGCTGGATACAAACACGTGATTGTTGCTTGAGTCTTCAAATAGAAATCTAACCCTCAAAGTTTGTGAAAGACGCAATTCAAAAAGAAAAAGAGGGGGCCGGAATAGCTCAGTTGGTAGAGCGCCGGACTCGTGATCCTGGGATTGCGGGTTCGAATTTCGGTACAGGGGGATTTTTCCCTCGGAGTTAAAATTGGTTCTGACTCCATTCCCTATACAGTCCTTCGAATGAGACTATAAACCGAGGTTCCGTGTGTGAAGCACGCACAACATCTTGCACACACGTAAAATCCCATCACCAACTTTCGGAAGAGAAGGTCAGTTTGGCCGTTGGTATGGATGACACGTTACACATAGCATGCACCTTCCCCGAAGTTGGAGTATGGCTGCCTTAATGGCGGGATAAAAAAACGGTCCTACACACAAAACTCCACTGCCTGTCTATACAGGCAGTGTCCGCAGGAGTATCAACCTGCGTACGCAGAAAGAAAGGAAAGAAAGAAAAAGAAAAAGTCATACAGGAATACTTATTTTTCCAATTAAATTTCCAGAAAATGATAATTATGCGGAGAAAAAATATAGCAACACATTTCATTGATTCATAGTTGTACACCACAGATGTTCTTGAGTGAAGATAATCAGAGTCACAAAAGTCTGATGTTCCTTGCTCCAACGAAATAATAGTTCATCTTGTTGAACGATCGTATTTATATTCCCTCGGCCACTGAAGATGAATTCGGTCATCAGTTCAGCTTTGTATTCTCCCAGCCAGTAAAACATACACTGCCGTTGGGACAAACAATCTAGAAGGCCTGACAGGCAGTGGTATATCTGGACAGAGAGTGAGCTGAGTTTTAGGCCTTCTGGGAAGGAAAGTACAGCGCATTGGCGGTAATAAAATGATACTCTTCTCATTGAAGGCATGTACTTCGTGCTTTTACCGACTTCTTCACCCGGCATCACTTCCAGACCAAGTTGATCACTTCTCTGTGTCCTCACGTCTGCCAGGTGTGGACCCCATGGGACCCTTCTGGAGCATGAGGCCCTGCCCCTCTGGCCCTCAGAATATGCGCATGGTGGTGGAGAACGGGGATGTTCCCGTCTCGTACACACTGTCCCTCTATCAGGGTCACTGGTCTCTGGGTGACCTGGTTGCCAAGGAGGCGACCCTGACACCTCTGTCCAGCACCACAGTGACCCGGTTGAAGAAGGCGGCTGATGTCCGACGGATACCAGTGAAGGAAGGAGGAGTGCGAGGAGTGTTGTTTTTACCACCAGGTAAGTAACCCCTGGGGTTTTTTTTTCCTTTTTAATCTGTTAAAGATGGACGAGAAGGTATTTTGAATGTTGTTTCCAGGCCTTGTTAAGCAAACATTTTCTCTGTTGTTTTTTTTCTTTCCCTATTCTCTTTTTTTTTCCTTTCCTTCTTTTCTTTTGTTTGTTTCTTTTCTTCTTTTTTTTTTTTCTTTTTTTTTCCTTGAGGGTGTTAGTGTACGGTTAGTCAGAATGAATAAACAGTAAGGAGCTCAAGTTGTTCGCAAACTCTGTTGTACGTCTAACTGGTGGCAGTCACAGAGTTTTCCTCCCCTGCGTATCTGACCATACAAGATTATTTTACAAATATAATCGAAAAACGTTAAAAAAATAAAATAAAAATAAACTAGATGCGAAGCATATAAACGTACTCCCAGTATAACGGGGCAAACTAAAACATCAGGCATCATCCTTGACCTATAATGAACATACCTACAAATTTTCAGAAAGATCGGCCAAGTACTTTCTGAGATATTCCATAAAGAAGAAAAAGCGTTACAGGCCGTTACAGCCGTTAGTAACGGCTGTAACGGTAAACTAAAACGTCGGGCATCATCCTTGACCCATAATGAACATACCTACAAATTTTCAGAAAGATCGACCCAGTAGTTTTGTCTGGAGCGAGTGGAACACATTTTGACCACGGAGACACACACACACACACACACAGACACACAGACAGCATTTCATCGTTCCCATTCTAAAGTACTCCCTGTTCTATAAGAACTGGGAGTACAAAAAAGAAAGAAAGAAAAAAAACTTTGATGGACAGCGGATATTCCGGCCCCAAATGAAACAAGTAAATGTTTAAATGTATCATGTCAATAGAAAGCGGCAAGAATTACAATGTTTAAAATACACTACCCCAAAAATATTAATTGTTATTTAGAATTGTTTTTCATCTTTTGTTTTGGACTCTCATTACATTCACAATGTTATTATCAATACAACAACAGTTCCCTGTAATTTCATGTTTTACATGCGGCCACCAGTATGCGTTGAATACTGCATTGGGTCCGTCAGCTGACGGTTATAAGATGTTGGTTCGAACCCATCATTGATATTGATTTATTGCTTTCTTGTTTGTCTCAAACTGGTTACTCGCTAAACACGCGGTACTATGCGCTTAATCTAAGTTGAAAAGTCTGGAACGAGGCAGTCAAATTCAATGTTATTGACTAGCGGATTTAACTTATCTATCTGTTGAAAGTAAAACAGAGGTAGCGAGTCCAGTGAGTTTGTCTCACATTCTCAGATGAAGTGGCTTTCCCTAGCTCTGTGACCACAATCCTCTCAAGAAATATGGAAATATGTCTCAGCTTCAGTGGTTCGTCAAGACATAATTTGAAACCCTCCTGAATAACCGTAACTGTTGAATGTGGCCTCCATGATCGACTGGGCTCAAAACTTGCCTTGACCTGTCGTAGTAACAAAAGTCATCTGTCGTCTTGGGTCAGTTCATGAGGAGTCTCCCGGGAGAGATGTGGTGACAGTCCCGACACGACCCTGGGGAGAACACTCGTATATTAGATCACTGTTGATTTATTGATGGTTACTTTCAGCAGGGGGGCATAACATGGGACGTCCCTCACATGCAAATCCAAAAGACACAATTGAACACTAACATGATCAGAATCAGTTTGGCATCTACCTTTGGGTACCATCAAGGCGACCTGCTGTTCCATAAAATACCAAAGAAAGGGAGAATTGATGAATGAACTGACACGGAAAATCAGTGGACGTTTTTGTTTGTTCTTTTTTTTCTTCTTTTTTTTTACTCGTTTGTTCGTTTGCTGCTGCTGCTGCTGCTGTTGTTGTTGTTTTCGTTGTTGTTGTCGTTGTTGTTGTTGTTTTCAAGGGACTGAATGTGAGCTGGGCGTGGTAAATCTCAAAAGAGTGATGATGATGATGATGATGATGATACAGGTGAGGGCCCTCACCCAGGTGTGATCGACATGTTCGGTTCTGCTGGAGGTCTGATGGAGATCCGTGCCGCCCTGCTGGCCTCCCATGGCTTTGCCGTGTTGGCCTTGCCTTTCTTCAGGTTTGACGATCTGCCTGAGGCGATGAAGGACGTCCCGTTTGACTACTTTGAGGTGAGCTTCAAAGTGAAGTGACTGCAGGCGGACATTGAAACCAATTTTAAGAACAGTTCTTAGTGAGTCCGCCAGAAACAATGACATACAAGTTACAAGACAAAAAACGACGCGTTTCGACCTCCTAGGTCTTCTTTAGGCAAGATAAACAAGATTCAGGACAATGAAAGCGAAGAACGAGCAATCACTAAATATCTTCTCATGTTCGGCGCGAGATGGGCGTTGTTTCAAATCATTCTTAACGTTTACTTTGAGGTGAGATTGCCAAGATCAGGAAGGCTGGATACGTGTAAACTTTTAAGTGAGGAAAAGCCTTTGAGTCAACAATAAACAACGAGGGTAACTCTTGCTCCCTTGGTGAAACAAATACACGCCCATATGTCTGCTTGTTTGTTCTGTGTGCTCTGTGTTGTCATTTCTGCAAAGGCGATTCGATGTTTTAGGCAGCATTCGTTTGGAGTTTGGAGCGTGTTTTCATTTCACCTTGGGAGCAAGCCTGTGTCATTAAAGATTTCCTTTCAGTCCTTGAGTTATTTGTCACTGTTGTGTTGAGAAGCCTGGTGATGGTATTATGTTGTAGACAAGAATAATTTTTAAAAAAAAAAGAGGACACGTTTGGAACACACATCGTAAGCTGTTTCTAGATTTCTTTTTTTTTTTTTCTGCATCTCCCATACACACCTCTGCAAACTGACTTATGGATACGATCATTCTAAAGCCACCGTTTAGGCATGTACATGCCTTTTTCAGAGGTAATGCATTGTGAATTAAGTTCACTTTTACAAGACCTCACTGAACTCAAGACATGGATTTCAAGTCTAAGGGAAGGGCATCCCAAGTGGGTATATAACGTGTGTATTCAATATGTCCGTCAACGGTTACGGAAATGGCAGTAATCGCAAAATTAGAAATGAAGAGGGAAAGATTCCGCATATGTCTGGATACCGCACCGGCTGTGGTTACGGCTACGTTCATCTTCACCGGGGCATGTCGCCACCGATGGACGGGTTAACGGGTGGATGTGTCTTTTATTTCAATGTCATTTCTGGTGACTTTTGGTCCTGGAAAGTCAGGTTGGAACCAGGTGGGGGTTCATGGTGAAGAGGAGTAAGCTAACAATAACTGAGATCGAGCAGCTCTGGAACTGGGAGAAAAAAACGTGGCTTTATGTGATCACAGCTCACAGGACTATAGCAATGTTGGTCCCGTTAATACTGAATACATGGGACAGCATACAGTCCTTCGAATGAGACATAAACCGAGGTTCCGTGTGTGAACGCACGTACAACATCTTGCACACATGTAAAATCCCATCACCAACTTTCGGAAGAGAAGGCCAGTTTGGCCGTTGGTATGGATTACACGTTACAGATAGCATGCACCTTCCCCGAAGCTGGAGTATGGCTGCCTTAATGGCGGGATAAAAAACGGTCATACACACAAAAGTGTCAGAATCTTCAACTCAATGAAGGTGGACACTCAAAGAAAGAAAGAAAGAAGAAGCATATCTGTAGAAGCGAGGACGGTTTTTAGTTCAATGGTGCCATGGCTGAAAGAAAAAAAGGAGAGAACAGATCAGCTCTGTGTGCTAAAACGCTCGCAACCCTATACTGCATTACCGCTAGCCTGGAGCATACACATATTTCCTGGACACGCACTGTAACTGATGCAATAACCGTAACTGTAACCCGTTAACGGGAAAATGGAATCGCGCTCTCTTTTTTATTTTTTATTTTTTAAAAGACACTAACAGTTCTCTGCATTGTGATCATCTGGGCGATCAGAGAAAAAAATATATCACATTAACCTACCACATATGCCACGTACCTTGAGGACTCAGACGGCTTATTCTTCTATAATTCTTTCATGACGTAAACCAGTAGCGGGACATTTAGAGATGAAACATGATTTTCATATTGACACAATAAAGCAGGAACGGTGCGCAAAAGCTTACTTCAGTTCGAAAAAACCCTCAGTTAAGTAAAAATCGTAAACTTAAATGTCTTCTTGATTATGTGTTGAACACCAAGAACTGACGTCGTTCGTTCAAGACTTTTGTTTCCATAATGATTCATTCTGAATTTCATTTGTACTGTAGGCTGCATTCGCCACTTATTTTTGACTCTTTGCGGATGCAATGTAAACTATTGCAATGAGTTCGCTCGTGGAACAGGGGTGGCGAGGAGATTTTTTATTCGTAAATGGACACACAACCACACATACCCAGAGTTTGTTTTCAGTAGACATCTACATTATTGTCAGGGCATTATGTTCGTCAGTATTGTGCACCCCATGTGATCAGTTATTTTTCCCCGTTTGTCGACGTTTGGATAATCCTGCTATAGCTCAGCTTGAAGATGTTCTATTAACCTGTAAACAAAGGGATCCGGCGTTAACGGGAACATCTTTATTATCATTCTTTAATATTAAAATGCATCCCATGTCTCTGGAAATTGTGCACATACGCACACACACACACACACACACACACACACACACACACACACACACACACACACGCACGCACGCACGAACACGCACACACACACACACACACACACACACACACACACCACACACACACACACATACATACACACACACACACACACACACACACACACACACACACACACACACACACACACACATTTTCATACTTGTTACTTTTTTCCCCTTAATAGACTACCTACTTTGCTGTCTTCACAGTTGCACTGTATGATCTGTGGTGTATGATCATGATAGAGTCAAGGAAAGGGCACAGCCATGATGAAAGATGCAGTTTGTGGCGGAATGAGAAATGCTGTGGGGTCCTTATGCACATCAAGCAAAAGCTACGACATACGCCAACACAATCTTAATTGTTCAGCACAATCTGTATTCAGCTCTTTGTATAACATGACCGGAGGGATAATGCTCATAGAATGCAGTCAGGCTATGCACAACCACAAACGCACTTGATTTAAGGGAGATCAATTCATATTTTCCCTTCTCCTAAGGGCTCTTATTTCTGAATAAACAGTAGCCAGTTTTTGGAATAACAAAAATCTTAAGTTCCAAACTGACACGGTCGATTTATAAACTGAAACTAAGATTTCATTTTCACAGTTCACACATGTGGTGTTTATCGTGCCCATTTGCCTTTTTTTCCGTTTTACTGGAGTTCCAGTTTATCTGACGATTTGGACACACAAAGTCCACTTCTTGTCGTAAAACTGAATACTGGGGCCGACAGTTGAACATGATCAGGGGGTGGGGAGGGGGGTGGGGTAGTTTGTTGTACATTCTGGTGCGGGTTCCTACATTCGTCTGATACATGGCCCAACTACATACTTTCCTGTGAGCTCCAAAGCGTGCAGTGTATGTCTGGGTTAATTCTGGGGATGTTGGGTGTAGGGCAGCGGCGATTACGATGTCTGTTTCTACATATTTCACCTGGGATGTAGCCTTGCACATCTCAGACTTCTTTATCCATGCCTTTTCTCCAAGCATGAAAACTAACAACTGAGTTGATCTATATATATAATAAACTAATAAATTCCAAGGATAAGTAACAGCACCACTCCAGCAATTTTCAGAGCAGCTTTGTGTTGCAATGACTGCAAGAAATATTGGATTATAAACAGAGCTTGCTCTTATGTCTTAGATTGAATCTAAGACATAAGAGCAAGCTTTGTTTATAATTCAATATATATATATATATATATATATATAATATATATATATATATATATAACAAACTAATAAATTCCAAGGATAAGTACCGAGCACCATTCCAGCAACTTACAGAGCAGCTTGGTGTTGCAATGACTGCAAGAAATATTGAATTATAAACAAAGCCTGCTCTTATGTCTTAGATTGAAGAAATAGGGGGAGATAAGCATTCATATCTGCAGTGGTAGAAAATTCTGCCTAACTAACAGTATGTGCTTGAGTGGGTGAATGGGGAAAAATAAAATAAATGCTTCTATATATATATAAGAGAGAGAGAGAGAGAGAGAGAGAGAGAGAGAGAGAGAGATGTTTTACGAGATGGTGGAAATTGAGTATGTATATGATATATGGACTGTGGTGTGTCTCTATTTGACACCAAGAGCACAGACACAATGAGCCGTGTCTCCCTGATGAGTCGGATCCAGCGGATGAAAGGCCTAGGAGCAGGCAATGGAAATGACGTAGGGAATATCTAGTCTATCACCATGTTTTCTTCCCATCTTTTTTCCTCCTCGACGTTCCTGCCCTCTATCTCTCCATCATCTCTATCGATCCCCGCTCCTCCCACCCACATCCCCCACCCCCTTTCCTCTCCCCCATTTACTTCCCTACTCCTTTCCCCTCCCCTATCCTCCTTTAAACCTCTCCCCTCCCTCTCCAACGCACCCATCCACTATCCCACCCCAGCCTCCCCCCCCCCTCCCCCCCCCCCCCCCCCCCCCCTCAACATTTCGCATTCTATCTCTCCTTCCCCTCTAAACTCCCCCAAGCTCTAATTATCTATCCTAGAAACTCCCCCTTCCCTCCTCTCTGTTTTTTTCTGCCTATCCCTATGTCTCTGTGTCTGTCTGTCTAACTGCCTGTCTGTCTGCCTCTCTCTCTCTCTCTCTCTCTCTCTCCTCTCTCTCTCTCTCTCTATGTTTGTCTGTCTCTCCTCTGTCCTCCATCCTTTAACGCCCCTTCCACCCCTCCTCCCCCCCCCCCCCCCCCCCCCCCCCCCGCCCCCTTGACTACAACATTCATATCATTGCCCCGGGCTGTGGTGTGTGTGTGTGTGTGTGTTTCTACGCACGCGCTCCTGCGTTTAGGTGTTTGTGAGCATGCGCACATTGACGTTAGTTCATTACAACAATGTAACAGCTTGCTAATGGTTCTCGTGCGTGGTTTCCTTTACTTCATTCCTATGTAACAGGCACCTGGTGAAAGTTATTCTTTTTCTCCTTCTCCGAACGTGGAACCCCCTCCCCCACCCCCCACCCCCACCCCCCACCGCACCCAACCCCCCCCCTCTCTCTCTCTCTCTCTCTCTCTCTCTCTCTCTCTCTCTCTCACGTTGTATATGTCAAGGTCGTGGTCTGTGGTGGTAATCAAAATTATGGCCAACCTATTGTCATTTCCCCCCCCCCCCCCCCCCCCCCCGTCCCCCAATCACCGCCCCCTCACCCCTTACACCCATCCTAATTTTATGCTTCCTATTGATGCGATGTTTTATACTCAATGGGTTTTTTTTTTTTTAAGATAAAACATTTTAATTAATGTGCCTTTATCCAACTGCATGCATTCGTGATTTGTGCTCAGGGACTGAGGGTGGAGAATGCGAGCGTTTTTATTTTACCTGAAGAGAGAGAGAGAGAGAGAGAGAGAGAGAGCTGACACCAAAGAAAAAATCGCTGACCGTTTGTAAGAGAGAAGCACTGTCTTCGCCTGCCTTTAGACTGCTCTAAAGGCAGGCGAAGACAGTGCTTCTCTGGGTCCTCCCCAGCACCTTCGGGTGTTTCTTTTTCTGCTCAGGGACTGAGGGTGGAGAATGCGAGCGTTTTTATTTTACCTGAAGAGAGAGAGAGAGAGAGAGAGAGAGAGAGAGAGAGAGCTGACACCAAAGAAAAAATCGCTGACCGTTTGTAAGAGAACAATTTCATTTTTGGTTTTGTGAAAACGATTTCAAGATTTTCATACTTTACAATCAAATCAACACACAGTGTGTGTGTGTGTGTGTGTGTGTGTGTGTGTGTTGGTGTGTGTGCGTGCGTGCGTGCGTGTGTGTATGTTAAACAGGAAGCCGTGTCCTGGCTCAGTGCTCACAGAGCGGTGAAGGATGGTGGAATAGGTGTGGTGGGGACTTCAAAGGGAGGCGACTTTGCCTTGTTGATGGCGTGGAAATGCCCACAGGTAACTTCGGTTGTTTTCATTCTCATTTCTTGACTGTAACATCCCAAAGTCTAGGAATGTGCGTGCGTGCGTGCGTGCGCGCGCGCGCGCGCGCGCGTGTGTGTGTGTGTGTGTGTGTGAAACATTTTGACCAGAATGTAGAAGAGGAGGAGGTCAAAGAAACTTATCGTCGATTTTGAAATTATTTGTTTGTAACCGTTTCCTGAGGTAAGAACACACAAAAACAATAGACGGAATTTTTTGTTGTTGTTGTAAATCTCGTTTTATTACCTCCAAAGTGGCCTTGACATTCAATCTAGTCTGTAGTATAAGTAATCTGTCTAGCACAGCAAATGAAAGCTCATTTTAAAGTCATAGATCCATTTTGTTACAGAACAAATGAAAACTATGGAATGTAAGAAGAGACGAAGACACTCCGACGAACTAAGCCTTCATTCATGAGCCGACTGATATTCGAATCCGTAGCCAAAGAACAGATGACAATAGGCTTCTGTCAGACAGATTTGAAGCAAAGCCGGAGCGCGGAGGAGTGGCAGGGGAGGGGGGGGGGGGGGGTACAAATGGAGGGGGTGGGGGTCGGGTGGGATGCAGAAAGATCCAGTCAAAAACATAACAAAAATGAAAAACGGGGGGGGGGGGGGGGGGGGGGGGGGTCCTTCAGAAATGCATTTAGTTGATTGAAATATTTTCTATTCAAGAAACAAACAGAATACCTTCACAGTTATCTGGACAAATGAGCAACTCCAAGCCCTAGGCTTATACTGTGCTCAGCTATAACATTGACAGTATATTTGCGGTTACAATACATTTACGGTATACTACACATTTCACCACATAGTTGGGATTTTTTAACACACAAAAAAAAGGAAAAGAAGAAAAATAAAATAATCTGAAAATGGGAGAAAGGGAGGGTAAGCAACAATCACGTCATCAACAAGAATATGCGTGAACAATTTACAAACGAGAGAGATCATTTCAGTGAAAAACCGTAAAGTAATTCAGGGTAGAAACCAAGTTTTCCATAAATGATATCCTGAAGTCAATATACCAGGTAGTTCAATTTAGATTAACTTTTTTCTTTTTACTTCTCTCCCCTCTTTTCTTGTCCCCTTACCTTTTTTTAGATTTAGTTACGGGTGACGTATGAAGCACGAGAATATAATTCGTCATGACCGTGATGCTGTTGTGCAGGTGGCAGCAGCTGTGAGCATTAACACCTTCTGTGCCTTTACCTTCTTTGATGACCGTATTGCTGTTGTGCAGGTGACAGCAGCCGTGAGCATTAACACCTTCTGTGCCTTTCCCTTCTTTGATGACCGTATTGCTGTTGTGCAGGTGACAGCAGTCGTGAGCATTAACACCTTCTGTGCCTTTACCTTCTTTGATGACCGCATTGCTGTTGTGCAGGTGACAGCAGCCGTGAGCATTGACACCTTCTGTGCCTTTCCCTTCTTTGATGACCGTGATGCTGTTGTGCAGGTGACAGCAGCCATGACCATTAACACCTTCTGTGCCTTTCCCTTCTTTGATGACCGTGATGCTGTTGTGCAGGTGACAGCAGCCGTGACCATTAACACCTTCTGTGCCTTTACCTTCTTTGATGACCGTGATGCTGTTGTGCAGGTGACAACAGCCGTGAGCATCAACACCTTCTGTTCCTTTCCCTTCTTTGATGACCGTGATGCTGTTGTGCAGGTGACAGCAGCCGTGACCATCAACACCTTCTGTTCCTTTCCCTTCTTTGATGACCGTGATGCTGTTGTGCAGGTGACAGCAGCCGTGACCATCAACACCTTCTGTTCCTTTCCCTTCTTTGATGACCGTGATGCTGTTGTGCAGGTGACAGCAGCCGTGACCATCAACACCTTCTGTTCCTTTCCCTTCTTTGATGACCGTGATGCTGTTGTGCAGGTGACAGCAGCCATGACCATTAACACCTTCTGTGCCTTTCCCTTCTTTGATGACCGTGATGCTGTTGTGCAGGTGACAGCAGCCGTGACCATCAACACCTTCTGTGCCTTTAGCATATGTGATGTACATCGGAAAGACGGGAGCTTGTTCTGGAAAGGAATGCAGTGAGAGTTTGGACTCTTTTTTTTTTTATTCTTCACTTATCTGTAAATGTCACCAAGACAAAGATAAGCAAATGAAGGTAACGTACGCTGCCTGCGGCACCAACTAGCCTAGCACACATTCAGGCACGAATTAAGCACACTGCAAGAACAGAATTGTTTCATCACAGAAGTCAAAGTCCTTGTTTAATGTTTACTGTATACGACTTCCCACTCTTTAACAATTTCATTTTATTAAAGAAAACAAAAGAAAAGAAGAAAAAGCCATTGGGTATCTACTAGATTCTACACTCACACACACACACACACACACACACACACACGTGCGCGCGCGCGCGCGCGAAAACAGATTTCTTCTGTCGGTGGCTCAGTATCTGGCAACTTACAAACAGTCGGGTTAGCGGGAGCCAACCCACCAGAGAACACTCGGCACTGCAGCAGTGTGCCATGTCACTTAGTGGTGTACAGTGAAGTCTCTATAATATCATATTATGATCTGCGGGACACTGCGAATAACCCTACCCCCACCCCACCCCCACCCCGACAAGAGTTGCGTCGTCGCAGATTCAGCGCGACTGAATATTCTCCCTCCGGAGGATGCCACCACGGCCAGTCAACGACAGTCCCCAGGAGTATGCTGATATGAAGACTTGGACGTCATCATTTCACAAGGGCAGTTGCGAATGAGGAAATTTAGTTCATCACGACAGCACGGCATGAGTTACCGTTGAATTCGAAACTTCGCTGCGGAGATGATCAACGAAGGCGAACATGACCACTACACGGTGAGGTTTGGAATTCCATTCCGATCCATGATTTTGTGACGGGACAGCATTCTGCACTTTCTTTCGGCGTCATCCAGGCTCGAGGAATTCAGGTACCCTGCAAGGTTGGTACGGAAACGCCCTCAGAGACGCATCCATTAAATGGACGGAATTCAGCTGGATAAGTCCCGTGTTCCATGTTTAGGATTTTGAGACTCAGCAACTCTGGATAGTGATGGCTGGGTGCAATAAATGAATAAATGCACAAACAAATGATTAGATAAAGTAATAAATAAATAGATAAATAAATGAATGAATAAATGGATTATAAATAGAGAAAGAGATAGAAACATAAATAAATGAATTATAAATAAAGAGATAGATAGATAGGTAAATAAATAAATGAATTATAAACAGAGAAATAGATAGATAAAGAAATAAATGAATTATAAATAGAGAAATAAATAGATAAAGAAATAAATAAAATGTAATAAAAAGTCTCTGACAAGACTCGAACCCTAAGATCTCCCAGAAAATTCCACTTTTCTTGTAGATGCTGCAGTTCATTTTCCACTTTTTTTTATTTTTTTTTTTTTACTGTTGTTGTAGTTGTTTGTTATTGTACTGTTTTCTTTCCGCGTTTGTTTATTTTTTGGAATATTGTTATATTGTTCTTTTGCAGAATCAACATGAGTAAATGCAAGATGACAGAAAATGGGTTGAGCATGACACCGATAGTTCCCAGCTCTGTTGATGAATTTATCCCTGTGAGTACACACACACGCACGCACGCGCGCGCGCGCGCACACACACACACACACACACACACACACACACACACACACACACACATATATATATATATATATATATATATATGTATGTATGTATGTATGTAAGTATACACTCACATATATATATTTCTATATATAAGCACGCATATACACAACCATGCATATACTAGTGCACGCGTAGGCTCACACACACACACACACACACACACACACACACACACACACACACACACACACAGCACGCACGCACGCACGCTTGCAGGGAGAGAGAGCAGAACGAGAGAGAGATAGAGACAGACAGACAGAGAGATAGAGACAGACAGACAGAGCAGAACGAGATAGAGACAGACAGACAGACAGAGAGGGGAGGGGTCTTTTTTTTGGGGACAAAGTGAATTAAACTGATTTGAATGGTGGCACCCAAGAGCTTAACTATAATCATGTGTCAGATGTGGGAGAGCTCAGCCCACGTTCTGATGCTGGTGTCTGGTGACGACGAGATGGTGAACACCCAGCTGGCCGACATCCATCACAGCCTGTACCCCGCGGAGACGCGCCATCTGCTGGAGGTGGTGCGTTACCCAGGGGCAGGTCACCTGCTGGAGCCTCCCTACACCCCTCACTGCAGGACGTGTTTCAGTCCCCTTTTTGGTCAGTTCTGGACAGTAGGGGTCATTCCGTGTGTGCGCACGTACATGTGTGTGTGTGTGTGTTGTGTGTGTGTGTGGTGCGTGCGTGCGTGCGTGCGTGCGTGCGTGCGTGCGTGCGTGCGTGCGTGTGTGTGTGTGCGCGTGCGATTTTGGACAGCAGCGATTTTGGAAGCACAGCTTCAAACTGGTCGCGTTGTACAGCAAACAGGGGCCTACATGACCAAGGCCATCTGTTTATATGAGGCGGTCCAATTTATTCGAGATCTTCCTTTAAAATAAACATTTATGTTTCATAGCGCATTTCATCAACAATGCAGGAATCACTGAGCTTTGATTGATGTTTTTGTCGTATGGGACACTTTGGAAATTTTGACAGGAGGGGCAGGGGGTGGGGGTGTGGGGGTGATTTCTAAACAATGTGTCTGGATTTACTGCCCGTGGGATGGGTTTAGGCACGCATCCTCCGCCCCCGCCCCCTCCCCGGGTGATTTCGGGCATGAAGTTATTACGGAAAGTCACACCGGCAATACTCTCCACTACAGGCCGCATGCCACAATCTGGATGTTGCACTAAAACTCTATACAATCCGTGTAAGTGTTTTGAGGCCTACCATAAGTTTTAAGCCAACATTTGATATTAAACTGATGATTGACCAAAAGAACAACTCCCACTAGTTATTTCCCTTGTTTTGGGGGGGGTGGGGGGGTGTTCGCTGATGAAATCACAAACGATCCTCGAATACATTGCCTTCCCTTAACTGTCATATTTCAGGCCTTTGCACTCACCCGTGACCCTATCGTTGCGTCATCTGAAATCCCCCAAATAGTCCATTACTCTGAACATAACCTGTCTGCTTGGAACCACTTGGCTTGTACCTTGATGGTCTTATGGGGAAAAATGAAGAGAATAAACTTTCAGAGACAATAAAAATTCTCAAACAATCTCATTGCGCCAGTCTATAACTACTCGACCCCTTAAACAAGGCCATGGCGCGTTAATTTTTGATATGCAGCCACATCATCTACGAAGCCTCAAAAGCCCGAAGAATACTGTGGTTTAACTCTGACTGCCCACAAACAAAACACGAACGCAGTGGGATTCAACGTTGTGTGTAACGCAGACTATCAGTGCCCCAGCGTTCGAGACCGTTAAAATCTGCGAGCCTGATCAGGATACAGGCTTGCTGTCATAATAAGCAAACGTCAGTCTTGGAGACATTTCTACTCCAGTCTGACAGAAAAAACGCTTCATTCTCACTCACTCCCTCTTCCCCTTTCCCAAGAAAAGTAAGTCCAAGAATCAAGAACTTTAAAGGGAAAGAAACAACCTTTCTATCCATCACCTAAAACTTGCAGACACTCCGATTACAGACAAACAGTTGCCAGTCTGTGTTATATACTATAGGAAAGAACATCTCTTCCTCCTTTAAAACATCTGCAATTTTTTTTGAGAGAAAAAAAAGAGCTCAAAGGGAGAAAAAAAAACCTTCCATGCCACTATTGAAGACTATATATAATCCACCCTTTTCATTTGATGAACTAATTTCAGCTTTTTAAAACTGTGAGTATTGTGCTCCAGGCCCAGACGACATCCACTATCAACTTCTGAATTATCTTCCGGAAAGCTGTTCCATGTTCTTTAAAAGTGTACAAATCTTATGTGGACTGCAGAGTTGGAAAGATCCATGCATTCCCATTCTGAAAACCAGGGGGAAACTTGATCAGTCTTAACGATGATTGCCGAGTGGCCCTGTCCAGTTGTCAATGTGAATTAATGGAAAAGAACGCTAACTCCTGACCAGTATGGAAGCTGGAAACTGATGGCCTGTTTGCCACATAAGACTTCGGTTCCACAAGTTTGATTCCACAAGTTTTCGATCTTTTAGTCCTTTTCAGAAACTACCATCCGCAGCACTGTTATCAACAAACATGTTTTTGACCCGGAGAAAGTTTCCGATACCACACGGAATCTAGTATTCTAAGGAGCTCTTCTGATCTAGGTGTTTGCAACCATCTACCTCTCTTTATTGAAAACTTTTGGGATGATCGGCAGTTTCTTGTTCGTGTTGGCACCACGCTGTCTGAATGCATACGCAAGAGTAGGGTGTAATTCAGGGGTCCGTCCTTTCTCCTGATATCTTCAGCGATGAATCTAGTGACATAGGTCACTCAGTAAACGAAGGTCCCGAGTTCTGCTTGCTTGTTGACAGCTTTGCACTGTACATAGCTGTAGTCATCAAGGCTGGCGGACAACGTCGACGCTAGCTGTGTGTGGATCAGTGGGCCGAGGAAAATCGTTTTACTTTTTTTAGCTACCAAAGGGTCAATGAATCCATGTGCACAACGTTCTACAATACTTTTATACTTCTGAAATTCGTCTGGATCAACCCCTCCATTCAAGCTGTATTTGTCCTCCATTTCTTTAACGGAGGGTCAGTTTGACTCGTTTAATAATCCTACGTGGAACGCCAAGACCCAGTGGCGTGGAACACATGCATCTAATTACGTCCCATGAATGCATCTCTTTGAAAGAGAGGAAGCGGCAATGGAGCGGGGCGGGGGGGGGGGGGGGGGGGGGGGGGGGGGGGGGGGGTGATGGGTGATCACCTGACATCATTCGATATTGCTCACGGGCATAATCGTCTGTTTTAGGCTTGCATGCCTTGCATTTCATTGCCGCTAGGGTCTGAATCCTGGATTCGAAATCCTTTTGGATGCAAACACGACCCATCCTCCTTTGCATGCCGCATGCCTGTTGCATGGCACATATCCATTTCATTTTTGTGATACTGAGTATCTTTTTTTCCCCCTCAGCAGCTATTTCGTGTGTCTGAGGATTGGCCTTTTAAAAATGATCTCTTTTATTCTCTCCGGCATTGCAAAGTTAGTATATTTGTTGAACAGGAAACATGAACTGAATCCCGGATTACAGGCATTCGCGAACAAGGAAACAGAATATTCGGCTGGCACGCCCATCTTCTTTTTGTTTGTTTGGTGTTTCATCTTCACTGTTCATGCTGCAAGCAAAGCTGTGGTGTTTGAGCCATAGCTATCCTCAACCCTACTGTTTGATGTTACTGCTGTTCTACAGACCCTGCCCTCGCCATACACTCCATCTTTCCATTTTTTTTAGAGCTTTTCCAATTCCTTGATCTGTTATTGTTGTAGCAGAAACAGTTATAAATGCGTTTTAGAATACCATTCAACAAAGATAACTTTTTGAAATCCCTAAAACAGAAAAAAAAATGTAAACCCCCTCCCAACACACACAACAACAACAACAACAACATCAACATCAACAAAGAAGTTTATTCGTGTAGCCTTTTTTTCGAATTAAATTGCGTCTTTCTGTGCTGTTTTGTTTGTTTGTTTGTTTTTTCTTTTTCTTTCATGGCAGGAAATTTGTTTTTTCTTTCTTTTTCTTTCATAGAAGGAAATTCTGAGTGAGGCGGGAGATTGCACATAGTAAATACTAAACAAGGTAGGTAACTTTTAATTTGCAACGAACAGTTGTTTCCTTCCTGCTTTATTCTGTGTGCCTCGTGTCTGAACGCGTGCTGGGTGAAGGAAAACCCCACGGACAACCTTAGTTTCGAGTAAAAGACGCGTGATTTTTATTTTTTCAGAATGGGAGGAAAAGTTACCTCACTCTTTATCGTGTTATTAAATAGAAAAGCAAAGAATGAAAATAAGTTCAAAGTCAGTCCATTCCTTTCCGGAACAAGGTCCCGGTTTTGTGTGTGTGTGTGTGTTTAAGAAAGGAAATCTTAAATGGTTTCCTTTCATATAAATCAAAGCGAGATTACCTGTATTCGTTATTGTTCGTCCATGTGTTTGTTTGACTCTATTCAGATCGAAAAGGCTGTACCAGTCTTGAATAAAAGTTTATTTGTTCATTTCTCCAGTTGTTGTTGCTGTGTAGATGTTTCAGGTACAGTGTGTATAGGCAAGTTTGGAACATCCTTTTTTAGGGAATGTTTCCTTGTTTGTTCTGTATTCTCTCTCTTGTCATTTCTGCGAGGCGATTATGTGTCGTAAGCAGCATTCGTTTGGAGTTATGGGCGATTACGAATTTCATCAAGGGAGCGAGCGTTATTCTACTTATTCTTTAATTTTTCTTGTTATTTTTAATTTTTACGTACGTGACACAATGTAAAAACACAGTAGATGTTGTTCAAAGCTCACTGCTGCTTCCACCTGTACAAAGGCATCATTGTCATGATTACTGATCCCTCATCTTCTCATGCTTCACAAACACACACTTCTCCCTTAACTGTTAGTCTGAATGACTTTTCTTTTTCTTCCCTGTCGTCATTTCTTTTTTGTCACGTTTTCTTCTTCTTCTTCTTCTTCTTCCTAAAATACTGGTTCACTCAAAAACGAGTAGGTCACCAGCGCGCATGTTAAAAAGTAAAATAAAATAACATAAAATAAAATAGTGCGACTCTGACTGTTGGCCCCTGGAGCAAATTTGGCAACAAGGGGTCGCACTCGATATTCAAGAAGTTAAAAGCAATGGCCAAATTCAGGCCCAGGTAACAGTAAAATATCTGGGGAAGTAAAAATAGAAAATCGTCAATATGCAGATCTCAAAACTGTCGTATCAATTTGTTTTTTAAATGAGATTGCATTTGTGGCAATCTTGATGGCACCCGGCAGTGAGTTCCACAGCCGTACAGAACTGGGATAAAAAGAATGTAAGTGGCTGTCAATATTTGATGCAGGTATTGGTATAACATTGACCGCCACTCCTTGTGCTACTTTTATTCAATACTAGTTGTTCCATTGGAATATCAATTAGTTTAGCTCTGCCTTTGAAGAAGATATTAAGTTTGATAAAAGCTCTTCTCTCTTCTAAGGGTTTCCATTCTAATTTCCTCATGTTCTTCCTAGTATTCCCCTTTTCTCTGATGTGGTTCCCTGTTACGAACCGTGCTGCTCTCTTCTGAATCTTTTCGAGGTTATCAATGTCCTTTAGATGGTAAGGATCCCAAACTGAGCAACCATATTCCAGTACTGGTCTAACCAGTGTTTTGTAGCAGTCGTCTTTAACCTTTTGGGGGCAGTCATTGATATTCCTGTATAAGAAAGCTAAGATGTTATTTGCTTTCTTACATACTAAATTGTAATGTTCTTTCCATTTGAGACGACTATCTATAATCACGCCTAAATATTTTGCAGCATTAGTTTCTTTAAGAATAGTATTATGGATAGAATAATCTGATCTAATTGGTGAGCGTTTGTTACATATACGCAACACTTGGCACTTTTGGGGATGAAATTCCATTTTCCAAGTTCTTTCCCACTCTTGTAAAGCGTTTAGATCTTCTTGTAGAATGCGTGTATCATTCTTGCTTCTGATTGTTCTATATACTAAGCTGTCATCCCCAAATGTTCTGGAAATATGTTAAAGAAAAGATAAAAAATAAACACTGGAATAGGCACATTGAAAAGGAAAGATG
Source organism: Conus ventricosus (assembly GCA_018398815.1). Taxonomy (NCBI): domain Eukaryota; kingdom Metazoa; phylum Mollusca; class Gastropoda; order Neogastropoda; family Conidae; genus Conus; species Conus ventricosus. The sequence continues at coordinate 55,238,554 of CM031605.1, forward strand.
GAAGTTTGGTAGATAATGATAAAGAAAAGGCGGAAACGCTAAACGACTTCTTCTCTAGCGTTTTTACACGTGAGGACATAAGTAGTGTCCCAAACTTACCAGAGTGTTCCCGATCTGATGGGGTATCTATATGTGATGTAAGGGTAGCCACACATGCAGTTAAAAGCAAATTGAAAGAATTAAATCCTAACAAGTCTCAGGGTCCCGATCTCATTCCACCACGAGTGTTAAAAGAAGTAAGTGATGAGATAGCTAGTCCACTATGCAATATATTTAACAAATCCTTAGAAGCAGGACCCTTGCCTAGAGATTGGAAGACTGCAGAGGTCACAGCTATATTTAAAAAAGGTTCCAAAACAGATCCAGGTAATTACAGGCCGGTGAGTTTGACTTGTATTGCATGTAAGATTTTAGAGAGCTTTGTAAGGGATGTGGTAGTTGCTCACTTTACTGAAAATGACTTATATGCTAAATGCCAACATGGATTTAGGAAGAGGAGATCATGTGTCACACAATTACTAGAAGTAATAGACAACCTAACAGAATTGGTAGATAATGGGGAGCCAATTGATATAATGTACTTGGATTTTAGAAAGGCATTTGATTCTGTCCCCCACGAAAGGCTGCTAACTAAACTAAAAGCATATGGAGTAATTGGTAATGTTTTAAACTGGATCAGAGGTTTTCTTAAAGGAAGGTCACAGTTAGTGAGAGTGGGAGAGAAGAGAGATCCAAGACATCTGAGGTCCTAAGTGGAGTTCCACAGGGTAGTATCCTAGGGCCCATATTATTCACTGTGTTCATTAATGATTTACCGGACATGACTCAAACCACATGCAAAATATTTGCAGATGACACAAAAATATATGATAAGGCAACAAATAGCACAAAGATCCAACAGGACATAAACAAGCTACAAGAATGGTCAGATGAATGGAACCTTTACTTCAACGTAGCAAAATGTAAGGTGATGCACATTGGCAAAAAGAATAAACAGTTTGAATATACTATGATTGTGAATGACGAATTGCAGAAAATAAATACATGTGAAGAAACAGATCTGGGAGTAACCTTTGATAAAGATCTATCCTTTGATCTCACATCCAGAGAGTGGTGAACAAAGCAAATCAGATGATGGGACTCATCAGGAGAACTTTTACCTTCCTAGAAAAGGAGACATTTATCAAGTTATTTAAAGCATTTGTTAGACCTCATCTCGATACGCTAATGTAATTTGGAGTCCCCATCTCAAGAGACAGTCAAAAATGATAGAAAATGTACAAAGGCGAGCTACTAAAATCCTGAAAGAATGTAGGAATTTAAACTATAAAGAAAGATTACACTATCTCCAATTACACTCACTGAAAGGAAGGAGGATCAGAGGAGACCTGATCCAATTTTTTAAAATATTCCATAATTATGATGATGTCAATGTGCATGCGCTTTTCAAATTCTCAGAAGTGGATTGCACAAGAAATAATGAAGGCAAGATTTTTTATTAGGCATTGTCATACTAACAAAAGAAAGTCTTGTTTTACCTTCAGAATTGCTAAATATTGGAATGCACTGCCTACTAAACACCAAATATGCACCTGATATCAACAGCTTTAAAAAAACTCCTAGATGAAGACCCTAAATTGAAAGATGCTTTCTTTAGTGTGGATTGAATATAATGTTATTTATGACAGGCATGCAACCAGACCGAACTTAAATTGAAAAATAATGAGGGGACGCAAATAGGCCGTAAGGCCTAAGGCTAAAAAAAAGCCGGTCCCTATTACTACTACTACTACTACTACTACTACATCTGTCATCTATGACTGTTTTGACTGGATCTTTCTACCATTCCCCCCCATCTTGTACCCAGAGGCTCTGTCTTAAATTTATCTGACAGAATGTGACTGTTATCATCTGCTGAATTATGTACTACACATTCGAAATATCAGACAACTCATATCTAAATATTTACTTACAGTGTCTTCATTTCTTCTAACCTTTCATACATACATACATGTACATAAATGGCTGCTTTAGATTTAGGTCGCAGTTCTCTTGTCCCTGTAGGAATACTCATAAAAAGATCATACAAGGGTCGCAGGATGGAAGAATCCAACATGCTTTTACTGTGACTATGACTGTGTGTGTGTGTGTGTGTGGGTGGGTGTGTGAATGTGTATGTGGGGGTGGGGGGGGGGGGGAGTGTGTACGCATGTGTATGTTTTAGTGTTCGGGCATTGATGCGGGTGACTTTTTTTTTAATTTCATGTGTGTATGCTTGTGTGGGCGTGTGGGGGGGGGAGGGGGGGGGAGGGGAGGGGTGTGTGAATGTTGATGTATTTACAAATATATATAATAACACAGGCTTTTATGTAAAGATTTATAATGTCTTTTTGTAATGTCTTATGTAATTTTTAAATGATGTGGAGCAGAAGAAAAATTTCCGATGGGCAATAAAGTTGATTGAATTGAACATTTTTTTTTCTACCAAAGGAAACATCCTTCGGTATTACTCTGTATTTCCGATATATTGTCTCAAATTTCACAACACAATAGAACACATCGCAAAACTGCCACACACACACCCTCCCCCCCCTCCCCCCCCCCCATTCCCCCCCCCCATTCCCCCCCCCCCCCCCCCACACACACACACGCATGCACGCACATACACACACACACACACACACACACACACACACACACACACACACACACACACACGGGTGATAATAAGCCGAAAGACTTGCGTCAGAAATACTAAGAGCATGCGTGCATGTCATGGCGTGCTGAAGCAGATTCAATCCGACAGTGGACCTCGGTTTTCTTCAAGAACCTTTGCACCAGTCTGACGGAAATGATAAAGTTACCAGCTGCATGCATCATCTAGAAGAGAATGGCGAACTTTCTGTTCACCGCATGAAATTCTTACCTGGTTCCACTACAGAGCCAAACCACACCTTAAGTCTCCAGTGCGAATGCATTTCGTCTGACGTGAGAAGGGAACGCCGTGTACAAACTATAGAGTGCCAGTGGTTCAGTTTTTCCTGATTCTTCACTCCGCAGCTGCACTTCGTATGTAAAGGATCAGTTTTTGAAAAATATTTATATTTCTTGTCGGACATTGCAATGATCATTAAACTTGATTGAAAAGAAACAGAAACTAAGTCCTTGGTTACATGCGTTCGCAAACAAGGGAACGGAAAAAGTGAGCTGCTGTACCTATCCTGTTCTTCACTATAGTTATAGCCAATGATGTAAAAACCATTGCCGTCAATTTTTGCCAAGGGATGCAACTGCGATTCCGTACATCACAAAATGTACTGTAAATTTTCATGAGTGGCTGTAAAATCATCGGTACATCTGCTCCGCTGATCCATAGGACTGGTCCTTCATGTTTTTGTGTGTGTGTGTGTTTTTTTTAATTTAATTTTATTCAGCAATAATATCCATTTTCTCTAGTTCCTTAAGATCTATCTCCGCGTCTGTTCTGACGTGGAACGGGCAAAATACAAATGACCGCATTATACAAAGTCCTAAACAATATTTATTTGATACAAAATACGAAGCAGACAGTTTCGACAAAAATGTCTTTCTTAGACGTCACAAATTGGAAACGTAAAAACGCACAAGGCAGTACCCCCAGATCCAGTGGAACGGAGGCACGACGTGATTGGTGTGTTACTTTACGTTGGCGTCTTTTTCCCCCACGCCAGTTCTCCGAAAACACAAAAATCACCAACGGCGTCAACACTAACATCGCTATCAAGGAAGAAAAACTAGAGACAGTACAGAACTTCAGGTACCTCGGGGCACTTGTTTCAGATCAGGGATCAAAACCTGAAGTGCTCTCCAGAGTTGCGCAAACGACAGCAACGCTAGCCAGACTAGGACCCATCTGGAATGACAGAAACATAACAATCAGTTCCAAGATCAGACTGGTGCGCTCCCTGGTCATTGCCATATTTCTCTATGCCTGTAAACGTGGACTCTGACAGCTAAACTTGAGAGAAGGATTCGGCATCCGGATAAATTTTTCCTCAAATCCCTGGCATCTCTAAAAAAGACCACATTCCCAAATTTGGGGAGGTCCAGACCAGAGTAAGCCCATAAAAAACCCTGTTGCCTACAGTGAAAAAAAGGGAAAATGAAGGGTATTGTCTGTATAAAATAAACGGGGACTTGCCCAAACCATTCTACAAAGAACAGTCGAGAGGCAGGAGGAGAGGAAGTCGAGAAAGAGAGGGGAGGCCAACAGTGAAGGGGACGGGCCTCAAAATCGCAACTAATAAATGGGACTGGCCTCACAATCACAAATAAATGAAGGATGGCCCACAATCACAACTAAATGAATGGACGGGCCTCAAAATCAGCAAAATCAATGAATGGACTGGCCCACATTCACAAAAATCAATGAATGGACGGGGGGCCTACATCAGAAACTCAATGAATGGCTGGCCCACCTCAGAAAACATCAATGAAGAACGGGCCCAAAACCATCAGAACTTCATGAAGGGGACTGGTCACACCAGCAACACTGGGGGACGGCCTCACACTCAGAAACACAGAGTGGGACGGGCCCACACCAGCAACATCAGTGAGTGGACGGGCCCTCCACTCAGCAACACATGAGGGGACTCCCCCCCAAAAAATAGCAACATCATAGGACTGGCCTCACCTCAGCAACATCAGTGAAGGGACTGGCCTCACACTCAGCAACTCAGTGAATGGACTGGCCTCACACTCAGCAAAAATCGGGAAAAGGGACGGCCCACATCAGCAACACAGTGAAGGGAGGGCCGACACTCAGCAACATCAGTGAATGGACTGGCCTCAAAACCGCAACATCAGTGAGTGGATGGCTCACACTCAGCAACCCCTAAAGCGTTGGAACCGCTGGTTGTGAAGTTTTCTGTGCCTCCCAAGGGTCTTCAAGACTCCGGGATGGGGCCATAGGTGTTTCGTTGGCTCAAACCTCTACGCAAGGTCTGTCGGGTACAGTGATGCTGGGTTTCTTGGGGGTCCTTTCCAGATTTTACTCCCACTCCTTCTCTGAATTCTCATCGGCAAAGCTGGTAGGGTTTTTTTTTTTTCTCCCCAGAAGCCACACGCAATTTTGGTTCACTCCTCAAAGGTACAAGAAAGTGGAAAAAAGGGCTTTTCCCCCAAACAAACTAGGGGATAATGTTTTTCTTACACATTCCAAGGAACTAGTTGGACAGTTTTTAGGGCATTTTCCAATACACTTTTGAAATGTGTCTTTCTTTAGAATACCAAAAAACAGTTTGCATGGAAGAAAAGGAATACCTTTACATCGCACTATGTAAAGGGAGTCTTCTATTACTAATCAAATGATTGCCTGAAGTGTTTGACTGATAAGGGTCAAGATAAGAAGACGTGACCGCTTCTGACATTCATTGATCAGTTATTTAAAATTTAAAAAAAAAAAACAAAAAAACTCCCCTGTTCATAGTTTCTACACAATGTCAGACGTGACTAATGTAACCAACGAAAATGCATGGAAAATTGTAGAGTAAAATTTGAAATTTTAAAACCCGGTAACGGGGTTTTTTGGGGGAACTTTCTTGAATTTCTAAAACTTTCAGTCCTTATACTTATCGCGTAAATAAACGTCATGAAATTTTTAAAACAAATATGAGGCCACCTTGACCAGTGACAGTTCTTTCAAAGAAAATTTGTCTAAAGGCCATACAGCCCTTTTAAGGGGATCGTCCAAAAAAAAGGATGCCTTAAAGAATTTACTCTTACCAAAGTCGACAGGGGTGTGTGTGTGGTGTGGTGTGTGTGGTGTGGGGGTTTGGTGTTTTGTTTGGGGGTGGGTTTTAAATTGTTTTTTTTTTTTATGTTTCTGGCTTTCCTAAAAACAGTTTGTCCTGGGGGAAATGTTTAAGTTAGTTTGTTAAAACATTTTAACGGATTTTAAAACTTCCGGGGATTCACCTTTTGATTTTTTTGGGGCCCGTTAAATGACTTTTTTGGCTTTATTTTAATTTCCTTTTTATTTCGCATCTTTATGTTTGAAGGAGGGGACTTTCGGGGGAGGTAACCCCACCATGGGGCTGCGAAGGGTCTTGGAGCAAAATGTTGACGTTTCTTCGAACACATCTCCTTAAAAAAGTTGTTTTCCGGTTTTTTTCTTTTTTTTTTGTTTTTTTTTTTTAATAAAAAAAGTGGAAAGGAGGTGACCAATGAATCTGATCGATGTTTAGATACAACCCTTATTTATTTTTTACCCCCAAAAAGGCTTTCAAACTTTTTTTTTTAAAATCATATATTTGGAATCTTGGAAAAATTTTACATCTTAATCAGTTTTTTTAGCGGGAAAAAAAAACCCGCATTTAAAATAACAAGCAGTTGGAAAAGCATTACAAAAGGAATTGGCATTAAATTGAAAAGAAATTAGAAAAAAAAAGTATGATTTTAGAAGAAGTCAATAAAGTTTTTTTTCCCCCAATCGAATCGAAAAATACAGCTACACACAGGAGAGATGAGTGGTAACAGGGGGTAAAAAAAAAGTTTTGGGATGATTGGAACTAAAAAGGGAAAAACATTCCTTTTTGTCACCTTGTACTTAAAAATTAGGGTTTGATGTCATGTTACATTTTTTATTTAATAATTGAACAAGCTTTTGGGGGATAAAGAAATTTTCAACAGAGGTTTCATGAAACTGTTACTACCTTGTTTCTCCATCAGTTTGAGGGGTTATTTTTCGAAAAGGAAGTACTGTTGGTAAAGGGGCTTAAATTCCCTGGCATAAAAGGAGGAGTTCCATTAAACCCCTGACTTTTGAAAATTTTTATTGATGCATGAGTTTCTCATTAAATTTTGTTTTATTGTATATACGGGCACTTTCCTAAAACTAGTTTTTTAAAGGAGAATACATGAGGGACTAAAAAGGGATCGATTGATTTAGGGCATGGTAGAAAGGGATTTATTTTCGACAAAGAAAAAATTATATGTGTGTGTGTGCATTATTATATAAATAAATATAAATAAATATATTATTTAAAAATAAATTATAATATAAATATGGTGTGGGGTGTGTGTGTGGTGTTGTTTTGGGGTTGTGTGTGTGTGTGAGAGGAAGAGAGGAGAGAGGAGAGAGGAGAGAGAGAGAGAGAGAGAGAGGATCAACCTTTTTATTTGGGGCTAGTCAACGACAAAACCCTTTTTCGGGGTACTTTTGGATTTCTAACGTTTGTATTAAACCGATAATGAAATAATAATGAAATGTAATTTTGGCGCGAATTTTAAACCAAAGGGCCCAAGCGCTAACAATATAAAAAGGGGTTTAAAGAAAACAAAAGAAACCACAAAAAATGAATATTGCGATAAGTACCATGCACCTACTAACAAGGGGGCATATTGAACACACCCAACACTCGCGTGCGCGGCGCCCCCCAACCCCCACGCAACCCGCACCACCACACCACACACACAACACACACACACACACTGTCTCCAAAAAAGGGCCAACGCTACACACACACCACACACACACACACCAAACACACACACCAACACCAGCGCTATGCCCCCACACGCACGCACCCACACACATTCCACACACACACACACACACACACACACACCACCACACCACACACACACACAACTTTTTTTAGAATCCTTGAAGAAAACAGCGAGTTTGAACGATAAAAAAAATTTTCCACCTTTTTAAATACTATTGTTCCTATGCCATGGGATGAGGTACTTAAACCTTGGGTACCATTTTCATGCCCCAAAAATCGACAAATGCTGTTAAAACCCGATAAGTGATGTTGAGTGAAATACCCATAAACCAGACCTTCAGCTTACTACTGGGGGAAAGTCTTACATTCATATTTCATAGCTTCATCCATCCAGTTTTCTTTACGATGAACTCAATTGTTTCAGGGTTTTAAATGAAAAAACAATGCGCTGAAAATTGAAAGTAGGGCCCCAAAAGTTTTTCCATCAAATGACTTTTGTATTGGCCCCCCAGTTTTGGAAAAAATGACTGAATGATGTATGGGATTTAGTGGGACGAAATGTTTTTCAATGTCATTTAGTGCGCATGAAATTTTAGGATCAAAGCGTAGATGTTTTTGGCCCGATTTCGGGCCCTGTTGCTAAATTTAAAAATTGTCTACTTCCCGTGACAGCTTGTATATTGAACTATTATGTTTGGGCATAAATTTTTGAGTTTCACAAAATACCCAATAAAGTTGGATGATGGCATGGCTGTGTGATCAATGATTCGTTTCCCCCCCAAAACGTCAGCGCAGTTTTTGTGCCTTTTTCTCATGTGATCGTCACACAAACAAATAAATTCTGTAACAAAGAAAACCGTCCCCTTTGGGCCCCCCCCCTCCCCCACCCCCCTCCGTTCTCTCTCCCCTCTCTCTCTCTCCTCTCTCTCTCTCTCCTCTCTCTTTTTCTCTCTCTCTCTTCTCTTCTCTTTTTATTTTAAGCAGGAGTATCCCGTACTCATTACCCCCGTTCCAACTTTTTTTTTTTTTTTAAATTTTTAAAATTTTGTTTGGTTATTTTTTTTGTTGGTGGTTTTTTTTTTTTTGGTTTTTTTTTTTTTTTTTTGGGGGGGGGGGGGGGGGTTTTGGGGAAGGTGGGGGGATTTTATATTTTTTCTTTTTTTTTTCTCTGTTAGTAGAAATTTTCAAACATAAAGTCCTGGCCCAGAGTTTTTCTTTTTTGAATTTTTTTTTTTTATCGGAAATTTTAATGAGGTGACGCGGCGGAAATTGAAACAACTTACAGGAAGATTACCGTTTCCGCCGAACGAAAGAGACGCAAATTACAGACCAAACGCACGCGTTTTTGAGACTTTGACCTTTTTTAGGCAATACCCAAAACATTCAGACAAACCAAAAATTCAAGACAAACACATTCAAAACAAACAAAATTCAAGCAAAAAATTTAAGACAAACAAAAACAACATTCAAGACAAACAAATCAAGACAAAAAAAGCGAAGAACGAAAAATCGTTTTTTCCCCCAACCCAAAGTGCCCATTTGAGGAGATAAATGATTTTTCGTTCATCGTTTTCGTTTGTCTTGGGAAAGTTGTTTGTCTTGCCGAAGGAGACCAAAAAGGTCGAAACGCGCGCGTTTTGTCTTGAACTTTTTCCTTTGTTTGGCAACAGAAAATTTTTTTTTCCCCATTTTTTTTTTTTTTTTTTTAAATTAAACGGACAATGTTTCTTTTTTTTTTTCCGATGTGGTCCCAGAGAAGGGTTCACCCCTTCCCCCCCTTTTTTGTTTTAAAGAATCTAATCGATAAAAATTCCCAGAAAGAGCTTTTAACCATTTACCACCACACACACACACAAAAACACCACAACCACACAACACACACACAGGGATCAGAAAAAGATCGTGAGCCAAAGCTTTTTGTTTTTCACACTGACAAATCAGAAATTTGGGTTTAAAATGAATACAGATAACAAGACTCATTTTACAACAACTTGCAAGGATTTAAGAAGGGGAAAAAAATCTTAACGTCACACTGATGACACATGCGCAGTGGGGTTTTTTTTTTTAATGTTTTCCAACCTTTTGAAATTTCCAATAGGGGGGACCGGCACAATGGGGCGCCTGACTGCCCCATGCGGCAAGACTGAGGGGGGGGGGGGGGGGGGGGGGGGGGGGGGGGGGGGGGGGGTCATCTAAGCGACAAAATCAGGGGAAAAAACCCTTTTAAAATTAAAAAAAGAAACATTTTAAAAGAACCGTTAAAAAATTTACAGAAGGGAAACCCTGACAAAACCTACAAAAACGCAAGACATTCCAAAGGAACCCCCCGAGGGAAAAATAAAACTTTCCGCAGGGGAAACCTCTGTCATTCGACCACGAGGCCCCCATTAATGGGGTGGAACGACAGGCCCCAAAAAGTCCCGAATGTACACGCGTGACCAATTGGGTAAATGCCCCTGTCCTGTTGCTCTGATTCTGGAAAAAGAGCAGTATTACTGTCTATGGCCGGTTGTCACAATAGGGATCACAGTGTATTTTCATTTGGAAAAATTTATTGGCGAAATTAGTACTCCCACCCCCCCTACCCTCTCTCTTTTTCCCCTCGGGTAACACTGGAAGAACTTATTTTACATACTTCAATTCCCCCCCCCCCCCCCCCCACCGCCCTCTTCTCTCTCTCGTCTTTCTCTCTCTCTCTCTCCTTTTCCACATGTGTGAATGTCATTGGGGGAAAAAACTTATTTGTACATGCTTAATTGCACCTCTCTCTCTCCCCTCTCTTTCTCTCCCCCTTCCTCTCTCTCTCTCTCTCCTTTTCTCTCTCCTCTCCCTCCCCTCTTTCTCATTGATTCCAGCTTCTGTATTAATATACGCGAAGTCGTCCTCATTATTGTTTTGGGGGACTGGATATTTGGTACAGTGTATGTGCTTTTAAACAATGTGTACAGTTAATGTCCACGAAAGTTTGCACATTAGTTTGGGGTAATTTTGAAAGAGGTGTACAGACGTGGGATGTACAAAAAAAATTTGGGGGATAAATGATGTCATTAATTACGTTGTAATGGGTGGTATTAGAAAAAATTTGACATGTCCGATGTACATAAATTTGTAACCATGGGGCGCATGCAAGAATCTGTGATATTAGATATAAATGAAAATAATTGCATGTGTGGTGTGCACAAAGAATTTTTTTTATCTGTGGCGTGCATGAAAAAATCTTTCATGTATGCTGACAAAAAAGACTTTGTCTGTATGATTGGGTGAAAAAATTTTATGTGTGCAGGTGCTGAAAAATTTTACGTACGGGGTGCACAAAAGAAAATTTTTACACCATGATGTTATGAAAAAAAAAATTTTACAAGAAGATGTCAAAAAAAAATTTTACATGAAACTTATCCCGTTTTCTCCTAGTGGGCATAGGTAACCACAGCCTTTTCCACTCTGCCTGTCCCGGGCGGCGACTTCCCAGCGGCCCCGGAAAGCCCAAGGGGTTTCTCCGCCCCGTTGTCTTCTCCAGGGGTGCGTGGTCGGCCCTCTTGCGTCCCCTTCCCCGTGGGTTCCATCGCAAGGCATGGCGGGGCAAGGCTGGCTGTGGTTTTTGAGGGTTGGGCCCAACCAGCCCCCTTCCTGCGCTTAGTTTGATCTTCAATGGGCTTTGTCCGGCTTTCTCCCAAGTCTTCGTTTGTGGGCCTGCCTGCCACCTGAGCGATAGATGTACCCCAACATCTGTTCACAAAGGTCTGCAGGCGGGTGCGTGACTTGGTGGTCGCCACTTTCACAGGGATAGAGAAGCACAGACTTACATTTTGTTTGGAAAAATGCGGATCTTGGTTTTTTTCAGAGATGGTGTGTGAGGTCCCGACAGGGCAGCATCTTGAAAGCTGCGGAGCCTTGCCCATTCTTGTTTGGATGTCTTTGTCTGTGCCCCCGTCCTTGCTGACAATGCTGCCGAGGTATGTGAAGCTGTCGACGTTCTCTAGGTCTTCTCCGTTGAGTACAATATTGTTGTCGTTGGCCTCATTGATCCTCATCACCCTGGTTTTTGCCTTACTGATCTTCAGTCCTGTCCGCGCGGCAGTACTGTCCAGGGCAGCGGTTTTCTCCTGCATGTGGCTGTGACGATGGGACAGGAGGGCAACATTCTACATGTATGATGTGCTTTAAAAAATATTTATGCGTTCATGGTGTGCACAAAGGAATTTGTACATGTGTGGTGTGCACGAAAGAATGAGTGCATTTATGCTGTAGCCTATAGGAAAGAATCTGTACATGTATGGTGGGCATGAAATAATGTGTACATGCAAAGTGTGCACGAAAGAATTCTTTCATGTGTGATGAACGAATTTTTTTACATGTGTGATGTAAAAGAATTGGCATTGTGTGGTGTGTGCAAAGAATGTGTACATGTATGATGTACATGAAAAAATTAAACACGGATCGTGTGCATGATAGAATTTGTATGCAAACTAGCCGCCGTGATGAAGTGGTTTGCGCAGCGGACTCCCGGCTGGAAGGTCATGGGTTCGATTCCCATCAGAGTCATGTGAGATTTTTCTGCCCCTACCGGCCAGAGTTGAGTTTGCTGCGGGCTCAGTTGGGAAGACTGGGACCGCACAGGCGAGTTTCATCCACTTAATGGATGCGTCTCTGAGTGTTGCTCAAATTTCCTGACCAACGCTGCAGGTGTCTGTATCTCTCGGGCCTGGTTGACGCCGGGATATATTATGAAAGGAAGCGTAGTACAGCCCTGTCGTGCATTCTCTGACCGTAATGGAAATCCGTAGCATCATCTTCATTATCATCGATCAGCAGTTTGAAAAAAAAAGTCTCAAATTCCGTGGCCCTTCATGCCCTGCTCTCATGGTGACCTCAGTTTCGATGTCCTCTCCACGTCTGTGACCTTGGTTTGATTCTGTCGGGTCACCGGCATCGGCGAGTCCATGGGGGTTGTCGTTGGACGGACATGGTGACGCCCTCAGGAGAGAGAGAGCTCACTTACGCCGGGTCCGCGACTAAGCAATTCTTGTCAGTAGGAGGCTTAGTATGTGGTGTCCTGCGTATGTTGGATCAGAACAGGCGCCACTGAACACCACCGAAGTGACTTGGCAGCAGTGCAGTGAAGCAAGCCAAGACGTCAGCAGCCCCATCGACAAGGCTACACGCCCTTTCAACACCTCACAGCCTACATGGCTTGCACAGTCCTCTTGCTTCACAACAAGATGATTCACACGAATGTGGAGTCTCTTCTGTGACATGGTTCAGATGCATGGAGAACAACAAAGCTAAGCACCCATGATTTTTCTGGCATTCATCAACGCGTACCTCGAGTTCATCCTCAGTATTAGATAGCCACAAGTTATTTAAAAAAGAAAGAAAAAAATAAATAATACCGTGTGGGAAAGAACTAAAAAAATTCCACAGACATAAACTTCTTTTTCTTCTGCGTACGCAGGCTGATACTTCTGCGGACACTCCCTGTATAGACAGGCAGGTATCAATCCCATCTGCTCAACAAAGGGAGTGGAGTTTTTGTGTGTATGACCGTTTTTATCCCGCCATTAAGGGAGCCACACGCCATCTTCGGGGAAGACATGAGAAACGAACATGCGGCTTGACTGGTCACACACCACAGCAGGACTCCCGATGATGCACACACTTTACTCGTCATGTGGGTGCTGGCCACCTTTCTTCATTCTATCCAGGATAATTCTTTCACTGACAGCAATGTGATTCCTCTCTGCTTATCACAGAGAATAAACTCAGTTCAACTGACAATATCAAGAGAAGGAATAACTTGGCTACTTGAAGAAAGAAACATCCCTCTTAGGTCAGTACTTATGAAGATCTGTGCTGTTCCACACTGTTGAGAACTGACCAAAAAAAAAAAAAAAACTTTTCTTTGTCAATGTAACACTCTCAGAGCCATTGTTTAACTGTGCTGTGTACGCCCTTAGTTCTTCGAGCCCGGGCTGGAAAGATTCTTCAAACCCAAACAGAGCTACTTAGGTCCTTGATGTTTCTTCTTCTTCAGTACCTGAGAAGAATGTTCACGTGCAAATCCCTAGTCTATTGTGGGCAATTGCATCGCCTCTGACGCTACAGTTTAAGTAGATTTGGACATAGCGGCTTCCCTGATAACAGAGAAAGTGGCTTCCCTGTAGATTTGGACATAGCGGCTTCCCTGATAACAGAGAAAGTGGCTTCCCTGTACATTTGGATATAGTGGCTTCCCTGATAACAGAGAAAGTGGCTTCCCTGTAGATTTGGACATAGCGGCTTCCTGACAACAGAGAAAGTGGCTTCCCTGTAGATTTGGACATAGCGGCTTCCCTGATAACAGAAAAAGTGAAAAGTCCACCTTTTCTGCTGACACCAAGAAAAAAAGAACTCTATAGGCTATACATAACAGGTGAAGGGGACAACTACTTCTTCTTTTTCTGGAGATTATACATGGCGACACTTTCAGTCACAAAACCCAACAAACTGAGTATACTAAGTATGGCAAGCTCAAACCCTCTCTCCCTCTCTCCCTCTCTCTGGATGGTGTATGTTGCAAGACCTAAAGCCGATAGGTCTAGTCAAACTTTGAATTCGCTCTCACTTAAAACTAGCCAACAGTCGACTTCCTCTGCAGATCACCCAAACTGTGGTCTTCCTTTTCTTTTGTCTTCTTCTTCTTCTTCTTCTTCTTCTTCTGCCAGAAGTGTCCAAGGAGAGTGGCGTGAGAAGCACAGGGAAAAGCGGGGGAGAGAAAAATCCCATAATAAACAGGAATCCTCTGACCGTTCAGGACAACAAATAATGACACACCCAAAACACACGTTCTCTCTCTCTCTCTCTCTCTCTCTCTCTCTCTCACCCCACACACACACACACACACACACACACACACACACACACACATACACACACACGCATTATCCCTTTCTCCCCCTCTCATAAACACTTGAACAACACAAATGTTGACCCTGGTTTGAAAAAGTGTACAAGCACTCCAATACATCCAAACAAAATTAATATGTGTGTGTGTGCGCGCACGCACACACACACACCACACACACACACACACACACACACACACACACACAGAGTTTATATCTTTCTCCCTCTCGTAAACACTCGAACAACACAAACGTTGACCCTGGTTTGAAGTGCACCAGCAGTCCAATACATCCAAACAAATGTGTGTGTGTGTGTGTGTGTGTGTGTGTGTGTGTGTGTGTGTGTGTTCCACCAACCCCGTTGAAGCACTGCCTCTGCATATATGGATCCTTTACTATCACGTTGATGTTTCCAGCAAACGACAGCTAAATGACTGAGCAACACTGTAGCAAATACGCTTTTTGTTATTTGAGCTCCTGGCCATAACACCATCGAGCAATAGTTCCCCGTCCAAGCTGCCTGCTTGCCTGGATTTCTTCTGATTGCAAGGGAGATTATACATGGCGACGCTTTCAGTCACAAAACACAACTGAGTATACTAAGAGTGGCATTGGTACAATTGATTTCCAGTTAAATTATCCCCCTTTCTGCTATCACAGGAACTTGATTATATGTGCCCCCCCCCCCCCCCCCCCCCCCCCCCCCGCCTCCCCCCACCCCCTCCAATTTTTCTTTACAAAAAAATGATATAACGGACTTG
The DNA here is from genome assembly GCA_018398815.1 of Conus ventricosus. NCBI lineage: Eukaryota > Metazoa > Mollusca > Gastropoda > Neogastropoda > Conidae > Conus > Conus ventricosus. Next base: position 55,253,683 of record CM031605.1, read on the forward strand.
ATGTGTTTGAATGCAAAGACATAGAGATCTAGGATCTGCACATAGCAACTAAACTGGGTCCAATTACCCTGGGGCATCCAGTTGCCTCTTTTCCTTCTTTGTTTTTGTGGGCACCAGGTGCATGCACGTCCATGGACCATATGTGTTCTGCTCTTCTTTTTCTTTGCTTTTCTCTCTGTGGTGTGGTGTGTGTGTGTGTGTGTGAAAATGTTTCACTCCCCCCCCCCCCCCCCCCCACCAATGATCACGATATCTACGTGTGTTGATCCAGGTACAAGAATGAGACTACATGAACTTAAGCACCTTCAGTTCCAGGACATTTCAAATCAAAGAGAAGTGGATGTGCAAGAGTAGTCTGAAAAAAGGGGACAGGAAATAGAGAAATATAGTATCAGCATGTGTGGGCGTCTCTCCACTGAAGGATACAGGAAAGCTAATTACGGACCCCAAGGAACAAGCCCAGCTACTCAACAGCCAGTTCCGCTCTGTCTTCAGCCCCCAAAATACAGTTACTGCTGAGGAGTTTGAAATACGCTGTCCACCACCATCTAACCTCCCTATCTATCCTGGCTGTAACGATATCTCCATCACAGAAGAGGGAGTGAAGAATCTGCTGCGGAATCTCGACCCGAATAAAGCACCAGGCCCTGATGGCATCACCCCGAGACTTCTGAAGATGGTAGCAGACGAGATAGCCCCAGCTTTTACCTTGCTCTTCCGATTTCCTATAAACCGAGTACTGCCTCTAGACTGGAAGTTGGTCCATGTCACCCCTGTGTTCAAAAAAAGGAGAAAGGTACCAGCAGCCAACTACCCGCCCCATCTCCCTCACCTGCATAGCCTGCAAATTGATGGAGCACATCTTCACCAGCCATCTGATGTCCTACTTTGAGACTTACAACATTCTCTGCCCAGAGCAGCACGGCTTCCGAAGCGGACGGTCCTGTGAGACTCAGCTCCTCGGGTATGTGGACGAAACGACAGAAGAACTTGAGAGAGGCAACCAGGAGGACACTGTTGTCCTCGATTTCTCCAAGGCCTTTGACAAAGTCAACCATGCCCTTCTTGTCCACAAATTGCGTCGCTACGGCATCGGATGCCGCACAAGTGCATGGATTGAGAACTTCCTCACCATCTGGGAAAAGAAATGGTTCATGGAATTCCACCCTCAGAAGTGCTCCACCTGAGCGTCACCCGCAAACGGAGCAAGATCACGCCAGCGTATGAGCTTCACGGGCACATTCTTGAAAATGTCAGTAGCATAACATACCTGGGAGTCACCATCCAGGATGACATGAAGTGGGAATCCCATATCAATGCCATCACCAGTAAAGCCAATACGACCTTGGGCTTCCTCCGGCGCAACCTCAAGATCGGCAACAAGCGGACGAAGAAACCGCGTATAAAACCCTTGTCCGTCCGATTCTTGAATATAAAGCCAACCAGCAGCAGGCTGAGCTCCAGAAGAACAACTCCCTCTGCTACGACATCCCTTCCCATAGAACCAAATACCGGCAGATGTCATTCTTTCCAAGGACTATCCCGGAATGGAACAGACTGCCTCAGAGGGTCGTGATGGCCAAGTCGCTGGACTCTTTCAAGTCCAGGCTGGCCTCTCACCTGTAAACACCAAACTTCAAGTCCCCCCTGTCCCCCCCCCCCCCCCCTCTCCACCACCTCCCACCCGACCATGCCAGTTACTGCCTCCTGTTCCAATACCCCCACCCCACCCCTATTTTTACTGACTCCCTCACTACTGCGCCACAAATGCAACCTCCCTTAGTGCGACATAATCATCGACATAACGATGTGGCCGCCTAACGGAAGAAGAAGAAGAGCACCCGCACACCACGCCAGCCCCAGCTCCTCCCCTTATCCTCATCCCTGTCTCTCCAGTTCTCTCCTTTCTTTTCTCACCCTGTCGGCGAAGACGAACTCTCTAAGTGAGAAAAAGAAGAAGAAAAAAGCTGGCAGTTAGAATAAATATTTGGTGATGCGTACTCATTCTTTCCAAGGACTATCCCGGAATGGAACAGACAGAAGTTGTTGTGGAAGGGTCGTCATCCCATTGTAAACCAGTCTTGTCAGGTGTACCACAGGGAACTGTTCTGGGGCCCTTGTTTTTCTTAATTTATATAAATGACATAAGTAGAAATCTTTCTCCTGGAACTACTATAAGGCTTTTTGCAGATGACAGTTTAGTATATAGAACAATCAGAAGCAAGAATGATACTCGCATTCTACAAGAAGATCTAAACGCTTTACAAGAGTGGGAAAGAACTTGGAAAATGGAATTTCATCCCCAAAAGTGCCAAGTGTTGCGTATATGTAACAAACGCTCGCCAATTAGATCAGATTATTCTATCCATAATACTATTCTTAAAGAAACTAATGCTGCAAAATATTTAGGCGTGATTATAGATAGTCGTCTCAAATGGAAAGAACATTACAATTTAGTATGTAAGAAAGCAAATAACATCTTAGCTTTCTTATACAGGAACATCAATGACTGCCCCCAAAAGGTTAAAGACGACTGCTACAAAACACTGGTTAGACCAGTACTGGAATATGGTTGCTCAGTTTGGGATCCTTACCATCTAAAGGACATTGATAACCTCGAAAAGATTCAGAAGAGAGCAGCACGGTTCGTAACAGGGAACCACATCAGAGAAAAGGGGAATACTAGGAAGAACATGAGGAAATTAGAATGGAAACCCTTAGAAGAGAGAAGAGCTTTTATTAAACTTAACACCTTTTTCAAAGGCAGAGCTAAAGTAATTGATATTCCAATGGAAC
>CM031605.1:55261478-55326478 GCA_018398815.1 Conus ventricosus
TGAAGACAGTTCAGTTGTTGGCCTGCGCTTGTTTTTTCCCCCACTATTAGATTGTTCGTCTATGTATTTGTCTGACTTTATTCAAGTTTAAAAGGCTGTGCCAGTCTTGAATAAAAGTTACTCTGTGTTAGGTTTTCTTATGGGAGCAAACCTTACCCCACTTATTTACTGTTTATTGTTTACTGTTCCCTGCCTCATTTCATTTCATTTCTAATGTTAATGAGCTTGTTGTCATTCAGTAGATTCACAGCTAGTGAATAGTTTCTACTTTATGATTAGTCTCTACACTTCATCAGTGATGAGGTGATGGTAACTTCTCTCCACCTGTGGCTTTCATCTAAGGTACTGAATGTGTCAGCCATCAGTTGATCAAAGATGTGAAAGGGAAGACTGACAGGACAATGAAACATTTCTAGGTATTTGTTGTATGCTGAAAACATTTGTTGTTGTTGTTGCAAGCTTGATGTCCGAATAGCACTTGATACATTTACACTTTTCTCACATATTTCGGAACTAGAAATGAATACAAGCCAGACAGGTAGAAGCCATGTGGATTAGTTCAAGAACAGAATGCCAACATGCTGTGAGCTTCATCGGAAATGAGATATTTAAGTGTAAGGAATTGTTTTCGGCTGTAATAGATCTGGTTATGATTGAATGAATAAATCTGTTGTGAAAAAAAGAAACAGGCTCTGAACGTTAAATATGTAATAAACAGTTACAGCACATTTGATATACATATATCATGACAGTTTTATGTCTGTCAGACATACTTCTGAATTTCATTTTTACAAGATATTGCTTTTTTATGTGGAAAAGGGAAAAGAATACAAAATAAAAGCGTTTGAAAAGGTTGGGTTTTTTTTTTTTAATGCTTAAAAATGGATGCAAATGAAGAAAAGAAAGGTTGGTGGGTGACCCAACTGTGTAGGTGATAATGACATAATTTTTTTTTAATTCACACCCAGCAGCATGAAATGAATGATTTTTATTTGGTTTTTATGTTTATTCATTTTCAGCATTCCATCTGCCTTCCGTTCTAACTGTCTGCATTATTTATCCATAACCTTGATAATACATGTACCCTGTTGTATTGCTGAACAGTCGCTTATAGTTACACACAATCTGTCTGTCTGTCTCTCAGTCTGTCTGCCTGTCTGTCCCCACTCTCTCTCTACACTGTTTGTCTGCATGTCTGATCTATCTGTCTGCTTGTCTGTCAGTCTGTTTCTCTCTCTGTGTCTGTTTCTCTCTCTCTCTCTCTCTCTTTCTCTCTCTCTCTCTCTCTCTCTCTCTCTCTCTCTCTCTCTCTCTCTCTCTCTCTCTCTTTCTCACTCACACACACACACACACACACACACACACACACACACACACACACACACACACACACACACACACACTCACTCATGCACGCACCTATGCACACAGACGCACACCTACACACACTTACATGCAAACGTAAGCACACGCGCATGCACATGCACACTGTAACATGTGCATACACACACTCATGCATGCAAAAACACACAAACACTCACACACACACCACACACACACACACACACACACACGCACACACACACACACACACACACACACACACACACACACATATATATATATATTTTATATATATATTGTGGGTGATCTCATTAATCTGGTCCTTTATTCATTGGCATGTTTTTGTGCCCCAGTTTCCAGCTTGTTTTAAATGAGGTGGAACAAAGGATTCTCAGGGAAACACAACTAGTCCTTGGCCCCATCAAGCAAAAATCAGATGAGTGTAACAAATGAATCCCATAGACACTAGATCACACATAACCTAGATAACCGGCGCAGGCATGTGCAAGCATTCATAAGTGGTAAATCCATAGACACAAGAGTGACAATATAATCCAGACATATCCGGTTTCTACAGCTTGTTCTGTTATAGAGCAGACAGACAAGTGTGTTATACAAGGTTTTTTTTGGTGTGTTTTTTTTTCTGTCTCATTCTCTGTGCTGCCCAATAACATTCCTCTCACGTCACTCACACAGCCACACCCAGGTTTGTGCATTGACATCTCTAGCACAGACACTCTGTTAGGAGCAACTGGCATCAAGCTTGTTATTGTACTATGCTCCCGGTACTGCTGCTGGGTTACGTTAGTGTGTTAGGCGGCGCTGGCCCTAATCCAGCATACACAGGGCACCATCTATTAAGTTCCTTATCGAAAGTAATTATGACTAAGTCATGGAGCCAACGCAAGTAAGGGTCCCCTTCCAAAAGGTGCTGTCGAGACCAACAATGGTCACGCATGAATTTGCCGAGACTGACAAGTTTGAGGAACTCGTTATGGGCCTGCATGTAGAGAGAAAATTGAAATTAAAGGTATCATGAGAACAGTGCATGAAGGGCCACAGATCTGAGACTTTTTTTGGTTATTATTATCTTATCAGCGAAAATGAAGATCATAAAGATTATGCTGCCGAGTTCCATTTTGGTCAGAAACTGCATGATAGGGCTGCGCTCTGTGCTTTATTTGATAATATATCCCAGCATCAACCAGGCCCAGTGGATACTGTCACTTGCTGTTTTAATCAGGAAATTTGAGCAATGCCTAAGAGACACGTCTTTGAAATGGGTGAAACTCAGGTCTGCAGTCCCAGTTCCCATTGAAGCCCATAGCTTACATTAACTGTGGTAGGAGTTAGCCAGGGCACACACACACACACACACACACACACACACACACACACACACACACACACACACACACACACACACACACACACACACATGCAAGATAACAGGATAAAAAATTGTATTTATCCAAAAGATGGAAAATTCATTTTCAACAGCACAGCAACCATATACCAGGACAATACACAAACACAGAAAGAAAAAAGGCGTAAACTTCCTGTGTAAGAATCAATAGTAAATCAATCCCATCAGTAAAATATCTTCATGCAAGCACAAACACTTCCCACACACACCCTCGCACCCATCTGCACACACACACACACACACACACACACACACAACACACACACACACACACACACACACACACACACACACACACACCTACAAACATGTGCGTACGCAGCTAGAATACACATCCACTCTCTTTAAAGCATGGAACCTAAAATTACAAAAAAGAGCATCATCATTTAAAGCAAGCAACATGCTCTATTTAAATATATTTACTTTAGTAAGATTGGAATAGTAAATATGATTATTTAAGACCAGACATTCCTCGATACATACACACACACACACACACACACACACACACACACACACACACACACACATACACACACACACACACACACACAAAACCACCAAGAAATACCTTTTTATGGGAATCAAACCCACAACCTGCCAAACCCACAAGTCTAGGACACTAATCACTGTGCCACAATGGTTGGACAATTATTTTACTTCTGTAATTAATTGCAAAAACGGTAACAAAAAAAGGGGGTGGGAGGGGAAAAAAAAAGAAAATGTGACAATGGTGAAAAAAGGATGAAACAAAAAAGTGTGGTAAAAGGAGGATTGGGGCTGCACAACTGTTAAAACAAGTTTGGAAAAAAAAATGTAGGGAAAGAGCGGAGAATGGAGGCTCTACTTGAAAAAAAAAAAAAATAATAATGATCTGATGATGACACAGGTGAGGGCCCTCACCCAGGTGTGATTGACATGTTCGGTTCTGCTGGAGGTCTCATTGAGACTCGCGCCGCCCTGCTGGCCTCCCATGGCTTTGCTGTGTTAGCCTTGCCTTTCTTCAGGTTTGACGACCTTCCTGGCTCCCTTGAGGATGTCACGTTTGATTATTTTGAGGTGAAGTCTTCATGTTTCAAATAGTGTAGCTTTGACATATGTGTGTGTGTGTGTGTGTGTGTGTGTGTGTGTGTGTGTGTGTGTGTGTGTGTGTGTGTGTGTGTGATTGTGTGTGCCTGTGTTTAGGTACCCAGTGGGAGAATGATTTTTTTTTTTTTTTGCTTAACCATAAATGATATACATAAAGGGTTGTGGCTGGAAAGGAAAGCTTTCACTTAAGGTTAGGTCAAGGCATTTTGTGATTTAAAGATTTATTAATGTTGTAATGCCTTTGGGAGGATGTAAGAGGAAAAAAAATTGACAATGCAGACTGCTCGATTACACAGTATTATGTAACAGTAGAGTGAGTGTAGTCTGTTAGAACTACAATGACTGCATGGCTGCATGAAAAGAAACTTGATAGTAAACTACAGAAATAAAAAAGAAGATAAAAATCATAATTTTGTACATGTACTAAAACTTAGTGCTTTTTAAACCATTAGAAAATGATGTGCAAAATGTGCTACAGATTTATCGCAAGTGGTATATTCCAGGAAATAGATCTGCATGTTAGAGCTTCTGCATAACAACATGATAGGTAGACAGCATTTTATACATACATACATACATTGGTAGAGACAGATATATAGAGACCACACTGCACAGGGGGTACAGCTTATGAATGGATAACTAAGATGAAAGGATTGAAGCTGAGGGTCTCATGGGTACCACTCAGCAGATGTCTGACTTATGCTTTAGCCCAGCATGCTGCTCAGACCTTGGGTACCTACGTACCATTTTCTATGCCACTATTATCATTGTACATGCATGTTTACATGTGCAATCACGTGTGTGTATTCGTGTGTTCATGAGTGGATGGGCATGGGGCCATGTGCGTGTGCCAGTGTATGCAGTGTGTGCATATATTTCATGTGAATGTCCTTGCTGGTGCATGCATGTATGATCTGTGGGTTTGTGTGAGCATGCTCCTGCATGCATGCTTGTGTGCAGACATACATGCATGTATGTATGTGTACGTGTGTATAAGATAAGATCATGTTGCTTATAGCCCAGCCGACCATACATGTGTATATAGATGTACATACATGTGTGTGTGTGTGTGCGTGTGCGTGTGCATGTGTGTGTATGTGTGTGTGTGCGTGTGTGTGTGTTTCTTTCTATCAGGAAGCAGTGTCATGGTTCAGCTCCTACAAAATGGTGAAGGATCATGGGATAGGTCTGGTGGGGGTTTCAAAGGGAGCAGAGTTTGCTTTGTTGATGGCCTGGAAATGCCCCCAGGTAAAATTTGTTTGTTTCTTTTTGTTTATTTAGTTTTGTTTTTGCTTTTTTTTAAAGCCACTAGCAGAAGCTACCTGACAATGATTACTCTTTTTTATTTTAACCAGCTTTGATTTCGCTTTGATTAGTGGATGGCATTTTAAAAACCTGGTTTTAAATCCTCTTTGTTCTTTCTTACTCACTAATGTGTGTCAAGTTTTACCATCATTTCTTCCTACACATATGGAATTAAGATTTCAGTTTACTATGTGTCATTTTGTATTATAAAATTGTTTGTTTGTCTTCTGTTTTTTTCTTGCTTTGGTGATATTACTTCTTTCTTGTCCGTTTTTCCATTCCTTTCCTTTATTATTATTTTTTTTTTAATTTCTTTCCTTTTTTCTTTTTTCTTTTTTGTTTTTTGTTTTGATTGGCATGTTGGGGGAGGGAGGTTTTTTTTTTAAAACTCTCCTGTTTTGCCTGCCATACTCTTTATTCATCAGACAGTGTATTAGGTAAGTGTGTACTATGGTTCTGATCTGTGTGGATTATAAGATCTTTCAACACATGTATGTTTTATTTCATGTATGTCTTATCACACAAAGATGAAAAGATATAAGCTGATATATATGTACATGCACATTGATTGGGGAACCGAGAAATAATTCCACGTTTCATCCGCTAAATGCATCCTTTTTTTGACTTTCTTCTTCTCCTTGACCTCCTTGATCTAATGACCTAGTAACCATGATGTTAACATAGCTTTGCCTTCAAACATATTGTATTTACCATGATACCTGCCAAATGAACACTTGCACACAACAAGCAATGAACACTTGCACACAACAAAGTTTTGTCACGGCACAGAACTGATGAAATGTCGAATGAGATAAAAAGATATTGACAAGTGAATTGAATTTGGAAAAAGATGATTGACAGGGTGTACAACGTACATTTATGTATGGAATGGCTTAAGCTCAAGGGGTTTGCCTCCTCTCTTGATGTAGCTTTCATGAATCAGGTTTCAAAGGGAGGTGACTGCAGACGGAAACTGCAGCAAAAGTAAAAGAAGAATCACTGTAACGCCAAAAGGAAGTAAAAGAAGAATCACTGTAACGCCAAAAGGAAGTAAAAGAAGAATCACTGTAACGCCAAAAGGAAGTAAAAGAAGAATCACTGTAACGCCAAAAGGAAGTAAAAGAAGAATCACTGTAACGCCAAAAGGAAGTAAAAGAAGAATCACTGTAACGCCAAAAGGAAGTAAAAGAAGAATCACTGTAACGCCAAAAGGAAGTAAAAGAAGAATCACTGTAACGCCAAAAGGAAGTAAAAGAAGAATCACTGTAACGCCAAAAGGAAGTAAAAGAAGAATCACTGTAACGCCAAAAGGAAGTAAAAGAAGAATCACTGTAACGCCAAAAGGAAGTAAAAGAAGAATCACTGTAACGCCAAAAGGAAGTAAAAGAAGAATCACTGTAACGCCAAAAGGAAGTAAAAGAAGAATCACTGTAACGCCAAAAGGAAGTAAAAGAAGAATCACTGTAACGCCAAAAGGAAGAACAACCAGATTAGAAAACAAACACTTTCATAGATAAATTACATCTTTCAAGTTTTATGAAGCTGAGATGAATGTACAGTGGGGCCTGTCATTGAGGACCTCCAGAAATCTGAGGTCTTTAAAGACAGTGAGTCATCAGGGGGAGATTAACTACATACAGACATAGAGAAAGATATTTCAGGAAAACATGTCTTTAAAGGGATTAGGTAAGGGGCAGTTCACAGTCTTTCTTCGGAGGGTCTTTGGTTGGAGATTTGGCTGTAGTTAAACTGGATGTGTGGTCATAATGCATTGCAGGTGAAAGCAGTCATGATACATTTCAGGTGAAAGCAGCTGTGATTATCAATGGCCTGCCTACTTTTGCATTATTTGACTTATATAGAAAAGATGGGAGCCTCGTCTGCAAAGGACTGAAGTGAGTTTTTGTTTTAAAGCATGTCTTTTTTTTCTTTTTTTTTCCTCACTTCTTTACTTTTCTGTACACAAGGAAGATGGCACACCATTTCACAAAAGGCTTTGAATAAATTATTGTTCTAATATCTCTTCTTTGTTTGTCATGATTTATTTTGATTACTTCTAGGCATTATGAGATTTGTGTTCTGATGTCTCTTCTTTGCATGCCCTCTGTTTTATTTGTGAATTTATTTTGATGACTTCTTTTTTCATGGTTAAATCTTTGGAAATAGATTTATGAAGTTACAACAGCAGACATGTGTGGAATTGGGTTATGAAGTTGAACATTGTGGACCTGCGTACATGTGTATGTCTGTCTGCCCAGTGATAACTTTTTTTTTCTTTTTGACCATGGACTAGTTTCATGAGGCTTGGATTAGCAAACTCACCATATTGACCTCAAAGGCAATGAATGTAAGTCAAATGAAAAAGTTTATTTTTCACAACTGAGAAGTCAGGATAACAGTATCCTTCAGCAACAAAGACTCAGAGAGGTACGTGGGCAATACCTTACTGACAGGTTTAATAAGAGAGCTCACACTTTGTTTCCAGTTTTCGCTAATCATGAATCCCATTAAGAATACAGAGTTGAAAGCTCAAAGCCACAACATGGTAAAATTCAGAAAATGTTTCTACCTTGAATCATATCATATTACATTTGGTTCAATTCTTTGCCATATTTATCCAAAGAATCTGATTCACCAACTGGCACAAGATGCAAAAAATCACAGGCACAGTTGAACTTGTACATTGTATTCATTAAATTTTGTCATGGTAAGAGGAGAAACTATATTAGAATTGAAGGTCTGGGGTAAACGTAAGCTTTTCTGTGTATAGGAAAAGTGTACAGGCATTTCTTAATGTCTCAATTTCTTATTCATCTAACATCAAGTATTCTCAAACATGAACTTTAGATTTTTCCTTTTAAGGCCATGGTCACAGTGGACATTTTAGTAATGTGTTCATGATGTGTGTGTGTGTGTGTGTGTGTGTGTGTGTGTGTGTGTGTGTGTGTGTGTGTGTGTGTGTGTTCTTCCTTTTTTTTTTAATTATTTTTTTAAAGTAGATAGAGTTTGAAGTATGGAGACACGATAACTTCTTTCAGGCTTCTTCTTCTTCTCTTCTTCTTCTTCTTCTTCAGACTTAAGTGTGTGTTTCTGAGTCTGTACATGTACATATGCGATCGTGCTTGTATGCATATCTGTGTCTGTGTGTTCATTTTCATACACGTGTATCTATGCTGTAAACATGTGCCAGAGAATTCATGTGTATTCGAATGATTTGATTTATAAGATTGTATATAATTACAAGTGTTTGTAAGAGAGTTTGCTCTTATCCCCTTTTTTTTGGTCAGTTGCTTTATTCTCAAAGGTAAATTTGCAGAATGGACCTCGGTGATGCAGAACCAACTGAAAATGGACTGAGCATCAAAAGTTGTTTTAGTATCACCAGAGAATTGGCTATCCCTGTAAGTACACAACACACCATACACACACACATAAACACACACACACACACACACACACACACACACACACACACACACACACACCACACACACACACATACACACATACGTGCGCGCACTCACACATGCATGCATGCACACACATACACACTCACACACATACACACACACACGCATGCAGGCATGCACGCATACACACACATACACACACACATACACTCATGCACACATGTTCACACACTTGAAGCAATAAGATTGTCATAGAATTAGGTGACAGAGGCGGTACTTATATTGTTGTTTCCCAGTTTAGCCAAACTCCTGAACCAGCTGAGGGCACTAGCACTCTCTCTGCACAGTATTGTCAGAAATCAACAGACACACAAGTAGCCTGCTTCACAATACACACTGTACGCTCTCTCTGCACAGTATTGTCAGAAATCAACAGACACACAAGTAGCCTGCTTCACAATACACACTGTACACTCTCTCTGCACAGTGTTGTCAGAAATCAACAGACACACAAGTAGCCTGCTTCACAATACACACTGTACACTCTCTCTGCACAGTATTGTCAGAAATCAACAGACACACAAGTAGCCTGCTTCACAATACACACTGTACACTCTCTCTGCACAGTATTGTCAGAAATCAACAGACACACAAGTAGCCTGCTTCACAATACACACTGTACACTCTCTCTGCACAGTATTGTCAGAAATCAACAGACACATAAGTAGCCTGCATCACAAAACACACTGTACACTCTCTCTGCACAGTATTGTCAGAAATCAACAGACACACAAGTAGACTGCTTCACAATACACACTGTACACTCTCTCTGCATAGTATTGTCAGAAATCAACAGACACACAAGTAGCATGCTTCACAATACACTCTGTACACTCTCTCTGCATAGTATTGTCAGAAATCAACAGACACACAAGTAGCCTGCATCACAAAACACACTGTACACTCTCTCTGCATAGTATTGTCAGAAATCAACAGACACACAAGTAGCCTTCATCACAAAACACACTGTACACTCTCTCTGCATAGTATTGTCGCAATTCAACACACATGTAGCCTGCATCACAAAACACACTGTACACTCTCTCTGTGCATAGTATTGTCAGAAATCAACAGACACACAAGTAGACTGCTTCACAATACACACTGTACACTCTCTCTGCATAGTATTGTCAGAAATCAACAGACACACAAGTAGCTTGCATCACAAAACACACTGTACACTCTGTCTGCATAGTATTGTCAGAAATCAACAGACACACAAGTAGCTTGCATCACAAAACACACTGTCATGTTTTGTTTTATAGATTTTTTTCAACACACACAGTACAAACAGACATGTTTGTTTTTGACAAACGATTTTAAATAAATGCTCCTCAAACTTGCTTTATATAGAGAAGGTAGAATGAGTAGCTCGGAAATGATGCTTGTTTGAGAATGCTACTGAAAGGGCATAGGCAACAACAGCATAAAAGAAAATCAAGTAAAAGCAAAAATGTTGTCTTTAAATGTATCACTCTGACAAATGTTGCCATGTCATTTTGATGTTCAACGAGCAATCGTTTAATTAGAATATGCATGACACCACCAAGCAAGTGTTCACAGATGACAATCATGACTTAGCTGCACAGCTAAATTGCATCAGCACCCAAGCAGAAGTGAATGTCATGAATATATCTTCACACAGATAGCTTCCATGAAGCTTTGACTGATGCTTAGATATAAAACCATCATAGACCTGGAACTGGTTGAGGCAAGGAAAGGGAGATTATTGTGAGAGGAAGGCATGTAGGTCAGGTACAATCTAGGGTGGTGTTGTGGACAGAGAACTGGAATGAGGGGTGTGTGGGTAATGCCACAGAAGTGGCACAGAAGATGAGAAACATAAATTGAAATAAAATAAAATGAAATGAAATGAAATAAGATGAAATGAAATGAAATGAAATGAAATAAAATAGAATAAAATGAAATTAAATTAAATTAAATGAAAATTCACCAATACTTGGATATTGACAAAGAATCTTCGTCCCAGCCTGGTGTATTATTTACCAAGTCGTCACTTCACTGGCTGCAGGTATGGGAGAGCTCCGCCCACACTCTGATGCTGGTGTCTGACGACGACCAACAGCTGGGCCCAGAGCTGTCTGAAACCTATCACAGCTTCTATCCCGAGGAGAAGCGCCATCTGATGGAGGTGGTTCACTATCCAGGGCAGGCCACTTGCTGGAACCTCCCTACACCCCACACTGCAAAAATTGTATCAACCCTTCTTTTGGTCAGTGAATCATCAGTTAGTGTGTGTGTGTGTGTGTGTGTGTGTGTGTGTGTGTGTGTGTGTGTGTGTGTGTGTGTGTGTGCATGTGTGTGTGCATGTGTGTGTGTGTGTATGATTTTGTTCATGTTCAGTCTTTATTTGGTATAATATTTAACAATGCAGAACAGTGTTAATAGACCCTTTGGCAGTTGGGCTGGACTGTAATGAAACTGATACTAAACTAAGGCAAACAAAAAAATATAATGTCTGTGTGAATGTAGATGATTAATAGTGATAAGAGATGAGAAAATACTGGAAAAGGGAAGATAACACCCGTTTTTCCCTTGCAAATAGAGTGACCTTTTCTCACTCTGTGGGTCAAGCAAACGGATCAAGAGAGTCAAATACTTGAAGCGAATTGCCAGGAAAATGTCAGGATATCAAGTGATCAACTATCTGCTTTACAGGCGCTCTGTTTCACTCCCGTGCTTTGGCATTTTCTCCCAGGTTGAATCGTCAGCCTGACTGATGGGGCAAAGTTGCTTTGGGTGAACTCACCAGCAGAATCTGTCCCTTAATGAGGCAGGGTTACTCTCGCTGAACGCAAGCTCCTCCCTTGCAGATTTTTGAATATCATCAATATTTTCCTCTGAGTTCAGATTTTATGCCAGGAAGATTTTTAAAGTACTTTAGCGTGTTTTTTGAAAATCTGTTTTGATAATGTGTGTATTTTATTTTTCAGAAAACTGTAAAGAGGATTGATATAACTGTCAAGAGGATTGAGATAACTGTCAAGAGGATTGAGATAACTGTAAAGAGGATTGAGATGACTGTAAAGAGGATTGAGATAACTGTAAAGAGGATTGAGATAACTGTAAAGAGGATTGAGATAAGAAAGAGGATTGAGATAACTGTAAAGAGGATTGAGATGACAAGTCTGATATGGCCCCTAATGGCTGACATGACTGTAAACAAGTTGATTTGATTTGATGCACCCAAGATAACAAGACGAAAGCAAAGCAGTGACAGGACTGAGTATTGGGCACTCATTGATTACTTTGACAAGGGAGATATGAAAACCATCTTTTTTTTTTAAACATGAAAGCAATGTGTTGTTTTTCACTTCAGTTCCTTTGTCCTGTACACCACCACACTTTCATACTGATAAGCAATATTAATAACAGAGTCTGTGGGAAGTATGATGGTAGTCCTTCGGATCCGAAGATGACGTTAGCGTTTCTGCAGCTCATCGATGTATGCGGAGGTGGCTCTGCAGCCCCAATCTGGAGGCGCAGAGTCTGGAACAGTGGGGGCACTGGAAGTCCGTTGTCGTGATCACTGCTGCTGCTGCTCTGTGGCGTTGATCCCTGGCAGCAGTCAGCTTTTGGCGTCGAGTACTTTCGAAGTTGGTAGCGGCTTTGTGAATTGTGGCCCGCCACAGAGGTCGGTCACTGGCGCACTCCTCTAGTTCTTTTGGTTTGAGTTCGCACCACTGGAGGTTTGATTTGACCGAGTCCTTGTACCGTTTCTTTGGTCGTCCTTGGTTTCTCTTGCCGTGCAGAAGCTCTCCATACAGCAGTCGCCTTGGCATAAGGTGCTCTTCCATGCGGATGACATGCCCCACCCATCGAAGCTGGGCCTTGATGAGCATGGACTCGATACTTGTAGTGTGAGCACGGTCCAGGACCTCGAGGTTGGAAACACGGTCCTGCCAATGGATTCCGAGTATGGAGCGAAGAGCTTGCATGTGGAAGTTCTCCAGCTGGAACTATCACCAGACTCCAGGACAGACTGGGTTGTGTTCCCACAACCCAAGCCCAGAACTGCAGGCCACCCAGTGCCCACTCCAGTCCCGCCCCTGGTACATAGTGATCCACCCACGCCAGCACCACGACGAACCACCTGTCTGGCAGTAAAGCCAACAAAAAGGTATGACCTCAGTGCCTGCCTGGATGACCAGGAACTCTTTCATTTAACTGACTCGGTCGGATGTTACACGAGACAGTAAATATATTCCTGGACTGATTTATGAAGATCGCTGAATACCTCCTTTTGGGAAGAGGTGCTGTGGACTGGTTGTTAACCAATTGTCTTGTTTTTTTGCACAAGCTAGTATATATGTTGATTGTTCTTCAGGTTGGATAATAATGTATGCCACGGTTTTTCAGGAGCCAGCAGTACTGGCTAAGGATTTTATAGCAAATTCTGTTTTTGCCATTTTGTACCGGGACTTCATGGAATCTTGCTCAAATAACAAGCCCATTGTTGTCGCTCGGTGCCTACCCAATGTTTTGGGGAAAAAAGAAAAAAAATCCTTCCTAGTCATTTTGGTACCTGACCTTTCGGAGTTTTGTTTTAAATAACAACTCCATTAAAGTCATTTATGGTACCCAAAATTCGGGTTTTGTCCAGAAAACAAATCCTTTCTAGTCATTTTGTATTTGATATTTTGGAATTTTGTTTAAATTATATGCCCATTCTAGTCAATATGAATCTGCCGACTTTCAGAAGCCTTGTTAAAAAAAGCAAGCCCTTGTTAGTTGGAATGATATGAATACAAAGAATGAGAGAGAGAGAGAGAGAAGATGTTTTGATGCTTTGTTTTGATGCACTGATATAAGGGTTTTAGGAAGAAATGCCTCTCCAGACTTGAGGTCTAAAGCTCCAGTTTTCCCCATTGATTTATGTGTTGTACCTGATGACTCTTGTCATTTTATGTCAGCGAGGACGCTGGTTGTAACAGAGTAGGGGGGGATGTAGCCGGGTGCTAACAGTGTATATATTTCTTTTGGTTACCTTTCGTGGATGAAAATGTTTTGTTCGAGAGTTATCTTCCCCTTACCTCCCTTGGTCGAATCTCATTCTTTTATTGTGTAAATTCTTTAAATCATGAATACCTCAGAACCTACATAGTTGTATGTACGTCGCTAAAGTCACAAAAATTAATGTATTTGATTCATTACAACCGTACTGGGCTGAGAAGCCCATATTTTCTCTAAACTGGTATTTTGCACGAGCAACCTTGGCGCCATTTTCAATTGTCTGTCGAATGAACATTGAATAATTCTTGATTTTACAAAAAGTAAGAGGAAAACCGAAGAATCTGAAGATGCATGTTAAAAGTAATGTCCATGAGCTCTCATTTCGTATATCGCATGCTTAGGATCTATCCGCACAGGCTTCCGACTATACGAAATGACTGACGACGCTGGTTCCCTTGAGCAAGTCGCCTTCTTCGTTCATTGTCGGAGTTTTGATCCAAATTATCATTCTACAAAATTCGGACTTCCCGATCGAAATCTTGCTAATGACATCCATTTCTGTTATGAATACAACTGAAAATGTGTAGAATTTATTATTTAACAGACCGTTCAACAGAGTATTTTTCTGTTGAAAATTGTGTCAGAAGTAGGCGCCGACGGCCGGCGAAGTGGAAAGTCAGCTGTTTTCTAGTAATTTTTAATAACAGAATTCTCCACTTAGACACTGTCTCGGAAAATGAAATTTATATGTATAAAAAGAGCGAGATGCCAACTTTTATTCATTACAAAATTATTTCACGCTGTTTAGTATTTTTCATCGAAATAAAGGAAAATATGACGTAAGCTTGTTAAAAGTGGCTTCACTCTGGGACATTAATCAGCAATGATTTAGTACAGGAACAAAATTGTCAAATGTGACTTACTGCATTTTATTCCTTGTGTTCTGAGGTTTTCATCGATAGTAAATATGTGTTAATAGTTTGAACGGACAGCGAGCCAGACAACACTGAAGCTGCCATAGAAAACACAAAATTCTGTTGGTTCCGGCCTCGCGAGGCCCGTTTCGTCTCTGACACCGTGTCGCTGGCTCTGCGGCCCGGTACGTTGTTATAAAAGTAAAGCGTTGTGTGAGAGTGTTCCCCAGAGAGTTCCCTGATGTGAGCGACTGGCGTGAGAGGCAGAGAGAGTGCTCAGTGCGCTGAGTGCTGTGCGAGAGAGATTGCTCCCAGGGCTGCGTTCCTGGTTTGAGCTTATCATGGGAGAGAAATAAAAGGAGAAAAAAATCTGCTTCGTCCACTGTGTCTTCTTGACTGGCTGCTGTCCCTTGGTTCCTGCACTTCTCACCATCTGCCTGTCTTCACCTGCACACCCCTTACCCCTCCACACCATCACAACTGGCTTACTGCATTTTATTAAGGAAAAGCAGAACTATTTGCTCTACCGAAAAAGGAGTGAATTCATTTCATTCTTTGCATGTAAAATAACCTGCTGTTTCACTGATGCTAGGATAAAGATCCTATGTTCTTGCAGTAGTTACTCCGTTGTATCAACAACAACAAAAAAGACTGGTTTACCATGCTAACATAATGTTCATTTAAGTAATGTTGCTGCGATTTAATGTTCTAGCATGATGTTTCACCAGTTAACAGTGCAGCATGGTAATTAGCCTCACGCACTTCATGCATGGTACTGTGCTGATCGATTAATTTGAACAGTTCATGGCACACTATCAGTAAATTGATTTGCTCGGATGATGTCAGTATGTCGATTGATTGGCTTGGTTGCCTGATAAGATTCCGCTGTACATTTCATACTTTTACAGGAATAGAAATGCTGTGGGGAGGCAATCCGGTCGACCATGCAGCCGCACAGGAAGATTCTTGGGGCAGGATGCAAAGATTTCTCCAGACACATCTCTCTTGAACCTCGTGCTGTGAAAGCGGAACTCACAACTACCGCTCCTGTTGTTAACGCTGCTGCTGCTTGCTTCTCTTTCTCATACTACTGTTTGTATTACTTCTGCTGCTGCTGCAGCTCCTAAATATATTTGTGTTTTTATATCTCCAGGAGGAGGCAGATACAAATCTGAAAAATCGAAATTAATTGTATATATATATACATAAAATGAGTACATCAACTTAAATGGTGATAACAATCTTACTGTGAAAGTTTTCTGTTAATTTCCACTTTAATGTAGATGCAAGTGTGATATGGTTAAATCAGTACACTATTATTTTTTGTCTATATTTTTTGATGCCTTTCTTACTTTTACGGATGGTGTGATGCTGTGTGTATGACTGTCTGACTCTCACTTTTAAAAGTTTGGATGTGTGTAATGATTATTCCCTACACACACACCCACACTATACAAACATGGATAGCCAGGCAACACACAAGTTTAAGTTTCTTTCTTTGTATGCTGCCTCAACCATCAAAACATTATAAACACACATCACAGTAAATCATTAGTATAAATTGGTAGGCACAAAATCAATACATGCCACCTCACAGCGTGCAGATCAATATTTCACATCAAGTGAGACATCAATACATGCCGCCACACAGCATGCAGATCAGTATTTCAAATCAACTAAGATATCAATACGTGCTACCACACAGCGTGCAGATCAATATTTCACATCAACTAAGATATCAATACACACCACCACACAGCACACATATCAGTATTTCACATCAACTAAAATATCAATACACACTACCACACAGCGTGCAGATCACTATTTCACATCAAGTAAGACATCAATACACACAGCGTGCAGATCAATATTTCACATCAACTAAGATATCAATATGCACTACCATGCAGCGTGCAGATCAATATTTCACAAGTAAGATATCAATACACATGGAGTTTTAACCATCGCTCTCACAAAATTGTCACATCAAATAATCATGTCGGACCACCAACCTGGCGGTCAGCCTCCCCACATCGTCATAACAGAGAATTCTCAAGTCACAGTCCCCACACGGCAAGCAGAGCCACTCACGAACACAGTCGAAATGGAGTCTCACAGGGTAGAGCAAAGTACATCGAACTACCGACCTAGCGGTTAGCTTCTGCACATCATCATAACAGAGAATTCTCAAGTCACAGTCCCCACATGGCAACCAGAGCCTCTCTTGAACACAGTTGAAGTGGGATTCTCACAGCAGACGGCAAACTACGTTGAACTACTGACCTGGCGTTCAGCCTCTCCACATCGTCTTGATGGAAACCGCGACAAATAAAAATGAATACAGTCCCAGGCCAGACTCGAGGCCTTACCGTTTTTCTCGCTCATGTTGGGTTTTTTTTTTTCCTTTTTACGTCATACTATTATCTAATTTTACATTGATGTCACAATACTTAATTTTACATTGATGTCACACTTATTGACATACTTGTCATGTGCATAGTGTTGGTGGTAGGTGAGTGCATGTGTGTGTGTGTGTGTGTGTGTGTGTGTGTGTGTGTGTGTGTGCATGTGTGTGTGTGTGCATGTGTGTGTGTGTGCAAAGCACCTTCCTGGTGAGTCAGCTTATTCGGGACTGAAAAATGTCATGGCCAATTTATCCAAGGAAGTAATTTTTTCTACAAATATGCGTTTTATAAGTTTACCTTTTCTGAGCGAGAGTTGGTGTGTTCAGGTATGGAGAATCAGTCAGTTTTGATCATGTGCCATAGACTTGATTGTCCACTTGATACTCTGGATGCAGTGAGTTCTATTGCCAAGAGTCCATCATCATGTTTGTTTTTCACCCACGCATGCATTTGGTAGTTGTGAAAAAAAAGGAAGAATATTTTTGAAAAGTAGCTGACGATGGGTCATTATTCTTCATATTTTTATGTTTGGGGTGCTTATTTTATTGCTTTATTTTGATGGCACTTCGTTACTATGCACTCAAAAGAAATCAAACATTAATCAGCCAAAAATTAAATGTATTTCTCTTCTTCAAAGGAGTTCAATTTCTCCATTTTGCAAACACATGCTTTATGACAACTCCATTTACACTGCAGAGCTTGCTTTGTTGGCATTGAAAATGGTTTTGCTATTAGAAGCTCAAAACATTTTCTTTTAATCTTGTTTAATTCTGTTTTTGTTCTTTTAGCTATTTGCAGCCAAAACAAAAACTATTCTACACTCTTTGAGTTTCACATACTTTATATCACTCTTATAAATGATGGCTACAAAATTGTTATTGCTCAGATTGCCGGTCAAGTTGGAATTTAAGGCAACAAAGTTTCTGGAAAACAACAACAACAACAAACAGTCAAATGTGTCTGTTCTTTTGTCCTACCTCAATCAAAATGTCCAGAGTCGTCTGACAAGTGGAATGGAACACATGAAGTGATCATGAATTATTTGAAATTCTGCCAACATGAAAAGTGTTCCTTCTATCTGTCTTTGGAAACAGATAAGAAGAAACGATGTTTTGTTGACTACATGCTGGTCACACTGTCACACTGCCTTAACTACGGGTAAGTTTTCAAAAATTCAGCAACTTTTTTCTATGTGCCACGTAGTGAACCACTCGATATTTGTGTCAGAATCTGAGTAGTTGGGACTCAGTGTAGCTAGATGTCAGGGTTTTAAAAGTCCCATATGTACTATATGGTTGGTTACAACCTAGAAGGTCGTCAGAAATAAGCTCAGAGTTTTGTGAAGCCTAATTCATGCTAGCATCTTACGTTTTTTGTTTTTTTTACCATTTCCACTGGTCCTGAGGATTTTTGAAGGTGTAAAGATTTTGTGCTGTTTTGTTGTATCCAACATGTTCCTTAAGGGTGCAGTTCTCTTAATGAATATGATTACCTCAAATCATTCATACCTTTGAATATGATTACCTCAAATCATTCTTACCTTTGAATATGATTACCTCAGATCATCCTTAACTTTGAAGCGGGTAGTTGAAGATGTTGCAGCCTTTCTCACTATAAATAATTTTGAATCCCAAATGCTCATTCTGTGGCTGATCTTCTGACTCTCCCAATCAAGGCTAGCTGCCTTTTCAAACATGGATACCAAATAGTATTACAATACTCCAGATGGGTCTCACTGGTCCTTAGCACAGTGAATGAAAAGATGCTTTTTACAGGACCAAGAGCTTTATTTCATCTGTTGACTGCTTTATCAGTGATAACAAAACTCAGGTCTTTATCGAAATGACTTGTAAATCCTTCTCATTCACATTTTGTAACTGCAGTACTAACACCTTCAGTCATCAGCATACTGTTTTAGGGTCTTTTAACACTCCTATGTGCATAACTATCAGAACGAGATCCGGGTTTTGCCATCTTACCAAATGTGATTTTGTGTAAAGTTTTAAAAAGTGTGAAAGATTTAGTGTTTATCGTGCCAAATATTTGTAGAGAAACTTACATAGTTCGATGTTAAACACGTCTGAGATGTTATGAAGATTTTCTGAATGAAAGAATTTGTTTTTATCTGTATCAAATTTGTTAAAGTGTAAGCAATTTCAATATTTATAACTAAAATGTGTTAAAAACGTGTAAGCAATTTATGTGTCTAGAAAATTTGTTTAATATTGTGATTCTTTATTTAGGTTTATCAACGTATAGAGAATTTACTTCATAAAATTAAGCCCGATGCTCATCTAACTTCAGTTGCTCTACCAACAAGCATATTAACTATTTACCATAGAACAAATGGTTTTACAAATTGTGTAACCTCGAGTCAGACCAGTGATGAAAAGTTGTTTTGGCAAGACAAATTTTAGCCAATTCCTAAAGACCCTTTTCTGAGCTAACGATTTTGATTTTGACCCAAATGATTGTTATCATTGATGATGTGACGACGATAGTTTGAGATTTTGAACCAATTTTACTATTTTTCAGGTTTTGTTCATCAGCCCAAAGAAGTCTGCACTCTCAGCGGATCTGTAAACATGCCGATTTCGATTTGCATGCGTGAAAAAGTTTTAGTATCGTGAAATTTTGTAGAGAACTGTTCATCAGAGTCGATGAAAACACTGTTGAAGATTTATTGAAGATTCTGAAGAAAAATATTATGTTTATCTATTAAATTTGTTAAAAAGTGATAACTATTTTCTAAAATTTTTAAATCTAAAATTGTTAAAAAGTGTAAGCATTTAATGTTTATGAAAATTTGTTTTATAGTTGTTTAATATTTGTTTTTTTTTTTTTATAATGATAGAGAATTGACTTTCATAAAATACAGCCCTGATATGGCACCTAACTTTCAGTGTTCTCGAACAACATGAATTGAACTATTTAATAGAAGCAATTGGTTTGTACAAATTGTGATACAACCTCGAATAGAAGATCAGTTGAATGTTGTGATTGGCAATAAACAATTTGTAGCCAATTCCATAAAGACCCTTGTTCTGCAGCTAACGCCATTTTGAGATTTTGACCCAAAGTGATATGTTTCATTTGATGATGTGACTGACGAGTGATAGTTTGAGATTTTGAACCAATTTTTACTTTGTTCAGGTTTTAAGATGTCATCAGCCCCAAAGAAGTCTGCATCATCAGCTGGACTGTAAACAGCATGACTGAGTTCTGGTTTCAGCGCTGATAAGGCCTAAGCAGTCAGCGGGGCTGTTTGCGTTTGTGTGTATGTTTGTGTGTATGTTTGTGTGTTTTTGTATTTATCCATTCAAGAGTTGTGTCAGTGTAATGATCATACTGACAGACAACAGACTACATATCAAATCTTGCCGCCCCAAGTCCCTGCATTACATCCTCTTGACCTCTTTCGACACTATTTCACTGCTATCACTCACAGTCCGACCAGTACCACCAACTTCTTTCCAATCTCCACTGCAGCTTATTTTGCTTATTGAACTGCATTTAATTCATCTTGCACACACACACAAATGGGATAGTAATGAAAACATAAATCTGACAGGGACGAGAATTCCTTCTACTTTTCCAAGATGTTGATTTAAGACAGGACAACTTAATGTGGAAAGGCAGGGTGGTTGTGGGTTACTTATGTTTTCAGTAAGATTAGCATCAGTGTTTTTCCTGCATAACTGGATGTAATGAGCGTGTGTGTGCTTATGTTTTCAGTGAGATTAACATCAGTGCACTGTGCAGAAAGGCATACATGTCCTACTCCGATGCACTTGTTCTTTTATTATACCTTTTTGGTTTTAGTGCAAAATTTGCTGCATTGTATATCCACCCTTCTTGATTAAAGTCTATATATTATTGTTGAGCATAATGTGTATGTGTGTGTGTGAGATGTGATGTTTTGGAACAGTTCATTTTGTGGATATGATATAATATGCAGAACAAATAAAATTCCAAAGTTACAGAAAAAATATCTGTATTGTGGGTGGAGGTATGAACAGAGGATATCCTTCTCTATGTTTCTTTCACAATGAGAACAGTTAACGATCAGCTAATAATAATCTTTTTAAAATCTCAACAGTATTCTGTCAAATGTTAGTCATCTTATCACTTTGAGGAATCCGTAATAAAACCATCCTGAAGAGGGCTCTCAGAGTACATGCTGAGTTTGGGTATAAGAGGTCAGCAGTACTAAGAGCCTGTGATGGGTGACATGAAATCTAGTCACAAATGGAGAGAGATTCATTAGACCAGACAAGATGTAAGTCTTCCTCATCTGATGTACAGGGCCTTGTTGCCAATATAGCCGTATTTCAAGAACAGGTAGGTTTCCACTGGGACTGACCTATGGGATTCGCATGCATGCCTTCTGGAACTCCACACTGATCTCTCCACTACACATCTTCACTGACCCTGAAATCCATCCTTGAGTAGTCCAAACTGGGAAAAGCAAGATTACTGACAATGCTTGAAACCTTGGGAGATAAGACTGTAAGATTAATCCATTGCGAGGCAAAGACTGGCAGAATAGAGAAAATTCAAAAGGCAGTGGGACGTGGCTCAAGAAACCCTCTAGATCAGGGAGAAAATAGGACATACACACATGATGAGGTGGGGACTGGGGTTGACGGAAATCAGTGTTGGAAGGATAGCAAAGAAAGGAATGATAATACAAAAGCTGAAGAAAGAAAAGGATATCAAGAGAACTCAGAAGGCAGTTCAGCGATACAAACAGGAGCAAGGGCTTCATACAAAAATGTACTCCAAGGAAATCTCAGCTGGAATGAATTATCATATTTAGCGCTTCTTAGGATCAGCTTTATCCACGTAACTGTATATAAATCTCTTGCCCTTGAATTCAAACCTAACGGAACTGGGCAAATCAAATAATTCTGCCTGGACATACTTTCAGGACAAACAGACAGTGGAACACATCCTGACAAACAAATTAATAGAGCTAATCCATGGGAGGTAAACATGCAAGCACAACCAAATGCTTAAGGAGATTGTACAAGCTGTTAGTGCTGCCTGTAAATGTGGTTAATGCTGTCTGTAAATGCGGTTAGTGCTGTCTGTAAATGCGGTTAGTGCTGTCTGTAAATGCAGTTAGTGCTACCCGAGGAAACACTTTGCCACCAGAACCTCTAGCAATGACATTTTTACCTGGCAGGAGGCCATAAATCATGGTCTGGAACGGACGTGACATATAGGGCAGAGAAGTAAAGGTTTTCTACATGAAGTGGATGACATAGAGTGCACAGCAGCCCTCCCAGAGTGGCAACACCACCTAGAGATCATCAGAAAGAGTAACACAAGACCGGATTTCATACACATCTCGGGTTCATCTAAACAAATGTCTCACATTGAACTCACTCTGTACCACAAGAAGGCAGGTGAACAGAAGCTCACATCTAGAGGACTGAGAAGTACAATATGCAATCTAACCTGCAGTTCAAAGGAATCTGACTTACAAGCCAAAATCTCTGCCATTGAAGTTGGAGTGAGATTAAGCATGGGGTCGGGGTGAGGGAGGTTGGGGGGGGGGGGGGGGGGGAACCTCATGTGATCTCAGTTTCTGCTTAGACGAGAACTTGAGCACTAAAGGTAATGACAGAGGCAGTTTAAAAGAGTTAGAGCTGGGTCTGACAAAGGAGGAATGAAGGTGAACCTCTGTGGCTTAAAATCATTTTTATATATAAAATCAATATATATATATATATATATATATATATAATATATATATAAACAGAAAAACATGTTTAACGCATCCATCACAAGATGGCTTGGCCTCGAGACGTCCAGCTATCCAGTGAGTGCAGGTTCGAATCCTGGCAATGCCAAAAAAATACATCTGACCAGCCGCCGTGGCGAAGTGGTTAGCGTCGCGGACTCCCGGCTGGGAGGTCTGAGAGTGTTGCTCAAATTTCCTGACCAACACTGCAGGTGCCTGTATCTCTTGGGCCTGGTTGACGCCGGGATATATTATGAAAGGAAGCGTAGAGTACAGCCCTGTCATGTAGTCTCAGACCAAAATGGAAATCCGTAGCATCATCTTAATCATCCTCATTCTCATCGATCAGCATTAAAAAAAAAAAGTCTCAAATTCTGTGGCCCTTCATGCCCTGCTCTCATGGTGACCTCAGTTTCGAATTCCTCTCCACGTCTGTGGTCTTGGTTTGGTTCCGTCGGGGTCACCGGTATCGGCGAGTCCATGGGGGCTGTCGTTGGACGGACGTGGTGGCGCTCTCCGGAGGGAGAGCTCACTCACGCCGGCTCCGCGACTAAGCAATTATTGTTGTCAGTAGGGGGCTTAGTAGGTGGTGTCCTGCGTATGTTAGATCAGAACAGGCGCCACTGAACACCACCGAAGTGACTCTGCAGCAGTGCAGTGTCTCCTCCGGTGGGTTGCCTCTTGACGACTTGACATTGACTGCTCCTGTGGATTGCCGGTGCCGGGGCTGCGGCGGGGCCGACCGGGCTGCGGCTGTGGACGGGGTGTCGGAATGAGCGGTGTGGGTGCACTGCCTCTGAGGTGGCGCAGAGGCTGGGACAGCAAAAAAAAAACAAAAAAAAACCATCTGACAGCAGAAAGTATTATGAGTAATGACCTACATGCAGCACGCCCCACCACCCACCCCAACAGCCCAGTCCCCATCCCTAGAGTGCAAAGAGTTAAGTGCCCAAATACTGGTCTAGGGGGACTTTCTTCACGAAAGGACCTTCTGTCAAGCTCTCCCTTAAGTTTCTTCTTCTTCTTTCTATGAACATCCGCCATCATCCTTTTGATGGTGCTGATGTGCATAAAACTGGGGGTTTCCACAATCTGGGATGTTGGTTATGCAGAACTGGCAGTGGGGGGGGGGGGGGGGGGGGGGGGGGGGGGGACTTGTGGGGTGGGATGTGGTGGTGGAGGTAGTGGGGGGGGAGGCGGAGGGTAGGAAGGGGGGGGGGGGCGCTGGCTGGTCAGATTCGGGACTTGAAGCACTCTACCGAGGCTAAGGAGATAACCTCGGGAGGCAGGCTGTTCCAGTCCCTGACAGTCCTTGGGAAGAAGGAAAACTTCCTGTAGTTTGTTTTACAGGCAGGAAGGAGATACGTCTCCCATGTGACTGTCTTGTAGACCTTGCTGGGGTGTTTGGTGTGGGCCTGAAAGGGGTGTTGATGCTGACCTGTTCTCGGTGATATTTGTAGAAGGTGGTCAGCCTTGCTGCTCTTCTCCTGTCTGCTAAAGTGGACCACTGTAGGTGTGTCAGCATGGAGTCAGCACTTGAGGTGTGACGGTGGCGATTCACAACCCATCGAGCTGCACGACGTTGGACTTTTTCTAGATTATTTATGTTTTGGGCAGTATAGGAGTCCCAGACAGGTGCGGTGTATTCAAGAGTGGGGCAAACTAGGGCTTTGTAGGCAGTTTCCTTGATGTTGATGGAACCCACTGTCAGGTTTCGGCTGAGAAAGCCTAAGGTCTTGTTTGCCATGTTGGTTATGTTAGAAATATGGGTGTCCCAACTGAGGTCTTGGGAGATGGTGACCCCAGGTATTTTGTCTCTTCAACTCTTTTGAGGTTTTGACCATGAAGATGGTACATGCCAGTTAGTGGGTACAAAGAAACTCATGGAGAGCGTGGCAGCAGAGAGTCCTCAGAAGAGAAGCCTCCTTCAAGCAAGTGTTTCGGCCCTTATCTCCTGACACTCAAGGGGAGTTGGGCCACACCCGGTTCATGACTCTGGATGTCCCTCTGCTGCCCTTTTTTTTCCCCACCTTGGGACGAGCCATGGCTGGGATTCGAACCCATGACCCTCTGGACATGCTCATTTTCCACTTAATGACTCGCACTCTAACCACTGAGCCACTGGGACACCTGATGTTTGTAGGGAAAGTTAAGCCTTATGAAGTTCACTTTTGTTCCTCCTTGACCAGATCCAGCTTGAACACCTCTCTGCCGCTTCTGCCATTGCTTTCAGGGCTCTGGTTTTTTTCCCTCCCTGCAACTGAGAGCTGTTTCATGAGGCTGTATGCAGACGTTCCTACAAACCCCTAGCTCCAGTGTATTTCTCTTCCTGGAGACATGGAGGGCCTGACACTTGTCTGGGTGGAAGGACATTTTCCATTTTGTTTCCCAGTCTGCCATGTGGTCCAGGTCCTCTTGTAGATTCCTTTGGTCTTGGGAGGAAGTTACAGTTCTGTGGCAGAGAGTGTCGTCTGCAAAAAGTCGTGTTGTTGAGGAGAGTTGTTTAGGGAGGTCGTTGATGTAGAGGAGAAAGAGGGCTGGGCCTAGGACCGATCCCTGGGGGACCCCTGACTCTACTGGGACGGCTTTTGAAGATGCTTCATCAACAACAACCGCCTGCTGTCGGCTTGCCAGGAAGTTCTTGATCCATTCGTAGACCTGGATGGTGATCCCGTAGTGGCGGAGCTTGTGGATTAGAAGGGAATGGCAGACCTTGTCAAAGGCTTTGGATATGTCCATCATTAGGACATCTGACTGTTTACCCTTCTCCATATTGTAGGATAGCTCATCCACAAGCCCAGCAGTTGACTTTCACAGGATCTGCCTCGCCGGAAACCGTGCTGTTCTTCTCGCAGGATGTTGTTTGCCTCTGCAAAACCCATGATTGTGCTCACCACAATGCGCTCAAGGATTTTGCATGGAACACTCGTGAGGGAGATGGGAGGATAGTTTTCAGGCCTATATCTTTCACCCTTCTTGTTCACGGGGGAGACGCTTGCCCTTTTCCAGTCCTTTGGTACAATGCCTGTGTTTATGGAGGACTGAAAGAGATGCGTTAAAGCTGGGCCAATTTCATCAGCAATTTCCTTTAGGAGGCGAGGGGTGATGCCGTCTGGTCCAGGGGCTTTAGTCGGGTCTAGGCCTTTTAGCAGCTGACTCCCGCTACTGACATGTGGATGTGGTCAGATGTAGGTCCTTCATGCCAGTCTCAAAATCCTCATTTCTTTCAGTTTAAAGAACTAATCCGTGTTGACAAAAATTTTCTGTCTCCTTTTCTAATTAAACATCGTAATAAGATCTTGTTCGTTGAGAAAACGTGCTCTTCTGAGTGGCATAATGACTGTATTTGTTGTGTGTGTGTGTGTGTGTGTTAATTGTTGGCAGTAAATCGTACCCTTACAAGCTTGTGCTCCGCTACAAGCCTAGGGGAGATAACTGTCAAAGCAGCGAGAAAGTACTCGACCGAAGGTTGCTGCAACAGTGCAAGTTCTAAAGCGGTCAGTTCGAAGTTTCTGGCATGGGTGAGTGATCTCCAGCCGTACACCACGTTACACTGTGATTGCTTACTCACATGAAGCCACCAACTCTCTCTCTCCCTCTCCCTCCCTCTCTCTCTCTCTGTCTCTCGTGTGTTTGTGTCTACAGGTGTTTGTGTAGTAACTTCTTCTTCTTCTTCTTCCAGATGGGGATGTTTAACCTGCCCGTGCCCACAGTCTTCACGTAGACTATTCTGGACTAGTAGAAGTACTAGTTGTGGTTATGACAGGAGAGACTCAATAATGTTCTTGTAATCAAACTGTCCGTTTTAGGAACATTTTATAACGGCCACGACGGCTTATTATCCCTCATTGTATCCCACCTCCACCCACCCCAGTCTGTCTGTCATTCGACAACATAGTTCTTCCGTTGATGACCATCGATCGAAAACCGATCATTACTGACATACCCCGGGTGCGCTGCGTTAAAAAAAGAGAGAACAGAATTTGAAGTTGGACAGTAAGGAGGGTGTGGTGGGGGTTGTGGTATGGCGCGCGGGGGGGAGGGGGGGGGGGCTGCAGGAGTGGATTGTCCCAGCTAACAGGTGGAAAGAGGACATATGGGCTGGGGTGGGGCCTTGGGGAGGGGGGGTGGATTTGGGGGTGAGAGGCCTTGAGGACATGTTCAGAGCTCCACCTTAACCCGAAGATGGAGTATGGCTGCCTTAATGGTGGGATAAAACGGTCATACACACAAAACAGTGGTCTCCATCACAACACCAGGCTTGCTTGCCCAACTCTGCAACAAGGCTGGGGAGGGTTTGGGGTGATGGGGGGGGGGGGGGGGGGGGGGGGCAGGGGAGAGGGGGTAAATTTTGAATGGAGTTTATTCCAGTCCTGATGGCCCTTGGGAAGAAGCTGGAATATCTGTAGTCGGCTTGTCCTGTATAAAATGTATTCTTTGGTACTGCAGATGATGCTGGTTCCGCAGTTTTGTTATTGTTAGTGTTTTCTCTTTGAGACTGGGACAGCTGACATGGGCTTGGCCATGCACTACCTTGTAGAACATGAAGAGTTGAGAATTGTGGCGATGAGTAGCCAAAGAGGGCTAGCCAAGCTGCTGCAACATGCTCCCAACACTGGAGGTGTTGCGGTAGCAGTGTAGATGCATAATATGATTCATATACTGATTAAGAAATCAGCAGTTCACCTGTAGTAAACCAGCCCTGATGTGGCCCTTTGCGGTCGGCTGGGCTATAAGCAACATTATCCTTATCCCACCTGTAGTAAACACATGAAACATGATAATAATCAATAATGATAGAATGTCATACAGCAGATAGGTAAATAAATATATAAACAGATAAATAAACACATACATGGATGTGATGAATATACTGATTAAGAAATCAGCAATTCACTGTAAAAGTATTAAACATAATGATAATCACTAATGATAAAATGTGTAGTGCTGTTTGGGAAAGTAGTTATCAAAGCTTTAAGCAAAATGTGGAGCTAGAATTAGAAAGGAAGAAAAAAACAGGCAGGGTAAAAAGGATTGCAGTAGGTGCTTTATAGATTGTTGAGCAATATAAACAAAACACCCCCCCCCCCCCCCCTCCCGGGAAAAAAAAAGAAGAACACAGTATTAAATGAGAAGCGTAAGATTACAGGAGACAGAGACAGAAAATAAACCTGAAGTCGAAAATTGAATACAATTAACAGAAGTGTAATGTTTGGGGAGAAGGGGGGAGGGGGTGTTTTTAAAGTGTGTTTTTACTTTGCATATTAAGATAATTCATGTATGGTATAATATATGGTTAATTTTTAAAGATTTGTTGTTTATTGATTTTAAACAGGGACATATAAATTATAACAGAGAAAAGCACGAGCATGACATATATAGTAAATTTGATATACAATGGGAATGCACACACACACACACACACACACACACACACACACGTGTGTGTGTGTGTGTAAAATAAAAAACAGAGTAAGGTAATGATAAAAAAGAAATCAAGAATCATTTAATTTTGCATTAATTTTCTGTTCAAGGGCATTATCTGCAATATCAGCTTTATTCAAAGGCCAAAAGATGAAGCCAGAAACACATGTAAAACAAATCAACTCAATCAACAAGCAGTGCTTCCCCTTTTTTTTTTCCTTGAATGCAGTGCAGTGTCCCTCAAAAGGTAATTCCACTTTCCTTTTCATAGCAGTGTCCCGTTTGAGGCAGCTACATGCAGTGTATCAGCGGTGTGCGCTGAATCCTCCAGCAGTGGCGTTCGATTCTTCAGCCAGACAGACCTCATCCAAGTGACTCCCAGGGTCAGCCTGTTTGACCAGAAAGTTCACATCAAAGTTCGTGGCTTGCCTAACAAAGCCAAGGTGACATTGCATGCAAGAACGCAACAGGAATGGCGCCGAGAGCCTGTCGAATTCGCATCCTGTGGTCACTTTGTCACAAATGATGAGGGTGTCCTTGACCTCAACCAGGATGCTTCCACTGGAGGAACTTACACAGGTATATGCTCAATTTACACAGGTATATGCTCAATTTACACAGATATATGCTCAATTTTCAGAGGTGTATGTTCAGTTTTTCTGTTTATGTACTATTCAGTCCAATTTCCCCCCGAAACAGGTAAGTCAGAACCTGGGTCAACATGAATGGATTGATTGGTCCCCAACAGCATTATTCAGGGCTTAAAATCCTCTGCCGTTTGGTGGAATTCCACTGTTGGAAAATCACTTTGCCATCCTCTAAAAATTCACCCACCCCATGTTGTAAATTCCTGGAAAGTCCTCTTAAGACCAAAGTGCAGTTTCTGGAATTTTCTGTGAAGAACGCTTCCCGTGTCGTCATATGCCCAGCATAAATGGCCAATGGTCGCTCTCCTAGAAAGCTTAGTTCACCAATGGAATGTTCTCCTGTTGGCAAAATTTTGAAGGATTTATTGCCCTCCCTTCTGTTCACAAAATTTTAAAGCATGAATCCTCAAACTCCCCTTCCCCCTCATTCCCATTCCCAACCCCACCTTTCTTTGTGAAAAACTGTGCAGTGAATAATCCGTCTCCCTCATCTCCCTTCCCCCATTCTTCCTTATTTGCAAAATTTGGGGGGATTTTCCCATGCGCACCTGAACTGCCCTACATTGGTGTCTCTTCTTCTGTCATACCAACTTTCCTTCTGTCATTTATATTTACTTTTTTTTCATACTGACCATTTTAAGCCCTGAAACTAGATTATTTGGCTTACCTGAAATTTGCTTCATACAAGAATTGATTAAGCTCTACAGAAAATTCAAATGTACTTGATTTTGATATTTGTTTGTATTTGGTTTGATTGATCTTTATTTTTTGTATGACATTACGACATAATCAGAAGCAGTAATATGAACTCAACGCCTCTGCCAAAAAAAAAAAAACCAAAAAAAAAAACCCGAACCATGTTCCGTCTCATGAAATGAAAGAATATTACACATATTGAAATCCCACAAGAACACTGTTCAGAAACAAGTCTTATTTAGTAAGCAGCTTGAGCCAGATCTGCTGCAGTTATGATTTGTTCACCTGTGTGAAAAATATAAGCATATCAGTTATTTTTATCAGAAAATTTCTCTTTTTCTGTTTTTTACTACACACATAAAACAAAACAAAAAATCATATCCATGTAAAATGTACGGAATCTGTTTTATTTTTATTAAATGTTCAGAGCGTGCACATGCAAAGCACTGCTTTGAAAGGTACTATTTTTCAGTGATCTGTCTGTCTTTCTTGTCTGAGTCCATGTAAGATATATTGAAAACAATTTGTTACATTGTTATCAAATTTTACAAGGTTGGTTGTAAGGTAAATGTCCTGAAGTGTCCTAATGTTGAGCTCTGAGGAGCAAAACTGACAAAACTTTTCAGTTTCAAGGTGGCATCACTATATGTGGATCAGTCCATGTATGCTGCACTACGTCTGCATAGCCATGACCCCCATTATGGGCAGGGCTGACTGTCAGATGAATTAATTCATCGAATAAATGCTTTAAAGAAAAAAAGCTGGGAACTCAAATCAAAGGCAAATCTGTTTGTGAGCAGAGGATTTGCAAATTTTCTTCTTCTTCCTTGTTCGTCTCCCATTATATGAGCAGCCCGGTGTCCTCGATGAAGGCTGCCGTCCACCGCAGCTCCTCCAGGGTGCCGTACAGCTTGGCTTCCACTGCTATCAGTGTTGGCCAATACTTCCTCCTGGATGCTGCATGTGTCACACAGTCTTGAAGGATGTGGTCGGTTGTCACTGGTCCCTCACCACAAGGGCACTCTCCACTCTGTCCAATGCCAAATTTTGTGTGCATGTGGTGGAGCAGGCGATTGTGTCCAGTCCTCGAAAAAAAGCTGGGAACTCAAATCAAAGGCAAATCTGTTTGTGAGCAGAGGATTTGCAAATTTTCTTCTTCTTCCTTGTTCGTCTCCCATTATATGAGCAGCCGGTGTCCTCGATGAAGGCTGCCGTCCACCGCAGCTCCTCCAGGGTGCCGTACAGCTTGGCTTCCACTGCTATCAGTGTTGGCCAATACTTCCTCCTGGATGCTGCATGTGTCGCACAGTCTTGAAGGATGTGGTCGGTTGTCACTGGTCCCTCACCACCAAGGGCACTCTCCACTCTGTCCAATGCCAAATTTTGTGTGCATGTGGTGGAGCAGGCGATTGTGTCCAGTCCTCAGGCGGAAGATCATGACCTGTTCCCGTCGTCCCAGCAAATGGTATCTGGGATTTGCAAATGAACTACATTTTCTACCACTTTGAACAGTAGCTGTAGCCACTCGGATAGGGGAACATTGAACTATAAATGTGAAGTTTAGAAAGATAGGGAGTCAGTTACCACCAAGGACACAGTATGCTGAATGTGAGGCGAACAGGAGACGATAACTGGCTTCTTGTTCTTCGTTTTCACTGTCCTAAATGTTATTTGTTTTCGCCTGAAGAAGACCTAAGAGGTCAAAATGCATTGTGTCTAGCCCTGTACTCTGTTTGTCTGTGTCCTTGGCGGTAACTAACCCCCTCTCTTTCTAAAGTTTGCTTCATTTTCCGCCCTCAGTCACTCCGTTTTGAAACTTATAAATGTGAAGTTTTTGTTAAATCCTGGGTTGGGGTAGGGAAAATAAGGTGCTTGACTTTTTTATTTGTTTGTTCTGTTTTATTGAATTATGTTTTTTGCATTCAACTCAGTACATTCTGTTGAAAGGGATACTGACTCCACTAGTGCCAGGTATTGCTATTAAACATGCTGAGGTGGTGATGGTGTGTGTGTGTGCATTTTTTTTTGTTACTGAGACTTTTTTTGTTTGCAGACTACTGGTATTTTTTTTTTATTTTTTATTTTTTAAAATACTTTTCCAAAAACAAAAGACAATAAACAAGACGCATGTACAGGAAAACAAAAACATAGTTTCAGAAACAGTTACATGTAGTGATTAGACACTTAGTAGGTGATGGACAGATGAGGGCACATCTCTATTATGAAACAGAGGTAATAATAGAAACTATTACCAAATGGCATAACATAACATTTTTTTTTTTTAATACGTGAGCCTATGGATGGTGTCACGAGTTTGTCACGAGGCCTACGACGATTGACCCATCTAGGGTGGTGGAATTGTTCATTTGTTTATTATCGTTGTTGTCGTCGTGTGTCCGTCCCTTGGTGTGGCTTGTGGTGCGGTTGCACCTTGGTGTAGTTCAGCTCAAGTTCGGTTTGCTTTCTCCTCTCTCTCTCTAATTCCACTGCCCGTGCAATTCATCCTGCAGGTTCACGGGTGGCTGGTACCTTTCTCTCGAACTTGCTGTCTATCGGCCTCTCGCCTGTCTTTTTACCTGTCGCACGTGCTTCATTTCTTTTAGCTTGAGGCATGCTCACTCTGTGACGTAGCGTGGCATGTTGGCCGCCATCGCTTAGGCAGGTTTTCTCTTCACTCGAGCGGAAGATGTCTCTGAGAGCGCCTGCTCTGTTTTTGGTTCTCCACCACGTCGTCGAAGGTACAGTCGGTACCTTCATTTCCTACAGTCGGCCTGTAGGGGGGAGACATCACTTCATCTTTTTTCCGCATCTGCGCTGCTGTCCTCTCGACTGGACAGAGGGCAGAGAGAGTCGTTTGACCCGCCTCTTCTGGGTCACCCACGGGTAGCTGGTAAGCATCAGTTTCGTGGTTTGTTTGTTTTGGTTTTTTATTGTTAGCCGGCTTATTTTCTCTTTTGCGCAATTTTCTTTTGTTTTCAAAATTGTAAAAGAAATATTGTTTGAGACCTTTTCTCTGGTTAATTCAATCTTTAACCTTGCCATTCTAAATTATATCCAAAATTCTTTCTCCTGTTTATGCATCTGGTGATGCGGTAGTCGGTGGGGATGGGAGAGAACCTGGTGATCCAGGGTTGGTACTTGCTTGGTCTCGCTCGTCCGCCCCTGTCACATTCGCCGGACTCTTATTCTTCGGCCACCGTCTGTGTGTGCAAGGAGAACGAGTTTTATGTTCGCGAGCGTGCGTACGCATGACTAGTCGTTTAGATGTGTGGTTGGAGATTTGTTTATGCATTGAAATATTGACATAAAATGTGGGGATAATTGTGCCATTGAATTATTATTATTGGAAAATGTGGTGGCAGATGTAAAGCGATTAGTTCAGTTCCTAAGAAAGGAAAATGTTAAACGTGAGTGAGAGAAGGATGAAGATAATTCATATTTGTTTTATAGCCTGTTAATTTAATGCAGTCTCTTACCTGCTTCGTGTGAGAAGACTTTAACGAACATTCCTGATTTGATTGGTTTGCTGTGTTATGCTCAGGTCTGTGTTGAGCTGGTGTTGTTGGTGTATTTAGTAGACCTCCCCTCGCCCATCATGCGAGTGGCTGTTAGGATTTAACAGCATGGGTCAGACTGTACTGACTGCGGGGTTCCAGTGCCCTTCCTCCTCTCTTCTTTCCTCCCAGTTACCTTTTCCCTCCCCCCGGGGGCTTCACCCGGAGCTTGGAACTGGTTGGTGCCACGCACTGGTTGGGGCCACGCACTGGTTGGGGCCACGCACTGGTTGGTGCCACGCACTGGTTGGGACCGCGCACTGGTTGGTGCCGCGCACGGGTTAGGACCGCGCACTGGTTGGGGTCACGCACTGGTTGGGACCACGCACTGGTTGAGGCCTCGTACTGGTGGAAAAGCCCGTGGACTTGACTGGCCGGTCCTGATCCCCGTCCAGGACCTCCAGCAACAACGCCACGTCCCCCCCCGGGATGCGCTCTCCACCGTCTGTTTGTGTGTGTCAAGGGTGTCGGCCTTGAACGACTCTCTTCAAGAACCGACCGGTTTGGAGCACCTAGTGCGACAGGGTGCTCCCAGTAGTCTTGGGAGAGGCAGGGGTGTGGAAAGGGATGGGTGCTGGAAATGTTGATTTATAATTGCGTATATGTCATATGTGTTGAAATGCTTGATTGTGATTGTGCATGTTGTGTGTGTTGGAATGCTTGATTGTGATTGTGCATGGTGCGTGGTGTTGAAATATTTATTTGTGTTTGTGTATGTTGATGTGAATAAATGGGGTGTTGTATCGTAATCTTTCTTGTGTGGGCTCTTGCGAGGCATGTGAGGTCAGTCACTCCCTTCACTCCCATCTAAACTGATCCTGTCAGGGCAGACCTCCAGGGGTCGGTCGTGACAGATGGACAATTTCACTTTGCAATGGAGAGATTATCCCACCACACCGTCCGCTCTGGCAACATGATGTCTACACACATAAGGCTTAAATTACATAAATAAAGACATATATTTTTTCCATGTTAGCTCGAATTCGTGGGTTTTCCCTACAGTTGCTGATAAATATTTTTCTGTTCTTACCCTTATATTTAAACTATTGATGAAACTAGGCATTGTAGGGTTCAAATTGTGTAGCTTGCTTTTATAAATGAAAAATTTGGCAAATAGTAGTATGAAATCTAAAGGCTTGTCTGTTATTACATTTTCTGCACAACCAAACAAAATTAGTTGTTCGTTTAATATTAGTCTTAAGAGAATGGGGACATTTATTCCATAAAACAGATTCGAGACTACTGGTATTTTGATGTGGGTTATTGTCTACGCTTGTTTGCCTGCTTGCTTAATTTTAATGACATATTTCACATGAAATAAAAGGTTATACATTGATTTGTGTCGGGTGTCAAGACTTTTGTTGACTCTGTGGTTTTCATTAGCTGTAAAGTTTCAGTGTTGTGCTGTTTTCTCATGAATTTTTGTTCTTTTGATTAACATCATGATTTTCTTTATGTCTGAGAAATACAGCAGTATATGCGTCTTGCAATCAACATTTCAGGTGTGGATCCCATGGGGCCGTTTTGGAGTTTGTTACCCTGCCCCTCTGGCCCTCAGAACATCCGCATGGTGGTGAGAAACGGAGACGATCCTGTCTTGTACACACTGTCCCTCCATGAGGGTCACTTGTCTCTGAGTGACTGGTTGCCAAGGAGACGACCCTGAAGCCTCTGTCCAGCACCACAGTGACCCGGTTGAAGAAGGCGGCTGATGTCCGTCGGATACCTGTGAAGGAAGGGGGAGTGCGAGGAGTGTTGTTTTTACCTCCTGGTATGTTGGCCTTCCTTATTGGAGGCTGTGACTGTGAGCAGTGGAGAGCATGTGACTGTGTTCACCAGTTCGTGATGCTGTTTATGATGAATCCCTTGCATCGTTACCACCCGTAGATTGTGTGTTTAAAGTTCATGTAGGTTTGTATGACATCTGGCATCATGGCAGCAATTGTGTCCACAGCACCACGTTTTTAAACATTTAATTAGGGGAGAACTAGGAAAATCTCTGTGTGTGTGTGTGTGTATGCGTGTGTGTGTGTGTGTGTGTGTGTGTGTGTGTGTGTGTGTGTGTGTGTGTGTATGTGCGTGTGCACGCGCACATGTGTGTGTGTGTCTGTGTGTCTTCTGTCAGGCTACTAGCATTTTCACTGACTTTTTTTATGTATGTCTTATGTCAGCATCATGGCTGCAGAAGTTGGCAGTTTTTTTTAAAGCTTGTTTTCGTTCATTTCAGCCGTAAGAAAGAGAAAAATGGAATGTACGCTGTATCAATTTCCACAACGTAATTAAGTATGTACGTGGATGCAATTAAGCAAGATATGCGCCTATATTGTTTCCGGTATTTGTTGTCTAGTGAAGTAGTTCCTGAAAATCAGTTATTGTATCCTACCAAATCACTGTTATGAAATTTTTTTGTTGCTTTTTTTATCTTTGAAATGTGAATCCTGTCCCCATGCTCAAATCTATATGCTCTGCGATTTTGTGTTCAATACCTGTCCAGTTTTAGCCACACTAACCATCCTACATCATTCTCTTTCATTCAGATGAAACCAATCACTATTCGTTTAGAAGAAGAAAAAAAATTATATATAAAAATTGCATAACACTGAAAAAATAATAATAATGATAATAATAATAATAATAATGAATACTTATATAGCGCCTATTCTCGGCTAGAGACCAAGCTGTAAGCGCTTTACAATCCATACTCGTTTACACAACGGGCTGCCTACCTGGGTAGTGCCGACTGAAGCGGAATCAAGCGGAATTCTTTTTAATGTCATTGATTCTTGATCTTGTTCAAAACATGAGGGGAAGAGAGTGAACACTTAAGTTGTTTGTCAGCTTGGTTATTGTCAATGAGCTGTTTGTCGTAAATTACGAGTTCCCCCTAAAGCATGCAGGCAGCAGATCTAAGAGTCTGTGGACACCATCTCTTAACCCATGTGCCATGGTATGCTGCATTGGTATGGCAATGATGTGCTGCTGGCATATGCTTGTAGTTTTGCCTACTCTCTTAGTACACATGTGTGGGGGGAAAAAAGGCTTCACAGCCCGTATATATTCTGAAGCTCCCAGAGTAATGCTGAGCATAGGACAGAAAAAAATAACAAATGTGAAGTGTGGAAAACATGATCTCTGGACCCCAGAGCTGAGAGTCTTGGGACTCTTCCAAGTGTTTGTGGTATGCGAGGCTTGCCTTTTAGAGCAAACAGGATGCATACGGACTTACTGCATTAATTTATGCATCCATTGTGTGTTTCTCTTTCTCTCTTTCTTTCACTGTCTCTCCTTTGCTCACTTTCTTTCTCACTCTTCAAGTCTCTCTGTCTGTCTGTCTCTGTCTCTTTCTTTCTGTCTTGTCTGTGTCTGTCTTTTTCTCTCTGTCTGTTTCTCCCCATTCCTCTCTCTCTCTCTCTCTCTCTCTCTCTCTCTCTCTCTCTCTCTCTCTCTCTCTCTCTCTCTCTCTCTCTCTCTCTCTCTCTCTCTCTCTGTCTTCTGATCTCTGTCTGCCATTACAACAGAACTTGTCGATAGGAAGCCCCATAGATCTTTAATGGGAAGCAGTTCTTATCAGGAGGGAAATCAAGGGCAAGGGCAGAAGTGTTTTGGCAGCAAAGCAAGCATTTATAGGGAAAGAGTCTGAAGTGGGAGGGCTTTATTGGGGGGGAAGATAAGATAAGATAATGTTGCTTATAGCCCAGCCGACCGCAGAGGGCCACATCAGGGCTGTCACCACGTTAAAATCAACTCACCTTATTGGGGGGGGGGAAGTCCACATATTTATTAGACAGTGGTGGGGCAAGAAAGGAAATGATCAAAACAGTATTGAGTAATATAAACTAATATTGATATAAACATGAATTAATATGCAAGAAAACACTATAGTTTATACAATGGTTGCTGCATTTTACTTTGCTGTTCGTAATTCTTGTTTCTCTTATTCTTTAAGTATTTTTAAAAGCTCATTCATTGTTACGCCAAGCATGAAAAAGATGAAAAAAAAAGTAAAAAGATAATAAATTACATTGTTAATAACATTTTGCATAGCTATTCCAAGTCTTCCAAACACACATTATCACTCCTGTGTTTGAATGGCTAAACAGATATTCAAGCAAGGCCTTATTCAATCTAGTCTTGAATCTGTATTCTAATCTTGTCATGAGGTTGAGTAATGATGCATCTTTTTTTTAACTTTTGATGCTGGTCATCTTAATGAAAATTGTATTGTGGACAGAGCTGGAAGTGTTCTATGTGATGATGATACAGGTGAAGGCCCTCACCCAGGTGTGATCGACATGTTCGGTTCTGCTGGAGGTCTGATGGAAATCCGTGCCGCCCTGCTGGCCTCCCATGGCTTTGCCGTGTTGGCCTTGCCTTTCTTCAGGTTTGATGACCTGCCTGGCTCTTTTGAGCATGTCAAATTTGACTACTTTCAGGTGAGAGCTCTGTTTTGCCAGAGTGCTTTTACACAGTACATTTAGGTATGGTTTTTGCATTTATCAATTCAGTTTTTGATAAGGGTCATAATTAAACTACGTGTGCAGAAAAGAACATAGATTAGTGACATTTTCTAAGTCTTTTTTTCATTGTGTCATGCATATTACTAAACAGGTGTTTGGGCTGTGTTTAAGGGAGCTGGAATGTAAAAAAAAAAAGGAAACAACCAAACACAAAATCAAATGGACTTAAACTGTAAATCAGGGTATTGCCTGACACTTTACTATCCCCAAACAGGTAAAGAAAATGTCACTGTTACTGTCACAACTTCTTTCTCCATTTTCTTTTTTCTCTAGAGTCTTGCTATACTCTCTCTCAGACATGAGTTTGCACAGACCATTCTCAAAGACAGATACATTCTTAATTAAACCATTGTATTGTTAATACAAATCCTGATGTGTATTCTTGACAGACTTGGCTGTGAATGTAATGATTTGGTGTGTTAGTATTGCAATATTATATTTGATGAAAATTTTTGCACCATTTGTTGCATGTGGGTGAAAGTTACCAACCAATTTCTTTACTTTGTTAGTACTATTGTTGCAAGGTGAAAGTTTTCAACCCATTTGCACTGCCTTGTTAGTAATATTACGTCCCAATATTGAATGAAGCAGAGTGGTAAAGATTTGCGGAACCTTTTGGATTATTGATATCTAACCTGTGTTTCAAACTTGGTGGTCATGTGTGTGCATGTGCCTGCGTGTGTGTGTGTGTGTGTGTGTGTGTGTGTGTGTGTGTGTGTTTGTTTGTGTGTCTGTCTGTATGTCTGTGGGAGTGTGTTTGTTCAACAGGAGGCAGTGTCATGGCTCACCTCTCACAAAGCGGTGAAGGATGGTGGGATAGGGTGGTGGGAGTGTCCACAGGTGCGATGTATGGTATGGTGATGGCCTGGAAGTGTCCTGAGGTAAAGCAGTCCATTTTTTTGTTTCTTT
Source organism: Conus ventricosus (assembly GCA_018398815.1). NCBI lineage: Eukaryota > Metazoa > Mollusca > Gastropoda > Neogastropoda > Conidae > Conus > Conus ventricosus. The sequence continues at coordinate 55,299,905 of CM031605.1, forward strand.
GACAAATAGACATCTTCCATGAAATTAAGTAGTATATGTCCATAGACTATAACAAGATTCATACATATGTGTGTGTGTGTGTTCTCATGTGTGTGTGTGTGTGTGTGTGTGTGTGTGTGTGTGTGTGTGTGTGTGTGTGTGTGTGACTTTGTGCGTGTGTCTGTGTCTGTGTGCGCGTGTCGATTACGACCACTTATAATGGTCTATCAATGAGATAGAGCAAATCATCCTGTTTTCATTTCTTTGTGAATTCTTTTCATTAATACCTGGTTAAAATGTGATTGTTAGATTTGCACACTACATCTGATGTTGACAGAAAATATTTCCACTTTTGATTTCCCTTTCTCATACCTTACACATGGAATCCTTTACCTTTCCTTTTTATGTGTGGGATTTTTCTGTCCTGACTGGCTCCTACTCAGGGTCCATTTTGTTCCAATTTCCTCAGTGACATTGCAGCCATCTGTGTCTCTTGGCTGTGGATGGAGGGGCTGCAATGAGCAGCTTGGCTGTGGATGGAGGGCCTGCAATGAGCAGCATGGCTGTGGCTGGAGGGGCTGCAATGAGCAGCATGGCTGTGGCTGGAGGGTCTGCAATGAGCACCATGGCTGTGGATGGAGGGCCTGCAATGAGCAGCATGGCTGTGGATGGAGGGGCTGCAATGAGCAGCATGGCTGTGGCTGGAGGGGCTGCAATGAGCAGCATGGCTGTGGATGGAGGGGCTGCAATGAGCAGCATGGCTGTGGATGGAGGGGCTGCAATGAGCAGCATGGCTGTGGCTGGAGGGGCTGCCATGAGCAGGGGCTGCAATGAGCAGCTTGGCTGTGGATGGAGGGGCTGCAATGAGCAGCTTGGCTGTGGATGGAGGGGCTGCAATGAGCAGCATGGCTGTGGATGGAGGGCTGCAATGAGCAGCATGGCTGTGGATGGAGGGGCTGCAATGAGCAGCATGGCTGTGGATGGAGGGGCTGCAATGAGCAGCATGGCTGTGGATGGAGGGGCTGCAATGAGCAGCATGGCTGTGGATGGAGGGGCTGCCATGAGCAAGGGCTGCAATGAGCAGCTTGGCTGTGGATGGAGGGGCTGCAATGAGCAGCTTGGCTGTGGATGGAGGGGCTGCAATGAGCAGCTTGGCTGTGGATGGAGGGGCTGCCATGAGCAGGGGCTGCAATGAGCAGCATGGCTGTGGATGGAGGGGCTGCAATGAGCAGCTTGGCTGTGGATGGAGGGGCTGCAATGAGCAGCTTGGCTGTGGATGGAGGGGCTGCCATGAGCAGCATGGCTGTGGATGGAGGGGCTGCAATGAGCAGCTTGGCTGTGGATGGAGGGCTGCAATGAGCAGCTTGGCTGTGGATGGAGGGGCTGCAATGAGCAGCTTGGCTGTGGATGGAGGGCTGCAATGAGCAGCTTGGCTGTGGATGGAGGGCTGCAATGAGCAGGGGCTGCAATGAGCAGCTTGGCTGTGGATGGAGGGGCTGCCATGAGCAGGGGCTGCAATGAGCAGCTTGGCTGTGGATGGAGGGGCTGCAATGAGCAGCTTGGCTGTGGATGGAGGGGCTGCAATGAGCAGCTTGGTTGTGGATGGAGGGGCTACCATGAGCAGGGGCTGCAATGAGCAGCTTGGCTGTGGATGGAGGGGCTGCAATGAGCAGCTTGGCTGTGGATGGAGGGGCTGCCATGAGCAGGGGCTGCAATGAGCAGCATGGCTGTGGATGGAGGGGCTGCAATGAGCAGCTTGGCTGTGGCTGGAGGGCTGCCATGAGCAGGGGCTGCAATGAGCAGCTTGGCTGTGGATGGAGGGGCTGCAATGAGCAGCTTGGCTGTGGATGGAGGGCTGCAATGAGCAGCTTGGTTGTGGATGGAGGGGCTGCAATGAGCAGCTTGGCTGTGGATGGAGGGGCTGCAATGAGCAGCTTGGCTGTGGATGGAGGGCTGCAATGAGCAGCTTGGCTGTGGATGGAGGGGCTGCAATGAGCAGCTTGGCTGTAGATTGAGGGGCTGCAATGAGCAGCTTGGCTGTAGATTGAGGGGCTGCAATGAGCAGCTTGGCTGTGGATGGAGGGGCTGCAATGAGCAGCTTGGCTGTGGATGGAGGGCTGCAATGAGCAGCTTGGCTGTGGATGGAGGGGCTGCAATGAGCAGCTTGGCTGTAGATTGAGGGGCTGCAATGAGCAGCTTGGCTGTGGATGGAGGGCTGCAATGAGCAGCTTGGCTGTGGATGGAGGGGTGCAGTGAGCAGCTTGGCTGTGGATAGAGGGTCTGCAATGAGCAGCTTAGCTGTTAATGGAGGGGCTGTATTGAGCAGCTTGGGTGCAATGCCACGGAAGTAGCATGGAAGAGGAGACAGAAAAAAAGAAAGTCAACTGTGTGTATACAGTCTTCCTACCTGAGCCCAAAGCATGCTCAACCCTGGGCAGGAGCCATCCTGAAAGAAATCCCACAAATTCCTCTGATGGGAATCGAACTCATGACCTCACAGCCCATAAACCTGCAACACTAACTGCAGTGCCAAGCCAGCTGATGTGGTTTTGATTGATTGTTTTGCAAATGTTCTTCTTCCCTTGGGTACAAAATGTGTGAAACATATTCAGGCAGCACATAATTTTGTTGTATTTAACCAAAGAGGGAAACTATATGATTTTCTTCCTGTGGTTCAGTCTGTCACCCACTGCATTTATTCAGCAGTCGTTCTATCAATACTTCTTTTGTGCAGTCATCAAACACATATGCTGTATACATCATACACTTCTTCTTGCACAGTCACCAAGCCTTTACATATACACACCATGTGCATCCAGTCATTCTGCATATTGCATATGTGTAGATAAAGATAGATAGATATGGGCACGTGGGATTCATGACCCGGATGCAGCCTGATCCCCATGGAGCATAAGAAGTTCAGGGCCAGAACACTTTGCCTGGGGGTCGTTTCTTCTCTGAAGATCTGCTGTCAAACTTTCCATGGTTTTATTCCTAATATGTATGTATATGTATACATAAACACACACACACCTCTCTCTCTCTCTGTGCCTCTCTCTTCTCTCTCTCTCCTCTCTCTCTCTCTCTCTCTCTCTCTCTCTCTCTCTCTCTCTCTCTCTCTCTTGTTTTCTCTCTCTCTCTCTCTCTCCTCTCTCTTGTTCTCATTTTCATTGTGCTATCATAGAAATGCTTTTTGTATTGTTATATTTTTCAAATAGTATCTTTGAAAGCTCATGTGTGCAATTTTGTTCCTTTATTTCTGATTTTTCTTTCTTTCGTAACTGTTTCTGGCATACCATATATTCACACAATGCACACACACACACACACACACACACACACACACACACACACACACACACACACACACACACACACACACTCACAAGTATAGGCACACAAGTGTATGGACACACACCAAGTTATTGGATAAGCTTATTCATCCTGATTGTAGATCATTGGCAGCTCGGATGTCATTTCCTAACAATGAAAACATTACCAGATGATGCTTATCTCACCTATTTAACATCTTATTGCTTGTCAACTTTTTGTATTCTGTACTTTTCTTTTTTTTTAGATTTTTTTCTTTTGACACCTTAGCCAATATGAAAAAGAGAGGAAAGTCGAAGAAGTCATAACATACGTGATCCAAAAAGCCAATTTATCTTTCAGGTGAAAGCAGTGGTGTTGATCAATGGCCCCCCTTTCCTGTGGTTATATGATCTGTATTATAAAGATGGAACTCTGCTCAAAAAAGGAGTAAGGTGAGCTTTTAATCTTTTTTTGTTTTGACATTAAAAAGACAGTGAGAAAGTGTAGCGATTATTGTCTTTAACATTTCCAGTAAAGTTTTGCTTCCTCGAGTGATGTTCATTTTGTCATATCCTGGATTATGTTGTATATACGAAGGACATTTTTTATCCAAGGATCTTTGTTAATGGTTACTGTAAAAATGTGAAAATATGACTGTTAACTCTTTCATTCCTACATTTATATGAACCATTACTTCCTCTTGTTCCTAGATTCTTATAATATGAGCATTCCCTTCATTTCTGGATTTAGAGAAACGAAAAAGAAGTGTAAAGTGAGAACTGCCACCTGTGCAGTTGCTTTCCGGCCAGAATAGAGCGGCAACAACTTTCCCACTCGGTAGGGGCCATCTGGCATCCATTCCATTCATAAACACTGCCGCGCGGGCGACCCGGTCATGACGTGTACCGATGACGCGACTCGCGCAAAGTTCAAAGCGCTTACCGCGAGAACCGATTTTTCCGGGCGGCAGGAAGGAAGGGTAGGATTTCTGCAAACTGGAAAACCGGGTTGTAGGGATGAAAGAGTTAAATTTCAGTATGGGGGCAAAGAATCTTCCAGTATATGGTAAAAGTGGCGGGAGAATTTGGAGGGGGTGGGGGGAAGCATTTATTTTCCCATACCATGATTGCATAGAAGAAGAATCATGTTCTTGATCTTGCACAAACTGTTGTAAGAATAGATTCTTCCAACACAAATATTTCTTTCATACCTGGTTTACTTGCATACTTTTGGACAAATTCATACTGTCACCCATACTATTCTGTATTTCAGGGCCTGTAGCCCTGCACGTTGCTCCTAGGTGCTGCCAATATTATCTAAGCAGCAAACTTACTTAAAGGAGATTTTGTTATCAAGAGTTGTCACACTTTGATCAAAGCGCACAAATTGGCACAATAAGTCAACACTGTGGGTACCGTCCACAAATGCCGTGGCCTCTCAAGAGCTTAATGTCTGGATTTTGTGTGTGTGTGCGTGTGTGTGCGTGTGTGTGTGTGTGTTGTGTGTGTGTGTGTGTGTGTGTGTGTGTGTGAATGTGTGTGTGTGTGTGTGTGTGTGTGTGTGAATGTGTGTGTGTGTGTGTGTGTGTGTGTGTGAATGTGTGTGTGTGTGTGTGTGTGTGTGAATGTGTGTGTGTGTGTGTGTGTGTTTTCAGTTAGTCATATTTTTGTCATACATGTGTACAAAGACTTGTGAGTTGATTTTAACGTGGTGACAGCCCTGATGTGGCCCTTTGCGTTCGGCTGGGCTATAAGCAACATTATCTTATCTTATGTGTACAAAGTACGGTGAAATCATGCAGATAAACAGATCTGTGTTAGATACTGTGGGTGGAGAAACATTACCCAGGCTGAGTTATGCTGATGAATCTCACCCTGGAGAAGAAAGTTGACGCATGATGTGCATAACTGGTTCTGTGCCCAAGAAAAGCATCTGAAAGAGGTTCCCCATGTGCTGTCAGTGAAGAGTTAAATGCAAGTTGACCAGTTCTTACGCCTTACTCCTGTTCTGATCCCCCTTTTTTTCAGTCTTACATCTGTGCACAGTCATTATCATGAAGACGATTTTTTTGCCTGCTCTTTGGTTTTCCCATATTACTTACTTGTTCCATTTAGTCCATTAACATAATTCCATCAAATTATAGAAACTGGCAGTGTTTGGATGTCAGGTCTGATGTTGTCATTGGTGTTCCTGAATAGAACACGTTGTCAGGTCCATGTACATACACCTTCATTGTCATGATGACAGTTTTGTTGTCTGCTCTTTTTTTTTTCCCATATTATTTACTTGTTGCATTTAGTCCGTTAACAGAATGCCATCAAACTCTAGAAACTGGCAGTGCTCGGATGTCAGGTCTGGTGTCATCGCTTGTCGGTACTCCTCAACTGGACACTTTGTAAGGACCATGTCCATGCACCTTCACAGGCAAATACCAGAAGTCTTTGCATGCATTTCATTGAGTCAAAGGACTTTATGTATGCCCTTTATTGTTGGCAGCCACATTTCATTTGCAAGGGCAGGTTTGATAAACAGTTGGTTCAATGACCGTTCGTCCAATGACCATGACGTTCACCATGTGCAGTTGTTGGTCAGGTGACCACGCAGTCAGACTAATTAGAGAACGACCACTAGTCATTGGAGTTTGCAGTCATTTGATATGACAGTCTGTCCTTTGCACTGTTTTTGGCATTACAAGTGGCTGCAAAGTCCATCACGCACACACAGCCAGCTCGTCACTGCTGGGCACACAAGACTTTCCCACAATCCTGTGGGCAAAATGGGCTTAGTTGTCAAGGCTGTTCTGAGACACACACTTTCGGAGAACTTCGTAGATATTGGGAGCTTATCCTCGGGTCCATCCCTGTACCTTTGGTACTGGAAAAAGATGTTCTTTTCCCAGGTTCAAGATTCACTCTTGCAATCAATTCTGAATGAAACATTTTTAATCTGTTGTATTTTAGCTTTGATTTTTAGTGACACTTAGTTTCAGGTTTTGTTCAATTTAGCTTTGATTTTTTTTTTTTTTAGGTTACAGGTAGGCTTTGATTATTCTTATTTTGATTTTCATAGGTATGTGTGTGTGAGATAGAAAGAGAGAGGAAAAAGAAAGTGTATTCATATCATAAAGTTTTTGCAGAGTGGACGAAAGCAAAGTACACATCACTAAAGATGGAATGGGAATAAAACACTGCATGATGTACAACGCAGATGACTTCATCCCGGTGAGTGGGAATGGATACGTCAATAAACATAATTAAACGGAATAATCAAATACCGCTGGAAATAAGTGCAAGTGAACTACCCTTCCCTCATTATTAGTATGTCTTATTAAAATTTGAGAAAAAAAAAAAAAGGAAGGGTGGCAATGTTATTCTTTCTTTCTTTCTGCGTACGCAGGCTGATACTCCTGCGGACACTGCCTGTATAGTTAGGCAGTGGAGTTTTGTGTGTATGACCGTTTTATCCCGCCATTAAGGCAGCCATACTCCATCTTCGGGGAAGGTGCATGCTGTGTGTAACGTGTCATCCATACCAACAGCCAAACTGGCCTTCTCTTCCGAAAGTTGGTGATGGGATTTGACGTGTGTGCAAGATGTTGTGCGTGCGTTCACACATGGAACCTCGGTTTATAGTCTCATTCGAAGGACTGTATGGGGAATGGAGCCAGAACCAATGTTAACTCCGAGGGAAAAATCCCCCTGTACTGAAATTCGAACCCACAACCCCAGGATCATGAGTCCGGCGCTCTACCAACTGAGCTATTCCAGCCCCAGGCAATGTTATGTCTTAAAGTTTAAAAAAGAAAAAGGAAGGGTGGCAATGTTATGTCTTAAGTTTTAAAAAGAAAAAAGGAAGGGTGGCAATGTTATGTCTTAAAGGTCTACTTTAGAGGTTTTCGATAATTGGTCAGCTTATGCAGAAATATGAAATGTTTGATAAATTGGTAAAATAAACATCCGATTCGCTCCCGATCACACGAAATCGATCCGCGAAAGTGGGCATTTTCACCTGTAATCAAGAAAACGGGAGGTAATCAACTAAATCTTGGCATGGCTTAACTGCTCTTGGATGTGACGTCACATGATGGACAGCGACGGCGACAGAAAGCGATTCTGATGGTTCTTGCGCATCTCGCTCGGTATTTAATTTATCATGTAAAAGCAGTGACTATGATTGCGAAAGCCAATGTGACTCTGGGGATGTTTCTGCAAGGCCTGTACCTTATCAGTTTGAATGCTAAGTTCTTTTTACCACGTCAGTTCAGTTCCAGCTGGACGCCCGAACACAGCATTCCGAAGGCGTACGGACTTTACCGAAGTCTCGAAGGAGGCTACCGACTGACTTCTTGATGCGATCACGCGTGGACGGCGAGCGGAGATTCTCCTTCTTCAAGCCTTAACGTGTTCATTCAATTTAACAAGTGTGATCTGTCCATAGATAAGAACAGAATAAACGTGCGACTATCGTACTCATCTGTACGAGCTTACCACTCCGCCTTCAAAGTATACGCGCACAATGCAGACGAAGTTTTTGATCCACTCGAACGCGCTCGGCAATTGTCGGAATAGCTCGTTTCCGCGGTCCAGCTGGAACTGACGTGGTAGAAAGAACTTTAGCTGCCCGGCATGGTTGCACGAACCGAATCCACTTCTTTCGAGTATCTGGATCAGATGGAAATGTGTGCAAAGAATATCCGTCTCCTGCTGAGCGGCTGCACTCGCCTACAGCACAATATCTGCCACCCCCTCGTGACTTTTTAGGCTGTAGGGGTTCGCAACTCGTGTTGATTTCACTTGGCGTTGGCTTGTTGTGTAGGTCGCGGCTGACGGCCAGTCCATCAAGTGACGTCACGGTTTTCGGTCTACCGCGCGGGGTTTGAACAGGTGTGCAAAAGTCGTTTTTTATCTATTAAATTCTTTCGGCGATTTTATTTAAAAAATGAATACCATACCGTAGTTATATGACATGTAGACCTGTTTTTAACAAATTATCAAAAATCTCTAAAGTAGACCTTTAAAGTTTAAAAAAGAAAAAGGAAGGGTGGCAATGTGAAAAGGTGGTTAGGAAAGGAGAGAGAGGCAGATGTAGAGGGCACTGAAGAACAAAGGTGAAGCTGTTAACTATCCTTCAACCGTATTTTGCCTGTCTGCCATTACCAGGCAACTTGAAGATTGTATCTGCCCATCGACGATGACTTTACATTTCATTCCCATGTAGGTGATTTGGGAAGGCTTGAACATCAAGACACAGCATTTGAGAGTTCTGTTAAAGCAAGGGTGACTGCCATTAGCAAATTGCTTTGATTTGAGTGTAAGAAAGTATTGAAATATTGTTTTTCAGTTTGTGTCAAGTGTCACATGAATGTTAATGATAGAGGACTGTCTGTTTAACAGTTATTGTCAGAAAGAGCACCCAGTTCTCAGTAAGAGTCTGAAGTTGGATTCCCTGTGGTTTCTAACAGAATCACTGATAATAATGGCACAGCCAGTGTTAGTAAGTACCCAAACTCTGACCAGCATGTTAGGCTAATGCATAGGTTGGACTTTTGCTAATTGTAGCCACGAAACATAGTGGATGTGGTGTAGTGTAGATAGACTTGTCTGCATGCAGTGACACCTCTTTGATGAAACTGAAACTGTTGTCAGTTCACAGAGATTGAAAAAAAAAAACCCAGATTATCCAGATACAACGATAAAAGATAAGCTTCTCAGAAAATCACCAAGCTGTGCACATTAATAAAAGATAATAATAGGGGGGGAGGGTAGTTGCAGAGGCAGCTGAGAAGAGTTCTGGCTAGATCTGGTTGGGGAGGAATAAAAGTGAACTTCTCAAAACTTTTATTTCCCAACTTAGAAGTTTCCGACAGTAATATGAGTAAGACATCCATCTGAAAAGGCAAGGCCTCGAGATGCCCACCTGTCCAAAAGGTGCAGATTTTAATCCCGGCAGGGCAAAAATAAATAAATAAGTAAATAATCTTGACAGCAGAATGACATCATGGAGTCCTAACCTGGATGCAGCCACACCTCTTTTGAGTGTAAGGAGTTCAGGGTTGACACACTTATCTAAGAGGGGATTTCATTATTTGTGACACTGCACGCGAAAATCATGGATAAGGGTCAAAATTCAGAAAATGAGATTAAAATTTAATCTAAAAGAAGAGATCATTCTGAACAAGACACAAAAAACAGATTTCAATTATCTTTATTACTTTCTGAGATACACGCGTTTGAGTCTCCAGGTGATCGGTGACCCTGTTTGAGAAAAATTCATTTAAAGTTTGGTAAAATTCAAATAGTCCTAACTAATTTTCCCAAGCATGAGACTGGTACTATAATATCAAGAATGACCCATAGAACTTAGTTAACTAACTCAATTCCACCAATTAATTGCTGTTTTGATTAAAATTTCATTTGAAAATGTTGGTTACTGGGCTTAATGAAAAAAAATTGTAAAAAAAAAACTACAAGTCAGAATCACTTCAAATTTTCAGCAAACATCTGTGGGTACCTGTGCTTTAATCTGCATAAGTTAGTTTTAAAAAAAACCATGTTATAGCTGTGAGCCACCTCTGTGATGAGTCAGTTCAATGTTAATTTTGAGGATAGTTAAGTACATCACAAACCATCACCATAATAGCACTGTCACCAAATGACACTTTCACAATAATCAATCACACACTTTCAACCTTGGGAAATTATTGTCTTTGTTTCAGAATCAGTCTTACACTGCCAGCACCCGACCCCCCTCCCAAGCCTAGCACACCCCCCCTCCCCCCCACCCGCTGCAACAATCAATTACAGCAATGGCACAATCCCATTTGAAGCTGCACAAATGGCCTTTTGAATGGAGTGTTTTTTTGCACTGAAAGTCACATGTCTGTTTTTTTCTTTGACCCAAGTCCTCTTTTGATTTTTTTGGGTCTGCCTGGAGTCCTGGCAGGTGGTGGGGGTGCAGTCTGGCTGGTGGATGGGTTTGATGGACAGGGGGAAGGAGGTGGAAACTGAGATGAGGTAACCTTTCCTGATGTTTTGAGACTGAGAGGTTGTGGGCACACCAGATCTCTCTTATCTGGGTTCACAAACTCCCTGATCTCATTGAACAAGTACTCTGATTTGCTATGGTGTGAATGAACTGGAACAATTCACGGCATATTTTGAGTCCGTTCAGCATGTACTGACTGCGGCACTTCTTTCTTGGTGTATTTTGCCCACGCTTAGTGTTAACTGACACAGCACCAGTGTGAAGGAAGGCCTTAAGTTGGCTGAAAATAGCATTGTCCAATTCTTCTTTCGTCATCCCCAGGTGATGCATGCGGAGTTCAGTCAGCTCCTCAGGTGCAAACTGGAGATAGCAGGGCTGTCCGTCATTCAGCTGGCAGGAACAGGAAAACCCAACAGACAGCTTGGCATCTGGCTTTCCTGCATTAGCACTGAAGCGGGCCATCCCCTCTTCAGCACCACAGAGGTCCGCTTTCAAAACGACTGGTGGACGAATCACACAGCCCTCAGCCTCATCAGCTGGAAACACACAGAACAGATATTTTGCATTCAATGAAACTGAAAATAGGAAGGCTCATTTTCCTTCAATAAAACCACACACATGAAATAACACACACAGTGACACACACACATACTTGCACACACACAAACACATAACTGACATATATAACGACAATGATTTTGAGCACACACACCCCTTCCCTAATGAAATCACTACACACACACACACACACACACACACACACCACACAGTCACAGTGACACACTGACAATGACTTACAACCTTACCCCCATCCCTTACAACTACCCCCCACCCTCCCCCCTGCCGATTCCCCATCCCCTGCCAGTTACAAAACATACACACACACACACACACACACACACACACACACACACACACACACACACACACACACACACACATTCATTCATTCACACACACACACACACACACACACACACGCACATGCACACATACACACACAGTGACACACACACATTCATTCATTCACACACACACACACACATTCATTCATTCACACACACACACACATTCATTCATACACACACACACACACACACACACATTCATTCATTCATTCATTCATTCACACACACGCACACACACACACACACACACACACACACACACACACACTGCATTTTTGTGTACAGCCCTCCTCCCCCCCCCCCCCTCACAAAACCACAAACTATACTCTATTAATATTACCCATCTGTACATCATCTGTCATCTGAAATGCATTATTTATACACTATTTCCTCCTTTTTAAAGAGATTTATAGCACAGCATTCCAAACACCTTAAATTAAGTGCCACAATTATCTATAATCTGAGTGTGATGTTTTTCATACTTCCAATCAGGCCTTGGCTTGACAGTGTTGCCTGTTACTAAAAAATAATATCAACAGCATCAGTGTATTTCACTTGTTTTTTTAAATCATACTCGACAACTTAAGCTATCATTCACGGAAATCAAGTAATATGTGTGATATCTTTCATCACAATAATTCCTGTTCGCCATACATATACACAAACTTTAAAAAACAACAAACTTATGCCGAAGCGACAGCATTCGTGGAACAATGTAAACAGATCACTTACCAGATTCAGTGTGTTGTGTTCAGCCCCATTTTCCACAGGCACAGGTTGATCATCTTCATCCTCACTACTAAAATCTTCGACTTCAGATTCTCTATTGTCTCCAAAGTAGTCTGTCACTGCTTCAATCAGTTCTGGCGAGGTGAAATTCGCCGTTTCCGACAGCAGCCTTGAGATCTGCTCGCTCGACAGCTTCGACGCAGCCATTGTTGTTCCGTGTTCGAAAAGCACGCTTCCAGTTACTCACTTTCGGCAATTACTGAGCTTCAATGAAAAGACTGAGAGCAATAAAATTTTAGACTTTAACAGTAGAAGTATGCTACTTTCCAAAATAATTCACATCAGAGAACAAATCTGTAGCAATGATGTATGCAGCTTCAGTTAAATTTGATCATGGATAAGTCGCTCTGACCACAGTGATCGCACATCAAATCAGAATTACTACGCATAAACACAACGACATAGTGTTGGAATGTGTAAAAGTAGGGCTTGTAGACAGTTTACAACCAAATTGTGGTGTTATTCCGCTCTTTGCGACTCTGAGGTGAATGAAATCGTGTTGGAAAGTGGGCAAACGAGTCCGCTTGTTTCCCACAGTTTCCCATCATTTCTCGACAGGAAAATATTAAAATAAAATACTTTTACTTCGTATTTGTTAATAATACTTGAGAACTTAGCAGATAAAACGTCATACAATCTAAATATTAAAAAATGTCAACATCGATATTTTTAGCTCCAGTCACTTTAACCGCGCGCAGCACAAAACTACAGCTGGCGACTTATCCATGATTTCGCATGCAGCGTCACATTTCTTCTCTGAAGACTTTTTGCCGTCAGACTCTCAGTAGAGTTTCTTCCTACTGTCTACAGTGCCTAGTCCCATCTACTGGGCAATGTGCAGAGCCCATATCCCCAAGGAAGCTTGATTTACGATATTCTGCCACTCTTGTGTTCGATAATCATGAGTTTGCAATCAAATTCTGCTGAATTCTGCCACTCTTGTGTTTGGTATTCATGAGTGTGCAATCACAAGCATCAAAAACTTTGAATTCACAAAGTTTGCCATTTTGATGTGGGAGATGTGGGACAATTTTAGTCAAGATGAACACAAAAGGAACAATTTGCAAAATAAAATTGGAAATGAAATGAGGCAGGGAAGAGTAAACAGTAAACAAGTGGAGTAACGTTTGCTCCCATAAGAAAACCTAACACAGAGTAACTTTTATTCAAGACTGGCACAGCCTTTTAAACTTGAATAAAGTCAGACAAATACATAGACGAACAATCGGAGCAGGCAATACAAATATATCTGCCTTCAAAAGGGATTGCGATGGTTCCCTTATGCAGCTAGTGAAGAGTTTTCATATTTGTAATATATTTTCTTAATTTCATGTTCCAAGTTTCTCCATCTTCAAGTACTATTACATTGAGACGGCTTTGCACCTTAGAGTATTGTGTAACCAAATTTCACAGTGTAAGAAACCAAACTTTGCCATGTGTTACCTTCCTGTTGGCACCCACTATCGAATTATTGATTAATATGATATTTTCAGTACAGATCAAAACCAATTTCTTTTTCCTCCTTGTTAGAGCCGTCATTTCACTGACTTTCAGTTTATTTACAACCAGATTTGGGTTTTTTTTCCCCAGTCGCATTGCACTGCATTCTTTGTCACACAAACATTGCATGTGCTTTAGTAAAATATTTCCATCGTTAATGTTGCTGTTGATCATTCACATCATTAGAATATAATTGTGAAGATTTGCGTGCTTAGACTGTATTCAGAGATATGACTACACATGGACACTGAAGAGACAAAACATGCATTGCTGTATGTGATGTATTAATGTGTGCACTGGACAAGAGATGGTTTGAACTATATTTGAACTGTGTTGGTCACAAAAGACAGGTCATGACTGTTTGTAATAGGTCATGAACAGGCCTGCACAGTGAGCTGCCTAAACAAACGTATCTGTACACGGGGAAGAAGAACATGAACTTACTGCCTTATACATGCATTTCCAGGCTCGACGATGATTCCAGGAAACTTTTGCCAGTTTCAGCATGACGTGGTCATTTGAGCCATGTGTGTGTGGGTGGCAGGTCTGGGAGAGCTCTGCTCACATCCTGATGCTGGTGTCCGAGGACGATGAACAGGTGAACGCAGAACTGGCCGACATCTATTACAGCATGTTCCCTGAGAATAAGCGCCATCTGGTGGAGTTCATTCGCTATCCGCGGGCAGGCCACTTGCTGGAGCCTCCCTACACCCCTCACTGCAAAGCTTGTGTCAACCCTACCTTTGGTCAGTGAGTGTGTGTGTGTATATGTATACATATGTGTGTGTGTGTGTGTGTGTGTGTGTGTGTGTGTGTGTTTTGTGTGTGTGTGTGTGTGTTTCGTGTGTGTGTGTGTGTGTTGTGAATGTGTGTGTGTGTGTGTGCATGTGTGTGTGTGTGTATTTGTGTATGTGCGTGTGTTTGTATATGTGTGTGTGTATGTTTGTGTGTGTGTGCGTGTGTTTGTGTGTGTGTGTGTGCATATATGTGTGGGTGTTTTGTTTGTGTGTGTACTATTGTGTACTTCTCATGAAACAAGTGTCCCAGAACAAAGTCATTGACATGTCCCGACAAGTTTTGCAGACAAAGATACCACACTGTCCATGGCATTTGCAGCCTCACTTGTAGCTACATTCAGTTGATGACATATCCTGATGGGTAGCAATTAAACAGATCTCCAGAATATCACCACAAGACCTCAAAAAGCATCAAGAACATACAGTGTATTCGTCAGCCTGTAGAAAAGCAGTCTCTTTCCACCAGTAAATGAGTCGCTTGTTACATGTGGGTCATTTTTAGACTTTGTACTCAACTAAATGTAGTTTATACATTAAGTAGTGAAAGCTGTTTTAGAATCTTTTCTGGGAAAAAAGCACACAAATAAAGAATTACAAATCACAATTTTGGCATTAAATTTACCTTCTATCCGACCATACATTTTCATAAAATTGTTTTCACTTGTTAATCACATAAAAGAGGTATTTTCACAAAATTTTGTGTCCATATAGGAATCTTCTCCTAAGAGTTTACACTTTAACATAGACTTGAGTTGTAGAATGTTTATTTTCAAATTACACTTTGACTAAAGAAGAAGCAAAGCATCAAAAATTAACAGATAGTAGCATGTGCAAGAAAAGTCATGGTATCCATTTCAACAAAAGTTAAAAAATCAACCCCTGACATTCCTGCCTCTCATTCTGGCTACCAGCTGCAAATACTGTGAAGGTACAAGTGACTCATTTCATGATGGAAGGTCACATACTGGAATTTGTTTTGTCTTGTTCTTCTTATTGACAAAGTCACTGTGTAAATGTCAGACATGCAGCATTTTACACAGTAACAAAATTAAATTAGTTAACATTCCTTTTGGAATGAGTTGGGGGGGGGGGGGGGGGGGGGGGGGATTTTGGATGGTTTGCAGATTGATCAGGATGTTGTTGCTTGTCAGTGACGATTTCTATTTGTTGTGACAGGATTGATCTTCTATGGGGGGTAACCCTGGTCGATCATGCAGGCCGCGCAGGAAGATTCTTGGAAACGAATAAAGGCATTTCTGCACGAGCGTCTCTGTTAAGAAACTGCAAAGTTGTGGTCTTCTCTGTCTTCGTCTACTGAGAAGGAGATTCATGTTACTTATAACTTGTAATGACTGAAAGTTTAGAAGACAGAAAAAAAGACAATAACACCAACAAATAAGAAGATGAAAGAAAAAAAAGTGTTTGATTAGTACAGTGATGAAAATATTAATCTTTTTTTTCTTGGTCTTTTGTTTCTCTCCTTTCTTATTTACATTCCTAGTGTAACTGCCGTACAATAATTAATTACAGCTCCTTTTTAATTATTTTTAAGCTGCAATCAATGAATTGATTTGTGCAGATATTATCCATTTTAAGGGCATTATTGGTGTAAATCGTTTTTAAGACAGGTATGAAGGTGTTTTTGCTGTTTGATTGGTGTATGTATTACTTACCAAAAAGTCTACACCTTAAGACAGGTGTGAAGTTGTTTTTGCTGCTTAATTGTATTATTTATTCAGATACTTATTTATATATTTATTTAATTGTCTATTTATTTACTTAAATCATTTATATGTTTACTGGCTATTTTTATTCATTCATTTTTTTGTTGTTGTTGATTTTTTTGCTTTTACATGTACATATGTAAATTCAAAAGTTAAAAATAGTTTATTTGACTCCTGCCCGTCTCTGTTCAAGAGATACATTTGAAATATACATTTATATTCAGGGAGTAACTTACCCTTGAAAGTTGTTTTGAAGTGTATGTATACTTCAACAATTCAAACTTTTTGGAGGATACTTAACAAAAACTTGCTATTGTTGAATGTTGAAAGTTAGATATCCTGGTGAAGATAAGTGTTTGTCGTTTGGATATAGCAGTTTCTGTATTGGCTGCTACCACAGTTTTGACAAATTCTGTTTGCCTTTTTTATTTGCTTTTAACAGGACACTGCAATAGAGATAATTCATGTGTGGTGCCATTGTCTAATGAAGATGCTTGCCATTGTATGGAATTGAATTACAGCTGGCTTCGCCTTATTTTGTGTGTGCGTGTGTGTGTATGAGTGAAGTCCCTAAAAAATACTTGTTTCAATACCGTCGTACACACAAGGCAGCTGCAGTCTGATGTACTTTACTTAGCAATGAGCATTTTGAAACAGAATATTCATTTGATGAGTTTCAGCGCTTGCATTAGGCTAAACAAAAACAGATGCAGGTGATGCCAGTATAATACGTAGACATTCATATACGCGAAACAGTTTCTTGTGTGCTTCTACTCTCAGTGAGAAATTTCAAACATTTGGCAATTATCATGGGGTGTATAATGCATGAATGAACTGAATGGTGTACGTGATGCATTATCCACTTATTTCTGCTGTAATTTTTTTCTTTTCTTTTCCATTAGCCTTTTCTAGCATGGACATCTTTTTTCTGCAAAGTATAGTGATAAAAAAAATCTGAAGATCTTATTGCAAATAACTTAACAAACCAAAACATCAGTTCATTTTAATTGTATCCTTTCTTGATTGATGAAAAGATTAAGCTTTATAATCTGTGCTTTAAATGCTTTCCTTATGATACTGCATGAGCCCAATAAAAACACATCTCTTTGTCTTCATTACTGAAATGATTTGCTAATTAAGTCAATAAAATGTCTGTTGCATTCAGTAACCAGACTTAATAGTTTCCACCACCTTTTGTTTCCTGTTGTTGTCAATTAGTTCTGATAATTGGAAATGTAGATCTTATCAAAATTAATATAGTCACTCATTTTGTGAATGCAGACGTTGTTAGCTTGCGTTTGGGTACATGAAACGAAGGGAAAAGGGTCATTTGTCTAATCTGCACAGGCTCATGCCATCATTGTATCATGCAGATTAGCTCCAAGTTTTGTAAAGTATTTAAAGCTTTCCCCCCCAAAAGTTTCTAAAGATTATGTTCTGTTTCTAACTGATTAATGTTCTGTTTTCTAAACAGATTGAATACAAGGAAGAAACCAGAAGTTGACTGCAGGATTCGTTGCAAAATAATAAAGTTTATAAAAACTTTTGGTGGTAGTCGAACTCCCATTTGTGAGGAAAAGCGTTTCAAGCCATAGGCCGTTGTCAAAGTGAAAGAGAGGACAGTGTTACTCCGGGCCATAAGAAAGGCTATATGAGATTGGCGTGAGAACATTTCATTTAATGATTACGTTGGACCAGAATAAAGTCACTGATCATTGTTCAGGTGTATGGCTCAACAGACACACACCAGTTCACACAAAGCTCACAACACACTCACACACGCGCCACCCCCCCCCCCCCCCCCCCCCCCCCCCCCCCCCCCCCCCCCCCCCCCCCCCCCCCCCCCCCCCCCCCCCCCCCCCCCCCCCCCCCCCCCCCCCCCCTTTTTTTTTTATATTTTTTTTTTTTTTTAACCCACAACCCTCCCACAAAACAATACACACACACAACACACTCAAACCCCTCCCAACCCCCCCCCCCACCCCCCCCCCCCCCCCCCCCCCCCCCCCCCCCCCCCCCCCCCCCCCCCCCCCCCCACCCCCCCCAAACACCACCCTGCACCCGCACACACACACCACAAAAAGGAGGGGAATAACTGGAAATATTCACTTTTTAGCCTACTGAAAGAAAAAAGAAACAGGGGCCTAAGAGGGCCGGACCGGAGAGATTTAAGGCAGAAGGGCCGCTCAGCTAGACGTCAGTGTACTCTTTCATGATCATCCAGTTGCTGATGTGGTGCCCAAGCGCTGATGACAAAGGTTCTCCATGTGCTGTTCGTTCACCACGGTCTCTGGGGTTCTGGCACACTGCTGCTATTTTTCGCCAGGACTGTTAGCTGTGATACGGGCCAACAAATGTTGGACGACTGGGGTTGTTGTGCCGCTTCATTGACCTCAGGTTCTCTGCAAAGCGGTCGGCCAATGAGTGGTAGGTCTTCCCAATATACAGCTTGGAGCAGAGGTGCAGGTCAAGACGTACACTAAGTCCTAGACTGGCCCACCCCAGTTTTAAAATGGACCTCTCAGTGATGTGCCAAGTGGGTCCCACGACTGTAGCTGAAGTGTCTATGAATGGGCACGTCTGGCATTTTTTTTGTCCCACAAGGTCTGCACCCTGGTGAGGTTGACAGGGTGCCTTGCGGTCTAAGCTTGGACCTCACAAGAATGTCACGCAGGTTCTTGTTCCCTCTTGAAAAGCAAACAGCGGTGGGCTTGGAAAAGATTTGTTGAGGTCTGGTTCTTGCTGGTGGAGACTAAAGTTTTCACGCAGGATAGTCTGCAGATGGTAGGTTTTGTGGATGATGGTATGGGATTGGACTACCACTGCGCGAGCCTCATCCTCTCCCGTTGTTTTGGTCTCCGGGCGGCGGTGGTTAGAGCGTGCACGCTCAGTGCAGGTCTGCACAATTATCCTCTGGGTATGGCGGGCTATGAAGAGGTGGACAATCCTATGAACATCATTCTCAAAGTCTGCTCTCTACTGCAAATGCGCCTGAGCCTTTGGAACCGAGGAATGTGGTATACTGGTCCTGTGGAGGATGGGTGGCTGGAGTTGTACAGGAGATATGCATGTAAGTCAGTGTGGGTTGTAGAGACGGCGGTGGAGAGTTTGGAACAAGTCTGGGTGGACAGAGATGGGAAGGTCCAGAGAAGATGATTTGAATGATATTTTGTGGGATGTATCGGAGGGCAGGGGTGGAAGTTAGACATTGTTGGATGAAGTTTAACAAGTCTTCCCGTGTCCACCGACACACCGAGGCAGTGTCAATATACTGTTTGAACAGTGACTGGTTGTGTTCCTGTTGTAACAGCTGGAGAGCTTGCTCCTCCTGGGAAGCCTACAAACAAGCATTGCAAAGCTGAGGCCCCATCTTTGTGCCATGGCGACCCTCGTGTATGTAGGTAGTTGTGGCGGTCTCGAAGGCAAACGAGTTCAGGGAGAGAAAAGTTCTGCAAGGCGGAGGATGGTAGGGGATGTGAAGGTGGTTGATGTCACTCTTCTCCAAGTAGGTGTTTCAGCGCCTGCAATCAATCATATGGGGGATACTGGTGTAAAGTGACACAGTATCCATCATTGAGATTGTGTCTCTCCCCTGCTGTCATCTGGGAAAGAGAAACCCTCTAACGTCTCGAGTTTCATGGTGTCTTTTATGTCGTGGGGAGAAGTGGCCAGTAGGGGTTGGAGATTCTTGTCAGGAACATCAGAAATGATGACTGGTGGGCAAGCGCAATGAGAAACAATGGGATGTCAGAGTGGTCATTTTGTGAATCTTGGGATCAGGTTAGAAGTTTGTTCTTTAGGTTCACTGTTGATGCTTTAAAAGGTTCTGTTGGAGTGTCTATGGCGATTTTTATTGTTTTTCGGGACTGTGTGTTGTCAGACTTGACTGTAGATTTCTTTAATCTCTCTGTAGGAGTCCTGTCACCCCCAATTGTCTCCTCGGCCTCCTACATAGAGATCTCTCGCCATATGTTATGGCCCTCCCTTGTCAGTAGGTTTGATGTAACATCGTCTCTTCTTCAGATCTCTCAATGCTTCAAGTTTTGCAGTTGAGAGGTTGGAGTGTCTGAGTGGCCTGGGTCGCAGCTGGGCAATCTGTTTTTTGCAGGTGGCTATGTAGAAGTCCAGAGCTGGAAATTCCCCGGACTTGGTGTCCAGGTGCTTGGTTGTCGAGGAAAGAGTTTTGCCAAGTCGTCGTGAGAGGTGGCAGGTGCTGGAGGGATGTGCTTGAAAAATGGGCAGCTAGACGGAGTCTGCGGAAAAAACTGTTGGCACAGAAACAGAACATGCATTCGGTTCGCTGTCAGTTGTAAGGGGACAAAACTTCAAGCCTCTCGACAGGACGCGGCGTTGGTCATCAGGTAGGTTTAAGTTTAGCGGTATAGTCATAACCAGGTTGGGGTCAGAGTTGGAGTCATGGGTGCCGGTTGGATGGTGGTAGGTATTGGGGGGGGGGGGGGGGGGGGGGGGGCGTGTGTGTGTTGGTGTCTTTGTGTGAACTGTGGTGTGTGTCTGTGTGAGCTCAATACACCTGAACAGTGATCAGTGACTTTATTCTGGTCCAACTTAATCATTAAATGAAATGTTCTCACCCAATTCTCACATAGGCTTTCCTGTCTACACTGTCCTCTTCTTTTCACTCTGACAACGGGCCTATGGCTTGAAACGTCAGTTTTCTCACAAATGGATTCGACTACCACCAAAAGGTTTTTATAAAACTTTATTATTTTTTTCAGATTGAATACAGTAATGCAAAACATTCACAAAACTGATAGAAATTAACTGATTTTAAATCACTGGTCATCTTTGATCCTAGCACTGACATCTGCCTAGGGGAGACAGATTCTTGTATAGTGCTAAAAGTATGACACATAGGACACGCATTTAAGAGGACAATGAAGTGCACAGGCCAAGACCTCCAGAACTTTTATGATCAATTTTGATTTCTTTGATGGTTCAACTTTGGCTCATTTAATGAATTCAAATCATGCTGTGTGTGTTGTCTTCCATTCAATGATTTGTTGAACTATGTTGACTGTAATTATACACCATACCAAACCAGAATGGCATTATGATTTTCAAAAGAAAAGTTGTGATTACTGAAGAAATTATTTTATTGTGTGTTTTGTTGAAAGAAATCGTTCAGTTCTGTTTTCCCTGTTACCTTTTACCTGTTAGAGGCGGGATGTGCTCCTGTCAATCATGTCTCAAACTGTAGAGCCAGCGAATAAATTCCATGGCCAAATAGTTCAACATAAGATATCTTTTTCAGCGATTCTGGAGTTGATTAATCCCCGCCTCAACATACAATAAGATAGCTAAAATCCACCACTTTCCAAAGTGTATCCAAACATTCAAAGAAAAAAATCAGCATATATACACCAAAATCAGAAAGGAAAAGGACATTCAAAGAAAATTTCTGGGGAGTGTGATGTAATCTGAGCGACAACAGTACCTCCCAGACAATCAGGCCTTCAAACCAACAATGATTGGGGTGAGTGGGAGGGGGAAGTGTTGTTGCTCTGAGCAGCAACAATGTCTCGGAGTCTAACATTCAAGTCTATGAAGTGGATGAAACTCGACTGCGTGGTCCCAGTCTTCCCAGCTGAGCCCGTAGCAAACTCAACTCTGGATAGGAGCCAGTCGGGGCAGAAAAATCCCTCATGGCTCTGATGGGAATCAAACCTACAACCTCCCGGCAAGGAGTTAACGATGCTAACCACTTCACCACGGCAGTTAGTGGGAGTGAGGTTTTTGATTGACCAGTTGATAGAGAAATCAATTATGAGGCTGAAAGTCGCTAGTGGCCAGACACTCAAGTACCAGTACCTGCTAGATTTAAATTGTCCTGTGGAAAAGAGTGGAAACAACTGCGTAAGGAAAGGATCATGGCTGATACCAACGTTTTTACCCCTGAGACTGATGGTTTTGTCAATGGCGGGTCTGAACGCTTTAATAGTGCCAGGTGTGCAACCATTCTCATTAAGTGCTCAGGATGGTGAAAGATCAGTTTGTGTTGAATGTGGTTGTCTTCTTTCTGTTGTTTTGTGAGATATATTGATGTGTATTGAATCTGGTAGTCTTGTTTCTGTTATTTTGTAAGAGAAGTAGACATTTTGCATTCTGAGTTGTTTCACTTTTGTTTTCCTCCAACAGCTAACGACATGATGTGGGGAGGCAACCCAATTGACCATGCACCTGCCCAGGAAGATTCTTGGAGACGGATACTGACTTTTCTCCCACACACATCTCTCATGACCGCTGGCAGAATACTCAGCCTTGAATGCAAGCTCGCGCTTGAAGTATTTAATCATAATATTCCAGGACTTTTACCATTCCACTTACTTATCTTAACACTGTTGTGACTGGCACAGTTGTTGTAAAAAAAAAAACCTGTCTGGCCGCCCTGAAGATAGTGCAATCAGCACCAAATGTGTTGTCACCTAAAAACAAAATGTCACCTGTCCCATAACCCACATGGGTCATAGGGGCACTGCAGGTGGCCTGGCTGACAAGAAGCCTCCACTTGACCTGGCCGTTGGCTAACACCTGGCTTTGGGCGAAGCTTTAGCTGGTCCATTCCATGACGTTGTCGGACCATCTCTTTCTCTGGCATCCCTTCTCCTCTTTCCTTGTTCCCTGTAGCATGGTCTTGGAGAGGCCTAGCGATGTGGTTCTGTGGCCATACCACTTCCATACCATATATCTGTGATCTGCTTCATCACTTTCACTACTACTGTCACTTTTTTGAGGCGAAAAAGACTACTCAGAATCCCTGTCGGCAGGCTCTTCAAGATCTAGCAGATAAAGAATGTCTTCTCTGGACATCGGGTGTTTTCAATCCATTTTTATTTAAAAATTGCTCTAAAACCATGTTTTCAAACTTTACATTCTCGGACAGTACAGACCATTACAAGGGAAGCAACTCAATTGCCATCAAAGTGCCATGGTTAAAGCAAACATGACTTATGTACCTTAAATGACCGCTAAGAGTATACTCATTTGTCCATGTGCCAACGACAAATATACACATAGTCAGTCATGGATGTGTCAAAGAGTCACACAAGACATACCTGAGCGTAACAATACTCATGATTGGTAAGGTAATGTTGCTTAAAACCCAGCTGACTGCAAAGGGCCATATCAGGGCCAACTCATGATTGTGTTCAATATTCCATACAATAATATATTTACTGATAACTAATTCCTTTAGTGTCTTTGCATTATCAGTGGTGTTCAGCACAGCACAACACATAGGATTGTCTTTCTCATCCAATCTCAGTACACCATGTAGAGTTGTCTTTCTCTTCCAACGTCAGTTTGAAACAAACACCTTTAGACTTTAGATTCCTGGGCCATAAAGCGCTATGACATGGCTTGACTTGACTAGCATGTTTTTAACATGGTGGCAGCCTTGATATGGCCCTATGCAGTCGGCTGAGCTATAAGCAATATAACTTGACTTGATATTTCTATAAATAATACAGTCTTGCCCAACATGAGGTTTGTTATGTGACATAGAGAACCATCTAGATCTAAGAGGGCTGATATGAATGGTATGTGACTGTGAACTAAATCCATTTTTGATTTGTGACTTCCATAAACAAGGAGGATCGCTTCATAGGGGATGTTGATGGGGAAGAGCAGAGAGTTTTAGCAAAGTTTTTCCAGAATCAGGGCATGATTTTTAGATTTAATTCTCTCATTCGGTGAAAAGTGGATGTAACGTTACGATATACAGAAATCTGTTGATATCCTTGATCTGTTCCTCTCACACCTGACGTTCAAATCCGCTCCTCCACCTCTCCCGCTTCTGTCTGTCTGTAAGACACACACACACACACACACACACACACACACACACACACACAGAGCTGTCCATGCCTAGTACATCTACTGTGTTTCTGGGACTGGACAGTCCAAGCTAGTCCTATTCCTGCTTTGCATGATCCACACCTTACATAAGATAAGATAAGATAATGTTGCTTATAGCCCAGCCGACCGCAAAGGGCCACATCAGGGCTGTACACCTTACATACTCAGGATCCCCTCAAACATTTTGAGGAGAGAGGGGAGCTAAATTCATATCTCTTGTCACCACTGCCTGATCCCAGATTGATCTCCCTTGACACATCAAATCCTATCCATGTTGTGACAATCCACTTACCTTGGTTCTCTGTTTTATGACATTGCCTTTTTTTCAAACTATGGAACCCACAAGAGTCCTTACAGCCTTGCTTTCGTCTCAAAAGTCTAGACATCTTTTTCTCTGCTTTCACAAGACCATATTTTGGATGAAGACGTCAAAAAATCTTCTAGCTGGCTACTGTTCTGGCGACATTGTCTGCTATGATTCCTTGCTAATCCATGGCTACCATTAACTTGATTTTGTTGGCCACTCTCTTGTCGTCTTCTGCAAGCACTCATGTCTGTTGCTCCTGCTTGAAGTTACCTTTACACTCTGATACACAAGAGATACGAGTTCTTTGCACAAAATGCTTCCCTTTTCATGCATGCAATTTCTTTGAATGCTGGGATATTGCAACATGGAGAGGAATATGGGAGTTTAACTCATGTCTGTCTTTTGAAAATGAGTTGCTATGATCTGGTTTCGTGTTTTTGATCTGTAAGTCAGCCGATGCTGAAAGCTACGCTAAATTTGGTCAAGCAGCGAGGCGTGTTCCACCAAGTTAGCAATTGCTGTGCGCTGGGAAGGCATTGCGTATTGTCACTGAGGTGGTCAGAACCTGAACAGGTGCTGTGCTGGGCAGTTTCCCACGGGAAGGAAATCAATCATGGATGCAGATGCAAAGGCTCAAGTCAACTGGAGGACATGAAGGCTTTAGGAAGATACTAACCTTCATGACTTGGGTATGTTTGTAGTTCTGGGTACAGATGGACCTGTTGGTAACTGTGATGTTGCACGCAAAATAGTCATGCATACCATCAGGCTCCATTGCACACTCGCTTGAAATATAATAAACTCATTTGCATGAACCAGCCTTTTTCACGTACCATGGCTTTAGCATTTGCAATATAAGTACTGAAACTATAAACATTTAAAACACACACACACTCACACTCATGCACACACACACACGCACACACACACACACACACACTCTCTCTCTCTCTCTCTCTCTCTCTCCCTAAAACACACAAACACACCTCAATATATTAAAACTTGGTAGTAAAAACATAAGAATAATGTCTAAGTTATTCGTAAAGTTTGTCTGAATTTGAAATGATTAATAAATAAATACCATAGTGGTTGAAAGCAGTCATTATATCACTTTTCAGTATGAATCAAGACAACTTGTGTTCCTTGGAACATCCTCAAATGAATAATGCATAATCAGTGAAATGAGGAGAAAAACGTGGGAACCTGGAAACTAAAAAAAAAATTATAAAAAAGGCTATTCATCTATATGGATTGAAAGGGGGAAAAATGACAATCCAAGGCCATAGATGTTGCTGAAACAGTTAAAACGGGGTAAGGTTAGCCAAAAAAGAATTGATGGAAGAAAACACATTAAAAACTATGATCCGCAAAGTGCTTAGTAATCATGATGTGACGACAAGTCTTTTATGAAAATAGAACTTTCATTGTACAGAGGAAAAAATTAACAAAAAGTGCATAACAACACAAAAAGTGACTTATGTCCTTGTTGGTGTTGGGCCATGGCATGATGGGAGAGAAATATAAGTTGACACAGAGTGGAATTGTGGTAATGGTCACATTTTTGTGAATTTTTGGTTAGCTGCAAAATTTGTCTGACCAGAGGAGGCAAACTGGCTGTAGTTGCACAAAGTTTGACATGGTTTGTCTATTAAGGCAAACAGGGAGCCCAGTGAGAAGAAAAATTCTCCTGCTGAATGCAACCATGTGGGCACAAGAGCATTCGCAATTCATCCATAACATATACGGACAACCAACCACAGAGTATTGTTTTGTACATGTTTATTGCATATTATTTGGGATGTATGAAGACAACATATCTGTCGAAAATTTACTTTCTGTTTCACATTGTGTGTTAAGTTAGCATTTCCTTGCATCTTGTTTTGAGTATCTACTTGTATTTTGACGTGTTTTTGGTGACGCTGTGATCTGTTCCCTCGGAACCCACATGAGATCACAGGATAAAAACCAGGAGTTTATAGATGCTTTGAAGTTTGATCTCATGGATTTGACAAGTGTATACAACTAAAAGCAACGGATATATGTATGTTTTGTGAGTGACAGTGTTATGTTCTGTTGCACAGGCTCTTCTACAGAAATGTCTTGAAACATGGAACAGTTTTAGGTTTCCAGAAAGAGCAGAGAAAGTTATTTCTTTCAGTTAAAGCATGTTCATATCATCATGTGATGCTTATGCATGAAAAGTACCAAAGTGTGCCTTAAAGTACCAGTAACTTTAATTTGATGAACTTATGTAATTCTCCTGCTTTAAGACAGAAATATACATACCTACAAAGTTGGATGATGTAAACTGTCATTCTATTTGGAAAAAAAAGTATTTGCGAGTAATGTGATGAATTAAAGTTCCCTCAGATCATTGATGGTCAATCTCCGTCAGTGAA
>CM031605.1:55331478-55338978 GCA_018398815.1 Conus ventricosus
AGGTTCTCGTGAACTAAAATCCCACTCCATGTTCATGTTAGTCTCCTTTTCCACTACAGTATACAACACACCCTTCTTCTGTCAGTAGTTCTCTGTTATTTAGTCCATCTTACTTTACAGAGGCCAAAAACATGCCATAAAGTTGGAGCTTTGGGTTTAGTCAACACTAAATCAAGGAGAGACAAAGAAAGTACGTGCACACTGTAGCATTTCGGGCAGCCCACACGTGCCAACCTGCAGGTGCGCGATGCTCTCATTCTATTTAAACCCATAAGGTTATCACCTGAAGTAGCACTCACGCGACCATAAATATTCCTCCACGTAAACACCATTACTTGCACCCATTTGCACACTTTTCACGCCCACGATTGTGGAGGTCGGCAGATAGCGTGGGCATTGTTAACGTGTGCCTGGTTTTGTTGACGGTATGCGACACGGAGCAAAAGTTACATTCATGTTGGGTTCAGTTTGTTCAGCATGTTTTCTTTTTCTTTTTCACCACCTTGTATTTTGTCTTTGTACCCCCTCTCTTTCTCTTTTTCTCTTACTTTTCTTTTTGATTCTTTTCTTTACGTTTATGTTTATAACATTTTCATATTACACACCATGATCATGTACTTGCTATATCGCAGCCAGTCTATTTGTATATCAATAGCCATGTATTGCACCGTCCATAAGCTTTAGCTTGTTGTGCTAAAATGCATTATGTTTCGCTGCAAATGTAAACCATGTTTGAATAAAACTTCAGGTTCAAGTGCCATTTTCGCTTCAACTTTACTTATGAATTGCTCTAATTTGGAGCATGTTCGTGATCAGAAAGTTGGCTAGCATCCTAAAGCAGGTACCAAAGTGCATGTGTCATTAATTTGAGAGAAATGTTCAACATAGTTTCCACACTATTTGGTCGCAAAAGTCTACCTCCATATCAACACTGTGTGTGTGTGTGTGTGTGTGTGTGTGTGTGTGGTGCGTGCGTGCGTGCGTGCGTGCGTGCGTGCGTGCGTGTGTGTGTGCATGCGCGCGTGTGTGTGTGCGTGTGTGTGCGTGCGTGTGTGTGTCTCTGTGTGTGTGTGTGTGTGTGTGTGTGTGTGTGTGTGTGTGTGTGTGTGTGTGTGTGTGTGTGTGTGTGTGTGTGTGTGTGTGTGTGTGTGTGTGTGTTTTGGTGGTGGTGGTGGTAATGGTGGTGGTGGCGGTGGTGGTGATGTTGGATATGGTATACATACATTTCTCTCTCTCTCTCTCTCTCTCTCTCTCTCTCTCTCTCTCTCTCTCTCTCTTTCTCTCTCCCTCCCCCCCCCCCCCCTCTCTCTCTCTCTCTCACACAGGGGGAGGGGGGTGGGGGGGGGGGGGGGGCAGGAAAATGGCCACCAAGGTGAAATAGTAAGTGACTATTTGTTCGTCCTTTGTTTCCATTGTTTTGTAATTGTTGTTTGTCCTGCAGACCTAATAGGTCAAAACACGTTGTCTCTGTTTTGTCATTTGTTCTTTCGTTCGGCAGCTCAGTAACTCTACTTTTGTTTTTGTATTTAAATTTCCGCAAGTGCCAGCAAGACCAAGTCATTATAATTGACAAATTCTAGCGGGTGTAGTACCCAATCATAGGCAGTCCCGCACGTGCCAACCTGCAGGTGCACGATTCCCTCGTTCTATTAAAACCCATAAGGTTATCACCTGATGTAGCACTCATGCGACCGTAAATGTCACTCCCACGTAAACACTGTGATTTTCACCCAGTAGCTCACTTTTCACGTCCACGATTGTGGAGGTCGACAGATGGCGTGGGCATTGTTAACGTGTGCTGCAACAAATTCAACAAGATCTCTGCATCTTTTTTTTTCTTTCATGTGGTGTTTCATGGGCAAAAATTAAACCTGGAGGAATCCATTGGTAAGCATAAAGCTTACATGTGATGGACATGGCACTCCTCAAACTGTGTGTACCACAGTCAGATAGACTATCTCCTTGTGAAGAACCGGCACAGGTCTGGCAACAATAGGGCTGAAACAAGGATAATTCCAGGAGCTGATGTAACCACGACCTTGTCATGATGAATTTCAGGGCATATTTGAAGAACAAGAGGAGAGGGAAAACAGACATCTCATATTGAACGTAGACAAATTGAAAGACGCACACATCAGTGAACAATACCAAGTAGCCACAGGAGGAAACTCCATCCCACTTCTTCACTTAAAAGAAGATCTTGAAACCCTCGCAAACAATTTCAACAAAGTGATCACTGAAACGGTCCAAGAAATAAGTAGATGGAAATCAAAACCATGGATCACAAGCAATATCTTGGAGGTGTGTGACACTAGAAGAACCTAAAAGGCAAACGCTCAAGAAGATTGAAGAGGAAAATGTGTGGTGCTATAAATAGGAAAATCAGTGTGAAGAAATGAAAACGCAAAGGAAAGCTACACTGAACAGCAGTGCAAGGATATTGAAAAAAAAAAAACAAGAACAAAAAACCTAGACAATAACAGAGTAAAGAAAGCTTTTACTGAGAAGATTGTGAAGGGCCTGACCAAAAACAAAAGAAAAACCACCATTGTTCAGGACAAAGATGGCAGCCATCTCACTCAGTAAGAAAGCATCATTGAAAGGTGGACTGAATGTTGCTCTGAACTCTACAACAAATACAGAACAGGGGCACCAAATGCAGTGTGGGAACAGGATTCATCAAATGAGGATCACTTTCCACTATTTCGTGAAGAAGTCATAGCTGCAGCGGAATTAGTGAAAGGAGGAAGGCTGCAGGCATTGACAACATCCCTGCAGAACTCTCAAAACTTGGCGGAGATGCAGTGCTTGATATCCTGACTGCGATCTGCAACCAAATCTTGCATACTGATGTGTAGCCCAAGCCATGGACCATATCACTAATCACTACCTCTCCCCAAAAAAGATCTTCAACACTTTCAGAATTAATTGTGGTATAAGGCTGGCCAGCCATACCAGCAAAGTAATGCTCAAAATTATTCTGAATAGATTGCAACGATAAGCAGATACCATCATTGCTAAAGAACAGGCTGGATTTCAGGACAATAGAAGTGCCATTGAACAGATTTTTAATCTACAATTTAAAAAAAAATCCACTATTACTAGAGGAAGTTCAAGTATGTCTTCACAGACTTCAAGAAGTCGTTTAACACGGTCCAGCAGGAGGCACTATGGGCCACAATGAAGGAACATACCATCGGGCAGAAGCTTATCAACACAATGCTCCAAAGTGACCAGTGCAATGCTCATACAAGTTGCCACTGGAGACTGCTTCCGTACTTCAGTTGAGGTTCATAACTGCTGCCCTCTGTTTTCTTCATTGTTCAGTATGTTCCTGGAATGCATCGTGACTGATTCACACACACACACACACACACACACACACACACACACACACACACACACACACACACACACACCACTCTCTCTCTCTCTCTCTCTCACACACACACGCACGCACACGCAAGCTCTCTCTCACTCACACACACACACACACACACACCCCACACACACACACACACACACACACACACACACACTCTCTCTCTCTCTCTCTCTCTCTCTCTCTCACACACACACACGCACGCACACGCAAGCTCACACACACACACACACACACACACACACACACACACACACACACACACACACACACACACACTCGCACACCAAGGCTTGCACACTCACGTCCGTGGACTCTCTAATTAACACGCCTGCATCACCCCACTGATGAACACATGTAAGCGCACACACGTCTACAGTATGCGCTGGGGGCCCTGAGGATTCAAAGTCTTTTCTCAGTTGACATGTGTTTCATCTTTTGTGTCTGTTATTGGAAAGGCCCAGTATGAGTTTGCCCCATTCTCTAGGGGTCTTTGCAGTGCTGGCCTTGAGATTATTCCAATGTTTGTTCGGTTGGTGATGTCATCATCATCATCATCATCATCCAATTGACGGCCCCAATCAACAAGCTGATTATTATGCCGTACTATGGAGGTTGTGCTGAGTTAGAAAGGCCAGGATAGAAAGATAAAGACCTAAGATAGTGAGAAAAACAAGGGCAACTGATGCATCTAAATGACAGGAGAGATACCTACTCTATGTGGGTTTTATCAGCAGGCTACTACTTTTCGCTCTTCATCCGGAGACAGGCTCCAGACTAGCTGATCCAAATTCTCTCTGAGAGTGAACCCGGCCCAAAAAAAAAAAAAAAAAAAAAAAAATTTGCTAAGGAAGGAGTGGGATGGGGTGTCAACCTAATCCTACTTATACTTATGTTTCTTGCTCTTCCCTTAAGTCTGGATGTGCGGCCACTTCCTCTCTTGATGTTCAGATCTGAAAGATGGTCGATGGTACAGTGGCTTTGCACTTGTTTGCTGAAGTGATTCTTCAGATTTTTTTTATCACATCAGATCGGCCAAGCAGTAACCTAGTTCTTAACGTTGCTTTGTCAGCCAGTGTGTGTCTGCTCTCTCGTTTCCTTTAACTCCAGCATGTCCAGGGCAGTACATCCATACGAGTCTCCCCAATGGAAGGCTACGCATGAGTTCATTCCAAGCAGGGCTTCCCATTCGTCCCATTCTACTCTTCACTTTCCGAAGTAGGTTCATGGAGTCAGTCAGTATCATGGCTTGTTGAGTTCGAAACTGGCTTGTGGATGAAAGCCACCTCTTTCTCTGTCTTCTTTATCTTCTGCCTCCTCGCCCTGTTTCTTGTAGAATGGTTTTGGCAAGTCCTGTTGATCTTGATCCATGACCATACAATCTCATTTTCCTTCGTTTCACTGTGGACAACAGGTCTTCGTATGGTCCAATGGCCCATCTTACTCTGAAAAGAAAAATGCTGGACTGACAATATTGCACAGAGGACAGGGAAAACATTTTGCAGTGGTCCAAGCCTTGGCACGTAAGCGACAGAACTCGGGAGGAACCTATTTATTCTTGAATGTGGTACCCAGTGAGTCCCCATGGAGTTCTGTGAGAAGCAGAAGAGGAAGTAGAAGAATAAGAACAGGAACTCATCAAGTTCTTGACAGTGTATAACGATACCCCAAAAGATTTTCACCCACTCTTCTCGAAATAGCATTAAAATAAAATATATTGTTATTGACACGATAGGCCTACCATATTCTCAGCCCACCCCCGCCAAAGAAGTCGGAGGCCAAGTACGCCTTACGTGTCGGACTTCCCTGACCCCCACCTCTGACCTCGCTCCTCCTCAATATAATACTATATAAGAAGGGAGATAACAAGTTATCATGCCGTTGGAGGTGACAACTGCAGTGTTGATGAAAAAGTTTGGTCTGCCAGAGAGCTGACACGAAAGACCACGTTCGATCCACAGGTGCGCTCTCTCTCTCTCAGCGTCGAACGGAGAAATGCTTCCCTATGTTGACTGATTCAGCAAACCTGGTTTTTTGTTTTGAGGACGCTGGATCTTGGATTGCTTTTTTTCTTTATCATTATCACAATTATTGTTTTATTGCACTTTCGCGAAAGATAAAAGCTACACAGGTCGATTTCGCGAGTAACAAACAGCTTTGATGTGCATGTTTAGCCTCTGCCGGTTGGACTCCAAAATTCATACAAAGTTCATATGACATAGGCACGGGCCCAAACAGGCCGTAAACTTTGAACTTTTCAAAGGACAGAGAGCTTCTTTCAAGATGTGCCACTTATGTGTTTACTTTACGTTTGCAGAATACAGAGGGTGTTTTCAAATTAAATTCACGTGTGTGTGTGTGTGTGTGTGTGTGTGAGAGAGACTAATATCTGGCGATGAAGACATTGAACAAACCTCTGAACTGAACTGTGTGTGTGTGTGATCAAAAAGAAAACATTATCGCACTCGGATTCATAGTGTTGTGTGGATACATGTAATATATACTACTGTTGATAGATAAATTCTAAATACAAACAAATAAATGAAGAAAATGAATAAAAAGATGAATAAAAAGATTGAAAAAAAACCCCAGAATCAGTCACATTAAACCGTCTGTTATAGTATTCACTAAAATGAAACTAAAGAACCAAGAAATGTTTAGTGATTCAAAATACATTATTCAGTGCTTTGTTATACTTTTGCACCATGCATTTTTTGCTTTATACATTGACAAGTCATTGAATGTGTGAGAGTGAAATGTTTTTAAAGAAAATGTATGGTGCACATCAGACTGAATAAATGAAGGAAACGTGTTGCTTGGATGTATGTCATATACAGAAGTCGAACCAGTACTGGAAAAAATGATGAATAAAACTGTTTCAAATATATATCTGACATAATGCAGTATAATGAAATGTGTGTTTTAGGTGATTTCAATAATTCTTGTGCTCATAAGGATGATGAATGGACAGGAGAGATAAATAATAAAATTATTTCATATATATACATGACATTTTTTCCAACACAAAAGGTGGACAAAAAAGCAACCAGATGGATGAAGAATTTCTTGAAGGATAGGTCACAGCCATTGGAGCTGGGCTAGAGAAATCAAGTGAATCAAGCATTCTGAGTGGAATTGCTCAGGGCAACACTCCTGGACCTGTATTTGTTCACAATCTTTACAGATAATTTACCAGATACACTGCTTAGCCCATGCAATATTCAGCACTCACCCTGCACTGAATTTGAGGAGATAAGTCATTGCTCATTCTTCATTTTCGTTGTCCTGAGTTTTGTTTATCTTGCCTGAAGAAGACCTAAGAAATGTGTTGTGTTTTGTCTTATGATTCGTTTCTTCATGTTTTGCGGATGTAAGTACGTAAACTTTGTACGATAAGCTATGCAAAATGTTTGCTGATACTGTAACAATATGTCATATAACCTCAAACAGCAGTCTTGTTTAAGATAATATAAATTACAAGAATGATCGAACACCTGAAATTTATATTCCAATGTCAAAGTGTGGAATGTTGCATGAGCTGGTAAGAACAATCAGGAATATAAAATAAATAAATAAATAAAATGAAATAAATGATAAGATTGAATGGTAATGCTCACCAAATATATATATGCTGTTGTGGAGGAAAAGGATCTAGGTGTGACTTTTAGCAAGACGTTGTCTTTTGATCTTCATGCAGAAAGTGGTGAATAAGGCAAACCAGGGTATTATTAAAAGAACTTTTTCATATTTAGACGAGGACATTTTCCTTAAGTTGTACAAATCTTTTGTCAAACCTCACTTTTTTTTATATATGCAAATGTAATAAAGTGCTTGTCTTAAAACGGCAGACAATTCAAATAGAGATGGTGCAAAGACGTGCTGAAGGAATGCAAAAATTTCTCATATCCAGAATGATGAAAATACTTGCATGTTCACATACTGAAAGGAATGAGGATCAGAAAACATCTGATCCAGGTCTACCAGATCTGTAATGGTATCAAGAATATTCATTCGGTTAACGTTTTTGTTTTTCAGTTTCACACTTTGATACTGCGAAATTTCAGATGATAAAATTTACATAAAACGTGTCGGTCCAAAAAACTTGTCTGTCGAACAAA
>CM031605.1:55346478-55351478 GCA_018398815.1 Conus ventricosus
AGCCCAGTGCACGGGCAAGTAATTGTCACTAGTTTTTCGACATAGACATGTATCACGTAATGGTAGTATTATAATGAATGTGTGTAGTAACTTTCAGGTTTGGCATTTCAGTTTTGTTCGTGATTAAAAATGAAAAATCACTTTGTTCAGTTACTTACTAATAATTTATGAATGGAACAAAGAAACAACAGTTATCATCAGTGTCTTTTAATCTTGGACTGTTGTTGTTGTTGTTTTTCATCAATTATAAAGATCTGAAGGTTTGTGCAATTTTGTTCCTGTTGTTTATTGCCCTGCAGACTGCAAGGGGAAGCATCATGTCTGTTACATCAAATGATTCCTTAGGATTTTGTTTAAAAAAAAAAAAGGTGGGGGAACTGCCTTCAATAAATCGTTTATTTCAGACAAGCTCACAACACGTGTAGGTAGAAATCAGTGTACACACTGGTTGACTTTCTGTATCTTTTTTCTATCAGGCCTGGACCCCATGGGACCCTTCTGGAGTATGACCCCTGCCCCTCTGGCCCTCAGAACATCCGCATGGTGGTGAGGAACGGGGATGAGCCTGTCTTGTACACACTGTCCCTCTATCAGGGTCACTGGTTTCTGAGTGACCTGGTTGCCAAGAGGCGACCCTGACACCTCTGTCCAGCACCATGGTGACCCGGTTTGAAGAAGGCGGCTGATGTCCCGACGGATACCTGTGAAGGAAGGGGAGTGCGAGGAGTTTGTTTTTTACCACCAGGTATGTTTGAGAATATTCTGGGAACGCTGACTTGGATTACCACGTAAACCTGTAAGATGTATCTTCATGCGTGTTTGTGAGATGTGTGCAGGTTTTGCAATTCACAGTGGGTGAAATGTATGTCATTTTTGTTTGGCTGTTTCGGTTGAGTTACTTTTTCTTTTAATTCAAGGCGGAAAGTTGTTGCTTTGCTTATAGATAGTAAAAAAAAGAAAGCCCTAATTGAAACGGTGGAAAAAAAGAAAAACCCTAATGTGAAACGGTGCATTTAAGCTTTCAAATCTCATACAAGTGGAGGTATATATCATGTACCAAAATCAGAATGTTGAACGGGAAATCATAGGATGTGAGTACTGACCGAAAAGGAGTCAAAGATAAGAAACCATACAGATTTTACAGCAAGGAATCAAAGGATAAGAAACCATATGGATTTTTACAGCAAGGAATCAAAGGATAAGAAACCAGACTGATGTTACTGCAAGGAATCAAAGGATAAGAAACCATACTGATTTACAGCAAGGAATCAAAGGATGAGAAACCAAACTGATGTTACAGCAAGGAATCAAAGGATAAGAAACCATACTGATGTACAGCAAGGAATCAAAGGATAGAAACCAGACTGATGTTACAGCAAGAATCAAAGGATGAGAAACCAGACTGATGTTACAGCAAGGAATCAAAGGATGAGAAACCAGACTGATATTACAGCAAGGAATCAAAGGATGAGAAACCAGACTGATGTTACAGCAAGGAATCAAAGGATGAGAAACCAGACTGATGTTACAGCAAGGAATCAAAGGATGAGAAACCAGACTGATGTTACAGCAAGGAATCAAAGGATGAGAAACCATACTGATGTTACAGCAAGGAATCAAAGGATAAGAAACCAGACTGATGTTACAGCAAGGAATCAAAGGATGAGAAACCATACTGATGTTACTGCAAGAGGTCACAATTGCACCAATCAGACGGGCATTCAGGAGAGCACAGACCTCTGTCAAGGTTGATTGAACCCTAAATCTTCTCATTCACCCATTCAGTCTTTGTGCACACACAAAAAGTATCCCTTTGATTGAAAAAATTTTTCCAAATAAAAGGACCATGTAATGCTCCGTGTGCAATGAATTCTCGGAAAGGTTTCTCATGAACTGATCTTTTCATACCGTTAACACAAACAAAATGCTGGCAAGATGAAACCCAAAAAAGTTTGGTTTGGTCAACCTTCATTTCCATGGAAACACTTCTGAGTGGAGTGATTGATTTATGAAGTTGAGGTGAAAATGGCTTTAAAGCTAGACGTGAACGTTTTTGCACTGTATGTAACTCCATGACAACAGACAGCCGAGCCAGTTCTTCTCCCTTCATCCCCTGTCTCCCCTCCAGCCTCTTTCCTCCTGCACCCCTGCCCCTCCATACTGTAAATAAGAATAAAGATTATTTATGGCGCTTAATTTTACATCATAAGCCCTAAGCGCTTACAAATGCAGAGAAGGTTAAAGAAAACATGAATAAGAAGATGAAATTGCAATAAGTGTCAAGCACCTACAAACAAGGGTGCATATTGAAACACACCCAGGCATGCACACACACAAACACACACACACACACACACACACACACACACACACACACACTAGTTGCAGAATCAATTTGATGGCAGGGGAAAAGGAAGAAAGGACTGCAATTGATAGGTGAAGAGGGTTGTTTTAAGAGATATCCAAGAAACCGGACCCTGAACAGAAAATGAAGATCGCCATAGGTGTTAGTTGGAAATGGAGGAATTTTGAGCAGTCAGAGACTATTTTAGATGGAAATGGAGGAATTTTGAGCAGTCAGAGACTATTTTAGTTGAAATGGAGGAATTTTGAGCAGTCAGAGACTATTTTAGATGGAAATGGAGGGATTTTGAACCAAGTCAGAGACTGTTTTAGTTGGAAATGGAGGGATTTTGAGCCGAATCAGAGACTATTTTAGTTGGAAATGGAGAGACTTTGAGCAGTCAGAGACTATTTTAATTGGAAATGGAGGATTTTGAGCAGAGTCAGAGACTGCCATCAGCCAGAGGCTTTGCAGGACCAGGCTCAGCCCTCTCCTCTCTCTCTCTCTCTCTCTCCTCTCTCTCTCTCTCTCTCCATCACACATGCAGGGAGTGATGTCACACTGGGACTCACAGCCTATTTGGTGGTAAGTGACGTGGTGGCGAAGGGGTGGGTTGGGAGTGGGGTGGTCACGAAACGAGTCAACCGCAGGCCCAGCCAGCCTCTTTACCTTCCCTCTTGCCCCCTTCAGCCTCTTTCTTGTTCATTCTCACACCAGCACCGTCAATTGCCATTGACCAGGGGGGGTTTAGACAATGTGAGCAAAGGCTGAACAGTTTGCCACAGTCATCCTGACAAAAATCAACTCTCCTCTCCATGTGTGTGTGTGTGTGGTGTGGTGTGTGTGTGTGTGTGTGTGTGTGCGCGCGTGCGTGCATGTTCTCTCTCTGTCTGTCTTTCTGTCTGTCTGGACAAGATTTAGATTGAAAACCCATCCTCTTGCACATCTGTTACTGATGGGAATAACGATTGTCAAACATTTAATCAATCTGTGTGTGTGTGTGTGAGAGAGAGAGAGACAATGTCAGCATAGCCTGAGGAGGAGTGAACAGCGATTGATGAGGCAGTCATGTTCAAGCCTACCAGCACATATTCATATTCAACATTCTTTGTCATGAAATGAGATTGGAATTCAAGGCAGTGAGGAATAGGAGATAATGTTGTCGTTGAGGGTGGAGGGGGAGAGAGAGAGAGGTAGACAGATAGAAAGAGAGGAGGGAGAGAGAGAGGATTCAAACATGTATTATTATTGTGGAAAAAACAAACGAACAAACCTAAGAAGGAAAGAAAGAAAAAATGTTGAAAGTGCAAGATCATGTTGGCCGTGCCTGCCAGAGCCATCAGTCCCATGAAAACAGCGGAGTCACTATCGCTGAATGCAAGCTCCAACACAGATTACCTCCTGTGGGTGTGTATGTGCAGCTGGGCGCGTGGGCGTCATGTCCTATTGTATGGCGTTGTGTCATCAACTCTTGATAGTTGGGGTTCCCAGCCATCCACAATAGCGGACAATGTGTTGGACTTGCAATGTAACTGCAGCGTTAGTTTCACTTGATAGAAATTCTGATGGATACTTTCAACCAGCCACCCTGGTAAGATTTTAACAAAGAGAAGAGAAACGCAAGCTAAAGTTTAAAAGCTTCTTATCAAGATTTATTTATATATGTATTTATAACTCTAGACCAGTCGACTACTTTTGTTCAAATCTTAAATAAATGTTAGCGAACCGCCCAGAGAACGTGGACAAACGAGTCACAAGACAAAACACAACGCATTTCGACCTCTTAGGTCTTCCTCGGGTGAGACATAAACGAATAAAACAATGAAAATTCACTTAGCTTTGATCGCTTCAGATCGCTTAGGGTTCAGCGCAAGGAAGAAGGCGTTGAATGAGAACCTTTGTTCAGTTAAGTTTTGAAGTCCAAAACAATGTAACTTTTGTTCAGTTAAGTTTTGAAGTCCAAAACAATGTAACTTTTGTTCAGTTAAGTTTTGAAGTCCAAAACAATGTAACTTTTGTTCAGTTAAGTTTTGAAGTCCAAAACAATGTAACTTTTGTTCAGTTAAGTTTGAAGTCCAAAACAATGTAACTTTTGTTCAGTTAAGTTTTGAAGTCCAAAACAATGTAACTTTTGTTCAGTTAAGTTTTGAAGTCCAAAACAATGTAAATAAGGAAGACTTTCCACCAGTTAATCAAGAAACATATATATATATATATATATATATAGATTGTGTGTGTGTGTAGTGTTTTTTGGGGGTACTTTAGCTAATTTGAATCGGCAGATCAGGTCACACAATTGCTGAAGAAACTCCACTCACTGCCATTGAAAGTTTGTTGTCGATATAAACTAGCTACTGCCGCTTTTCATTTTCTCGATAGCTTCCTTCCACCTGTTCAGTGTTCTCCGTGTCAGCAGGCCAAGGTGGCCATGGCATACTGTCCCGCCCTGTCAAAAATGTGGTAAGATCCCAAAGTGAAACCTCTAATCGTGTGGTCACTGTCTTTGAGCTCTTCCGCCACACTTGTTCTGGTTTCGCAAAATCTTCCCACCTTTTCTTCTTTGGCACAGCTAGAAATCTCTTTCACCATGGCAAATATTTTAAATACTGTTTCATGTAGCGGACATGTGCAATCTGTTGTGTAGTAAGTAAGTTAA
>CM031605.1:55353978-55386710 GCA_018398815.1 Conus ventricosus
AGATAGTGTAAGTTGCATATTTAGACAGAGCTGTGTGCAATGGTGATACAGGAGAAGGCCCCCATCCAGGCGTGATCGACATGTTTGGTGGCGCCGGAGGTCTCATGGAAACGCGTGCTGCTCTGCTGGCATCACATGGCTTTGCTGCACTGGCTTTACCTTTCTTCGCTTATGAAGACCTTCCTACAGATGCTCACGAAGTCAAGTTTGATTACTTTGAGGTAAGGTCGCCACCTGACAGTTGTAAACCTTAAACATGGAGTAGACTCCCTCTCCCACCTTCTCTGTCCCTAGGATTCAGGTATGATCAGTGTGAGACTGTGTCGGGAAGAGTTTCTTGTGAGCGTGGATCAGGATTGTGCTGATGATGGAATTAGTTGTTGTTGTTGTGTTCTTGTTGTTGTCATACCCTGGCTAAAAGACTCCAGGGATCATCTGAACAACCAAAGCACTTGAGTACTATGGTACAAATGCATCAGTTGGGGATGAGAACATTGCATGTGTGACCGTTTTTGATTACCCCGCCACGTGGGTAGCCACACTCCGACTTCGAGGGATTTTTTAGACTGATAATGTTATGCTAGGAGCTTGTCACAACTGAAGACAATCCCCACATAACTATGCAGAGCATAACAACATTTTGATGTAGCCTTGGTGTTCTAGCCTATGTCAGTTGGTCTTACACAGTCTTAAACCAAGGCATGATGGAATTGGTGATTATGATCACTCTGTACCCAACCATTGTCTGACTCGACTTTGCACGCAATGCTAAAGTGTTGTCTTTCGTTCAGAAGACTTTGCCTCCTGCTAATTCCGACTCCTCCCCTATTGCATAGAATGTTCATATGAAATCCATTGTCCTGGAAGAACCTAACCATGAAGGAGTATGTTTGTCTTCTCAGTCGACAATGAACATTTTTCAGTTTAAAGGTGAATTTATTAAGGTCCTGGCAGACCTGCCTTTTAAGGTCTTCCTGTCTTTAAACCTGTGTGCCTGAGCTCAGTTCATTTCCCTAAGGATTCTTCTTTGGCTTTCTGAACAGCGTAACTGTTCCAAGTCTCTAGGTGACTTTATTCATTTTTAAACCTGAATCAGTGAAACTGTCCACTTAGACCTGTTTTTTTTTCCATATGTCACTGTGTGTGGAAGAGCACATGCCCATGTTCTCTGTTCTGGTGTTGCCTTCTTTCTCTGTCCTGAGCATCATGAAGGAAGGTATTCCCTCCCAAGATCACTTTCAGAAGATGTTTATCGTGTTGATGCTGCTGCTACAGTCTCTTCAGTGGGCCCTGCGTCTGCACCTCTTTCCTCAGTCTGCTCTTTCGCATGGAGAGACTTGCTCCTGGAGATGTATTTTAAAAAGCTGTGTGAAAGGTTGTTTTCTTTTTTCTTTGTTTTTTGTTGTTGTTGATGACTTTTGAGTTGATTTTAACATGGTGACAGCCCTGATATGGCCCTTTGCGGTCGGCTGGGCTATAAATAAGCAACATTACCTTACCTTACCTTAGTTGTCTTTGATTCCAGATGATCTCAAAGTGACTCTCAGATAGGCACCAGGAGAAGGTCTGTTCTCTTTTGGGGACACCCTGCTGAGGGTTATGGAAAATTGGAGGGATAGCCGCCAAGAACCACCAACCACATCTGGCCCTGCCACCTGTGGCTTTCTCACAGCAAGCAGGCCCTCTCTTCCTCTTCTTACCCCCAGCCTGTCTTCAGGCAAATGGTATCTACACAGTGCGTGGTATCTGCACAGTGCATGGTATCTGCACAGTGCGTGGTATCTGCACAGTGCATGGTATCTGTACAGTGCGTGGTATCTGCACAGTGCGTGGTATCTGCACAGTGCGTGGTATCTGCACTGTGCATGGTATCTGTACAGTGCGTGGTATCTGCACAGTGCATGGTATCTACACAGTGCATGGTATCTGCACAGTGCATGGTATATGCACAGTGCATGGTATCTGTACAGTGCATGGTATCTGCACAGTGCATGGTATCTACACAGTGCATGGTATCTGCACAGTGCAAAGGGACAGGTCCATGGTCATGCTCTCGACTATCCAGAGATTCTGGAGTGGAATCCCAGTTTCAGTCAATCCCTGATGTGTCATCAATCCCTGATGTGTCATCAATCTCTGATGTGTCATCAAACCCTGATGTGTCATCAAACCCTGATTGGACAAGACTTGTCTTCCAACTCTGTAAAGCTGGCTGATCTCACAGAAGAGACCAGTTGTCTGGTCAAGAAGGGCACACTTTCGGAGATCCCTCCTCCATACCCCCTTCCCCTTCCTGATGCCCCCTCCTCATGTTTCTTCTCC
Organism: Conus ventricosus; assembly: GCA_018398815.1. Lineage (NCBI taxonomy): Eukaryota > Metazoa > Mollusca > Gastropoda > Neogastropoda > Conidae > Conus > Conus ventricosus. Next base: position 55,356,301 of record CM031605.1, read on the forward strand.
ATTCTCTTCCCCAAGTTCCAAAGAAAAAAGCAGTAAGTGATCTATTTATGTTGTTTTGAACCTCTTTAGGTCTCCTCCCAAGTTCACCTTTGAGACAGTGGGGAGACTGCATTTGTCTATCCTTCTGAGGGCCTTGGCAGTTTTTCAGGCTGTCAGAACATTTCATCTTTTGAAAAGGATGGCTGTATCTGTATGTTCAAAGGATTCCACTATGCATACATTAGGAACCAGTACAGAATGCATTTTATTCACGGAATGCATGGGTTACATCCATCCACATGTTTTGTCAGTCTCTTCAGTCTGGTCAGACACATTCCAGAGAAGTTTAATGTCCTGGCCTGTTCCCTCTGAGGTGAAATCCTGTCCGTCTGGCAGAGTCGTGTTTCAACATTGCAGTTTTCAGGTTGGTCTGTCAGGGTTTGGGGCTCTCCTCATACAGACCTGTTCGCAGGTAGTGAAACCTCCAGCTTCCACGTTCTGCGTCTCCTGTCCACCAGATCTCATGGCTCACACAATCAACACCCCGGTGATCAAGTAGAGGAGGATGTTTGCTTACTGGTTTCCACCACCTTTCATCTCAACAGTTTTGAACAAAGTGTTTAGGTTGAACTGCCTTGTGATCTTGGTCTGTCCCCTGAAGTGGTCAAAAGGTTGGGTGAGTACTCTGGTCAGTCTGCTGGTGGCGGTTTCAGTTACCCTTCCTCAGAGGCAGGATCTGTTGTTTCAGGTCATGACAGAGAGGTGGGGACCCTTCCTCAGAGGCAGGATCTGTTGTTTCAGGTCATGACAAAGAGGTGGGGACCCTTCCTCAGAGGCAGGATCTGTTGTTTCAGGTCATGACAGAGAGGTGGGGACCCTTTCTCAGAGGCAGGATCTGTTGTTTCAGGTCATGACAAAGAGGTGGGACCCTTCCCCAGAGGCAGGATCTGTTGTTTCAGGTCATGACAGAGAGGTGGGACCCTTCCTCAGAGGCAGGATCTGTTGTTTCAGGTCATGACAAAGAGGTGGGGACCCTTCCTCAGAGGCAGGATCTGTTGTTTCAGGTCATGACAAAGAAGTGGGGACCCTTCCTCAGAGGCAGGAGCTGTTGTTTCAGGTCATGACAAAGAGGTGGGGACCCTTCCTCAGAGGCAGGATCTGTTGTTTCAGGTCATGACAAAGAGGTGGGGACCCTTCCCCAGAGGCAGGATCTGTTGTTTCAGGTCATGACAAAGAGGTGGGGACCCTTCCCCAGAGGCAGGATCTGTTGTTTCAGGTCATGACAAAGAGGTGGGGACCCTTCCTCAGAGGCAGGATCTGTTGTTTCAGGTCATGACAAAGAGGTGGGGACCCTTCCTCAGAGGCAGGATCTGTTGTTTCAGGTCATGACAAAGAAGTGGGGACCCTTCCTCAGGGCAGGATCTGTTGTTTCAGGTCATGACAAAGAGGTGGGGACCCTTCCTCAGAGGCAGGATCTGTTGTTTCAGGTCCTGACAGAGAGGTGGGGACCCTTCCTCAGAGGCAGGATCTGTTGTTTCAGGTCATGACAAAGAGGTGGGGACCGTTCCTCAGAGGCAGGATCTGTTGTTTCAGGTCATGACAGAGAGGTGGGGACCCTTCCTCAGAGGCAGGATCTGTTGTTTCAGGTCATGGCAAAGAGGTGGGGACCGTTCCTCAGAGGCAGGATCTGTTGCTTCAGGTCATGACAGAGAGGTGGGGGTCAGGAACATGAGTCTCTATCACTCCATACTTATTTCAGTTGCAGTGATAACTTTTCGCTGAAGAGAAGATTTTGATCTTCATGTGCTTGGAGAAGATCACAGCTGGCCAAAAACGATCAACCCTGAAAGGACAAGATAACAGATGGAAAATGTTTTCAAAATGGTGCGAGGAATATGGTGTCTCTCTGGCTCTCTGGAGGTCAATGAGATTGAGGACAATACTCGCTTTTTAGAAGACTTTCAACGATTTATCGTGAATTAAATGAAAAGGTACCATTAAATGCTTTAGACATGCCATCGCAAAGACCTGTAACCTCATGGGGAGAAGATCTTGATATCAGCCATGATCCTGGGGCCGGATAGCTCAGTTGGTAGAGCGCCGGACTCGTGATCCTGGGGTTGCGGGTTCGAATTTCGGTATAGGGGGGATTTTTCCCTCGGAGTTAACATTGGTTCTGACTCCATTCCCCATATAGTCCTTCGAATGAGACTATAAACCGAGGTTCCGTGTGTGAACGCACGCATAACATCTTGCACACACGTAAAATCCCATCACCAACTTTCGGAAGAGAAGGCCAGTTTGGCCGTTGGTATGGATGACACGTGACACATAGCATGCACCTTCCCCGAAGATGGAGTATGGCTGCCTTAATGGCGGGATAAAAAAGGGTCATACACACAAAACTCCACTGCCTGGCTATACAGGGAGTGTCCGCAGGAGTATCAGCCTGCGTACGCAGAAAGAAAGAAAAAGAAGCCATGATCCTTTCTTAATTGAGTTAGTCACCAGCATCTCTGTAGGAAAAGCTCAGACATGTGGGGCTCCCAAGGGAGTTACCCTCTGGTTTTGGAATTCCTGGCCATTGACCGTTTCAGCCTTTCACTGACTGCTGTTCTGTGGAAAACTTGACCCTTGAGACCTGATTTTTACTAACTCTTGCTTCAACGTGCGTGGCCTTGACATGGCCGTTTGTGGTGGGCTGGGCTAGAAGCGACACTACCATCAGTGTGCATGGCCTTGATATGGCCGTTTGTGGTGGGCTGGGCTAAAAGCAACACTACCATCAGTGTGCATGGCCTTGATATGGCCGTTTGTGGTGGGCTGGGCTAGAAGCGACACTACCATCAGTGTGCATGGCCTTGACATGGCCGTTTGTGGTGGCCTGGGCTAGAAGCAACATTACCATCAGTGTGCATGGCCTTGATATGGCCCTTTGCAGTCAGCTGGGCTGTAAGCAACATTACCATCAGCATGCATGGTCACCAAAATATCCACAGCTCTCAATAAAAATAAAAAAAATCAATGTCAGGCTCTTTTCCTATGGCGAAATTTTGTTTGTGTGCTTCACTTTTGGAGAAGAGTGGGTCATCACCTGCCACAGTCCGCTGTAAACAGGTGTCACGCTCATCACCTGTGCTTTCATCTCCAACCTTGCCAGAAATTATCAGCAGGCCTGATTTTCAGTGACTGCCTCTCATTTTGAAAATGTACATTTATTTTCGCTGAAGAGAAGATTTTGATCTTCATGTGCTTGGAGAAGATCACAGCTGGCCCAAAACGATCAACCCAGAAAAGGACAAGACAGCAGATGGAAAATGTTTTCAAAATGGTGCAAGGAATTAGGTGTTTCTCTTGAGGTCATGGAAATTGAGGGCAATACTCGCTTTTTAGAAGACTTTCATTGTATTGATCGCAATTCTGTTCATAATTGTTTAGATCATGTCTCTCAGGTCACAAGCACTACGGTTTGACAAGTTCACCATTTCTTCTTGAGTTGGGTCTGTAACTTTTTGGTTGTGAACAAATGCTGGAAAAAGATGACAGTATTCTTTTTGCCTTGCAGGTTGTAAATGTATGTACACCCAACACACCACACACTTCCACACAACTGGAGGCACTTTCCTGTATACTGCAAATTAATTATAATGTTGTAATATATAATTGATAATTTTTTTTCGTGAGCTATTTTTTTTCCTCAAGAGTAAGTCTTTTTGTGTGCGTGTGTATACCAAGTGAAGTTAGTGCATGCGTTTTCTTCTTTTCCTTGACATTTATGTTCCAGATATATGTTGGTCAAATGTTATGACTGTGACATCCACTGATATTCACTGACAGCTGGTGGAAAATTAATATACCCCAGGAACAGTGATGATGGTTGATACTGTTTGTTTTTTTCTTTTGTTTCTTCCTGTAAAGTAATCTACTCATCTTTATTGAATGCTAAGTGTGTGGTGTGTGTGTGTGTGTGTGTGTGTGTGTATTTGTGTGTGTGTGTGTGTGTATCTGTGTGTGTGTGTGTTTGTGTGTGTGTGTGTATCTGTGTGTGTGTGTGTGTTTGTGTGTGTGTGTGTGTGTGTGTGTGTGTGTGTGTGTGTGTGTGTGTGTGTGTATCTGTGTGTGTGTGTGTGTGTGTATCTGTGTGCGTGTGTGTGTGAGAGTGTGTGTATGTGTGGTATGTGGTGTGTGTGTGTGTGTGACACAGGAAGCAGCGGAATGGCTCAGCTGTCACAGAGCAGTGAAGGATGGAGGGATTGGTGTGGTGGGAGTGTCAGCAGGAGGAACACTCAGTCTGACCATGGCTTGGCAGTGTCCCCAGGTAAAGCAAGTCACATGGTTCCTCCTCAGCGTTTGCTGAATGGGCTTCAGAACGAATTGGACTGAAGAGGGGGGGAAAAAAGGGGGAAAGTTCTGTTCACTTGCGTACCTTTTGTTATTAGAAAGTATGAATTGACATGTGAAACAAATCACCAATACGGAAAAAAAAAAGAGTTCAACATAAATTCATTTGTATAAGCACTGGATGTACATGCAGATTTAGTGTCTACATATTCGAGAATCACAAAGATTTTTTTCATAAAGATCATGTTTTTGAATATTCCCACAAAGGTTATGTTGTTGCTTCAAATGATGTAGCCCATCATAAACATGTATAGCAATTTTGTAAGTAAACTCAAGAAGAGGAATATTTGAAGAAAGATCAAAAGATGCCACTGAAGCTTTTGACCCTGGGATTTTAGCACACATTTGTTTTCCAGGTGAAAGCAGCAGTGTCTATTAACAGCTCTGCAGCATTCCACTTGGAAGACTTCAAACGAAAAGATGGATCAGTGATTAAAATGGGAGTAAGGTGGGTGCTTGTTTTCTCTGTTTTGTGTATGAGTTCATCACAGTTTGCTCTCTTTTCTTTTCAATTTTCTTGTACTCTGTTTCTTCAAGGTAAGATTTCCCATAGCTTTCAGATCATTTCAGGTTTTTATCCCTAAAATTGGGACTGTAATCATTCACATCTTACCACAGATGTATGTGATGTTTTAATGATGAAATTTGGAGGTGGGATCACATGGTTCTGGTGTGTTTTAACCTGAAAGGGGGGTAATCTGTTGGATCAGTGCAAAACAAATGTGGTCATGTGTGTCATTGTGTGGTGGCAGTTCAGTCACATGACCTAAGCATGCAGGTTCTTCATGCACATGCATGGTAGTAGCATAGAGGGAAAGCTGAGGGCTTAGCTGGTGTGAACCTCCCTCTGTCTGACTGTACATGTCCCATGACTGTCCCACAGTGAACATCCCTGTGTCTGATTGTACATGTCCCTCTACATGTCCCATGACTGTCGCACAGTGAACATCCCTGTGTCTGATTATACAGGTCCCTCTAGATGTCCCATGACTGTCACACAGTGAACATCCCTGTGTCTGATTATACAGGTCCCTCTAGATGTCCCATGACTGTCACACAGTGAACATCCCTGTCACTGATTATACAGGTCCCTCTAGATGTCCCATGACTGTCACATAGTGAACATCCCTGTGTCTGATTATACAGGTCCCTCTACATGTCCCATGACTGTCGCACAGTGAACATCCCTGTGTCTGATTATACAGGTCCCTCTAGATGTCCCATGACTGTCACACAGTGAACATCCCTGTGTCTGATTATACAGGTCCCTCTAGATGTCCCATAACTGTCACACAGTGAACATCCCTGTGTCTGATTATACAGGTCCCTCTAGATGTCCCATGACTGTCGCACAGTGAACATCCCTGTGTCTGATTATACAGGTCCCTCTGCATGTCCCATGACTGTTACACAGTGAACATCCCTGTGTCTGATTATACAGGTCCCTCTACATGTCCCATGACTGTCCCACAGTGAACATCCCTGTGACTGATTATACAGGTCCCTCTAGATGTCCCATGACTGTCGCACAGTGAACATCCCTGTGTCTGATTATACAGGTCCCTCTAGATGTCCCATGACTGTCGCACAGTGAACTTCCCTGTCACTGATTATACAGGTCCCTCTACATGTCCCATGACTGTTACACAGTGAACATCCCTGTGTCTGATTATACAGGTCCCTCTACATGTCCCATGACTGTCGCACAGTGAACATCCCTGTGACTGATTATACAGGTCCCTCTACATGTCCCATGACTGTCGCACAGTGAACATCCCTGTGTCTGATTATACAGGTCCCTCTAGATGTCCCATGACTGTCGCACAGTGAACATCCCTGTCACTGATTATACAGGTCCCTCTACATGTCCCATGACTGTCCCACAGTGAACTTCCCTGTGACTGATTATACAGGTCCCTCTACATGTCCCATGACTGTCGCACAGTGAACATCCCTGTGTCTGATTATACAGGTCCCTCTACATGTCCCATGACTGTCGCACAGTGAACATCCCTGTGACTGATTATACAGGTCCCTCTACATGTCCCATGACTGTCGCACAGTGAACATCCCTGTGACTGATTATACAGGTCCCTCTACATGTCCCATGACTGTCGCACAGCGAACATCCCTGTGACTGATTATACAGGTCCCTCTAGATGTCCCATGACTGTCGCACAGTGAACATCCCTGTGACTGATTATGCAGGTCCCTCTAGATGTCCCATGACTGTCGCACAGTGAACATCCCTGTGACTGATTATACAGGTCCCTCTAGATGTCCCATGACTGTCACACAGCCGTTGTCACTAACACTAATTTCACTGTGGTCACTAACACTAATTTCACTGTGGTCACTAACACTAATTTCACTGTGGTCACTAACACTAATTTCACTGTGGTCACTAACACTGATTTCACTGTGGTCCTGACCACTGTTTCCACCTTCACTTACCTGCAGTAGGTTATGCAGAATGAATTGTTACTACACAGTGAAATGAACTGTCAGCCATTCTGTGTCACTGTTAAATGACACCGTCACTCATGTCGATTGCAAAACACAGGCTTGCCGTAACAAGAATCTAAAATGGATTCAGTTCGGGAAAAAAAAACGTGTTCTGTGTATGATACTGCTGATCAGTAGATTGAATTGGGGATCACTTGATAGCAGCACCAACAGCATAGCTGACAATTTGCTTTTAATAGCCTCTCATTTCATCAGGTGTGTTCAATTAAAGGTGAGTTTTGTCGCGCACACTTGTTGGTTTGTGAGTGGCATTTTGAAAAGAACGTAGTGGCAAAAACTTAAAAGCGACAACCTAGAGCTGTATGCAAACACATATTATAAGTATAGTGGTGTCTTGGAGCAAGTGTGCTGATCCATTGATCATGTGTCGGTCCCATCAGATGTTGAAAGCCAGTCCCATGACGAGGTTGTGAATCCTGTCACAGTGCGGTTCTGAGCCTGGGCAGTGGCGTGCATCTTTTGGGTCACCGTCATCCTTTTACATCAGTCAGAATTGCTATGTCACTGTCTGATTCTTGTTCTTTCTCTGTTGTTTTAAAGTTTTCTGTTTCCTCTTGAATTTCGTACAGTTTATAATGGGAGTAATCTCCCTTTTCATCAAATTCACCATTACTCTTACTGAAGAGGCTGATGTGAAACCGGATCACTTTCATTCACAACACAATGCGTTCACTGTCCTTTGTTTTCAGTGAATGGAAGTGGTAGTGACAGACAACACAATGCGTTCACTGTCCTTTGTTTTCAGTGAATGGAAGTGGTAGTGACAGACAACACAATGCGTTCATTGTCCTTTCTTTTCAGTGAATGGAAGTAGTAGTGACAGACAACACAATGCGTTCATTGTCCTTTCTTTTCAGTGAATGGAAGTAGTAGTGACAGACAACACAATGCGTTCATTGTCCTTCTTTTCAGTGAATGGAAGTAGTAGTGACAGACAACACAACACAATGCGTTCACTGTCCTTTCTTTTCAGTGAATGGAAGTGGTAGTGACAGACAACACAGCACAATGTGTTTACTGTCCTTTCTTTTCAGTGAATGGAAGTAGTAGTGACAGACAACACAATGCGTTCACTGTCCTTTGTTTTCAGTGAATGGAAGTGGTAGTGACAGACAACACAACACAATGCGTTCACTGTCCTTTCTTTTCAGTGAATGGAAGTGGTAGTGACAGACAACACAACACAATGCGTTCACTGTCCTTTCTTTTCAGTGAATGGAAGCAGTAGTGCCAGACATCCTAAAATAACCTAAACATTTCTTTAGGTTTTGGTGGGGAATTAGTGCATATGGTGTACTTCCTACAATAACACAATGTCAACAAGTAAGGGAAAAGGAACAGCACATGCTCCTGGCTACTCCAAGTATGGAATCTGGCTGTGGTGAAAGCAGATCCTTGCATAAATGCAAGAGGGTTAAAACAGAGAAACACATCTCTCGCACTAGAACAACGTCCTTCCTCACCTTCTGAAAGCCCATGCAGATTCCGACCTGGGAACAACTTGTCAGTAAGGAGCTCTGACTGATAGCGCATTAATCTGATCATGATCAGCAGAGAGATTTTGGATGGGTTTAAGGTCTGAGATGTAGATACCTACTTTTGACGTGCACATATACCCTGTGTGGCAATATTGTTCCTGTGCAGCGCAAACATGAAAGAATACAGGCACACGCCAGAAGGACTCTACATAAGGCACGCTTTCCCGCAGACCACAGACGACTTAATCCCAGTGAGTAATTTCTCCTGTTCATTCACTGCAGCTGTTCCTTTACAACCAGTTGTTCTCTTTTTAATGATGTATAAGATCGTTTTATTTTCCCTCACCAATCTCCACATCCTGACTAACCCCTCCCCTTCCACCCCCCCCCCCCCCCCCCCCCCCCCCCCCCCCATTCTCACCTGTCTCCCCATCCTTTCTTTAAGTCTGTAAGCAAAAATTTCTGCTTCTCAGATAAATCAGGAATCTTAATGCTGCCAGCGAGATGTAGGTGATGGAAAAAGTTCAGTAAGAGCCACAAGATGGCCATTCAACCACAAGCAGCAAACATCCTCAATAATTCCATTCTTGACTCCTTCTTGGGCTTTAGATTACAACTGCAGTGAAAGAAGCTAGTTTGGACATGCTCCAGAAAGTCTACCACGGTCTTGTGTACATTATTATTTTCATGTAGAAGATATGAATGGCCGATGACTGCTAGTGCTGGTACACGACGAAACAAGCCTGGATGTGGCTGTTATCAAGGAGCTGGAGTGAATTGCATGCAGACATGTTTAACCTCACGAAATTAGCATTACATCTGTGATTGTTCATGCCCTACTGTGCGAAAAAGCACTCATGAGTGTTTTAGCTGTATTGGCAGAGAGATAGTGATGGACACAACTGATCCTTTGCTGTTCTGGATAGGCAACTTTACAGATATTAGAAATGTGCTGTTGAAAGACAAAAGGTCATTCCTTCAGCCACATGGAATAGTGAAAAGAGAAGGGATGGGAAGATGTCCCAGATTTGAAAACCGACGCACCAAGGCATTGTGGGAACATTTTGGGAGTGGTGTGTGAAGCTGTCTTTTGTGTAAATGTCATGGATTGTGCCCATGGAGCGCCAGTGAATAAGATGAAGACCAGGCATGGGGTGAGTGGAGGGGGGGGGTGTGTGAGTGGGGGAGAGGGGGTGTGTGTGTGAGTGGGGGGGGGGGGGGGTCTGAAGTAGGATTTTGTTGTTTTGTGAGAGCAGACAAATAAATATTCATATATTATTAGAGCAAAGCAAGTTTGAATGGAGAGTTTTATGCTGTACAGCCTGTCTAGGAAACATGTCTTGACAGTTTGATTTGCTGTGTGAGGATGTGTTGTGATGGTTGGTAATAAATGCCTGTATGGTGTGATCCTCCCTATAAAGGCCCTTCCCTGTTCAGACCTGATCTTGGCTGATATTTCAAAGTTGTGGTAGCAAGACGGGGGCCGGCATAGCTCAGTTGGTAAAGCGCCGGCCTCGTGATCCTGGGGTTGTGGGTTCAAATTTCGGAACAGGGGGATTTTTCCCTCAGAGTTAACATTGGTTCTGACTCCATTCCCCACACAGTCCTTCGAATGAGACTATAAACCGAGGTTCCATGTGTGAATGCACGCACAACATCTTGCACACACGTAAAATCCCATCACTAACTTTCGGAAGAGAAGGCCAGTTTGGCCGTTGGTATGGATGACACTTTACACATAGCATGCACCTTCCCCAAAGATGGAGTTTGGCTGCCTTAATGGCGCGATTAAAAATGATCATACATACAAAACTCCGCTGCCTGTCTATACAGGCAGTGTCCGCAGGAGTATCAGCCTGCGTACACAGAAAGAAAGAAAAGAAAAGAAAGTAATAGCAAGACTCCACTACACTGTACTGACATACATTTGTGTGACAGGTGTGGGAGAGCTCAGCCCACATTCTGATGTTGATCTCCGACGATGATGGACAGATGGACCCTAAAATAGCCGACATCGTTCACAGCTTGTACCCCGAGCATAAGCGCCATCTGCTGGAGGTGGTTCACTACCCGGGGGCAGGTCACCTGCTGGAACCTCCTTACACCCCTCACTGCAGAACGTGTTTGAACCCCTTTTTTGGTGGGTGCTGGTCATTCAAATTGTGTGCATGTTAGCGAGAGTAAGCATATATTTGTATGTTTATTGTATGTCTATATTTCAGATGCTGCCTGCTGTCTTGTATTATTGTTGTGAATTACGTCTTATCTCCCAGAGGCTGTTAAGGACAGGTTTTTTTTTTCAGTATTGCATTTTAAAAAAAGCAATGGTGTACTTTGAAATATTGGTGTCAGTCACAGACCCATTTTCTCTTGGAAACAAAAATAAACAAATAAGAAAAAAAAATATTGAAGTTTCGTGCTCAAGTCTGGCTTTCTTACACAAATTTATGAAAATGTGAACATAAGAACAAAGAAAGAAAAATGTGAACTTAAGAACAAACAAACAAACAGTGAAAATGTGAACATAAGAACAAACAAACATTGAAAATGTGAACATAAGAACAAACAAACAGTGAAAATGTGAACATAAGAACAAACAAACAGTGAAATTGTGAACATAAGAACAAACAAACAGTGAAATTGTGAACATAAGAACAAACAAACAGTGAAAATGTGAACATAAGAACAAACAAACAGTGAAAATGTGAACATAAGAACAAACAAACAGTGAACATAAGAACAAACAAACAGTGAAAAATGTGAACATAAGAACAAACAAACAAACAGTGAAAAATGTGAGCATAAGAACAAACAACCAAACAGTGAAAAATGTGAACTTAAGAACAAACAACCAAACAGTGAAAAATGTGAACTTAAGAACAAACAAACAAACAGTGAAAAAAAGAAAAGAAAGAGTAAGGTCATCCTGAGGAATGAACTTTTTACATTCATTTTTTTTACGTTCATTTGTTTTCCTCAAACAGGTGAAGACATGCTGTGGGGAGGCAACCCAATTGACCATGCACGTGCCCAGGAAGATTCTTGGAGACGAATACTGACCTTTCTCCACACACATCTGACATGACTCCACTGGCGGAGTACTCAGCTGCTGTATGCTTGCTTGCTGTCGAAATGTTTGATCAGAGTTGGGTGAACATTCCGGTCATTTACCTTTAACAGTCACATCAACCAGATGAGAGCGTTAAAATACTCCTGATTGGGTTTCAGCGTGCCATACAATAATGTATAAACTGTTAACCATATCCTTTGGTGGTGGTGTTTAATTGAACACAGGTGTTCAACACTCAACTTAAAGTCAGTTTGAAGTGAAGCAATTTTGGGCTGAAAATGTGTATCGCCTGCTGTCTCGACCAATATTGGATTTATTGTGTGACACAGAACGTTGTCTAGGTCCAAGAGTGTTAATAATATCTCAGTTTTGACTTGTCACTTTCATGATCAGAGATGGATGACTTTGTAGCAGGCAGGAAGAGGAGGCAATGATAGGAGATGACTGCCAGCATCAGGGCAAGGTTACATCTAAATAATTATTCTCTCATTCTGTGAAAAGTTGATATACATTTGTACACTCAGTATGTTGGAGGGACCAGAAACGCCCTCAAAACGCAATTTTATTTGCAAGTTTGCACTTAGCCCAAAACACAGGCACACGTAGCACTCACCTTTTCAACTCTGCCAAGCACATACATCTGGACATGTAATGCGTTCCCACAGAAAGAAAAATATTTTAAAGGATCATAACAGAATTTTTCAAAGAGAAAAATTCTGGCTGAACAAACTTAAACAGTTCGTCCTTTTGGCCTCGAGGCCCTTGATTAATTAAGTCCCTTGTGGTGTTTTTGGTCTCTCTGAATATTTTCAACCAGCCATCATTTCCCTATTCTGTTAGGCGTATGTGTGTGTGAAAGTGTGCCTGTGATAGCGAGGTGTTTGGAGGAGGGTGGGAGGTGATTTATATGGGATACATACTGTTGGAAGTCGCACAAGGAGTTTTTTCCGTTTACATCATCTTTCTCTTACATCCCCTTCCCAATCATGTTTGTAATCTCTCCTTCATCTCAACCTTCACCCCCAACTCATATTTTCTACCCCCACCCCCAGTCACGCCATCATACCCTCCCCCTGTCTCTCAAATGTTCCCACCCCCTTCCCCTCCCCATTTCTCATCTCCTACTTTCACCACCACCACCACCGCCATCCTCCTCAGTCCAGCAGTCAGTCTTCCCTTCCTCTCAAGGGTGCCCCCCTCCCCTTCACCCTGACTTTCACTCCCAAAACCCCCCAATCCCCTCTGTTCTTCCTCCCGCCCTCTTCTCTCTCGCTCCATCTTTGCCTTCCCACTCCCCTCACTTTCTCTTCATATTCTTCCTATCTGTCCCTTATTCTCTCCCTTCCCCTCGCTCTGTCAGAAAATCAATATTTTGACTATCTTCTCATCTTTTTTCACTGTGTATGTGTGTGTGCTTACACAAGAGCTCATGTGTTTGTAGTATGTGGGCATTTGCACATGGATGCGCCACTTTTTGCAATGATCCCGGTGTTTCTCATGCTTAATTTCTTTAATCTCGTTCCAATGCATCAAGCACCATGTTGGAAGTTTTTTCTCAATGTGTGCTCCAAACATGGAATCTCTCTAACATTTTATTTATATCGGTATATTAATCTGAATGGACACAATGTGAATATGTCCATGAGCGGAATAGCTCAGTTGGTAGAGCGCCGGACTCGTAATTTTGGTGATCTTGGGGTTGCGGGTTCGAACCTCCGCCGGGGCGTTTCGGTACAGGAGGATTTTTCCCTCAGAGTTAACATTTGTTCTGACTCCATTTCCCATACAGTCCTTCGAATGAGACTATAAACCGAAGTTCCGTGTGTGAAAGCACGCATAACATCTTGCACACACGTAAAATCCCATCACCCAACTTTCGGAAGAGTAGGCCAGTTTGGCCGTTGGTATGGATGACACGTTACACATAGCATGCACCCTGCGTGAGAAATGGAAAGAATGAAGGAAGTAAGGAAAATGAGTGATCGATATTGAACGATACTGACTGGATGACACGGGAAACGACTGAATGAAGCGCCGGCTGGCAGCTCTTCAGTCGGTACTACCCAGGTAGGCAGCCCGTTGTGTAAACGAGTGTTGATTGTAAAGCGCTTAGAGCTTGGTCTCTAGCCGAGAATAGGCGCTATATAAGTATTCATTATTATTATTATTAATACGATAGCATAACTGCTGTTGTCATTGTTCTCTCCCCCCCCCCCCCTCCCTTCCATATCTTGGACCTGTGTGATGTACTGTTTTATACATTATGTTTAAGTAATTTGTTAATATGCCTTTATTCTGATGCATGATGTTGTGACATATGTTCAAAGACTTGAGAGTTGAGCATGGGAACATTTTTACTTTTACAGTCTGTACTCTCTGGGAAAGGCAGTAATGCTGAAAATCTGTGACATACATAATGTTGAGTGATATTTTCATAGTTGTTTGTCCATTTTTATTATGCTATTAATTCCTCATCTGATATCACATCTGTCACATGACTAGTTGGCAAAGTTGTACAAGAATTTAGTACAGCAAATGAGAGGATCTGCAGATAGGTTTGACATTTCAAATATATTTTCTCCATCTAATCGGAACCAGATAAGAACTTGGACCTTAAGATGAAAATCAGAGGGTTCTGAAGCCTTTGAATTTCTCTTCCATTGACCTTTCGTCATATTCTGTAAACACTAACATGTGTACGCGTGTGTGTGTTGTGAATAAAATCATGTTATGGTGTGCTGACTACTGAAATGTTATGGAACAAGTGCACTTATGGGGATCCAGAAAGAGCAGGGGTGATCATGCCTTTTCAAGTGGAAGACCGGTCAAATCATCCATGTGGTGCTTGCGCATGTAAAGTACCAAAGTGTGCCATAAAGTATTGCTGACATTTGTTTGACAAATTTCTGAAATAATGATTGTGAAATAAATGTAAGTACTTAAGATGCAATTCTTTGAAACTTTCATACATGTTTGTATGTATTGTTATAAGTTCATCTTCCAGTTGATCCCCTGTGGTTGGGTTGATCTCTCAAGATGCACACAGTGACTGGATAAGATCCGTCATATTTCAAAACCTGTTGTAATACCATCCCCGATGACAGAATGTGGCTGCCTTAAAAAGGGATCACGTATCAAAAAATTTTTCATAGGGTGAACCTCATTGTTCCAGCCAAGAAACGAAGAAAAAAGGAAAAGCTGCCATCTACATGAATGACTGAATTTTTACAGATTTCTGAGCTGTATCATTCAATTAATTTGAGTTGAAGACAAAAGTTACTACAATTCAGTTGGTGCTGCATGAAACTTACATTTAGAAAGTTACGGGTTGCATACCACTAGCATCTGGCAAGTAAATAATCTGATGGGTCGAATCCCTCTAGCATCTGGTAAATAAACAGTCTGAATGGCTGATCCCACTAGCATCTGGTGAGTAAATAATCCAATGGGTTGAATCCCTCTAGCATCTGGCGAGTAAATAATCTGATGGGTTGAATCCCATGAACATCTTGAGAGTAAATGATCTAATGGATTAAATCCCACTGGCATGTGGTGAGTAAATAATCCTATGTTTCTGGTCAGTATCAGTAAAGACCTGCAGATGGCAAAATCCCCTTTTTGTTCTATTCTTATATGCACTAGGATAACACATTAAAAAAAAACACAGATAACACATCCTTCATGGCTGTGGGCATTTGGTGGATAATGAAAACAAGTTGCACCTGGAGTGTAAACCTCCAGTATTGTGGGACAACCCCACAATCGAAGTAGTAACAAGGTGTTAGTTTAAACATAATTCTGCTCAAACTAGTTGAAGATAGTTGCAAAGTGAGATGACTGCAGGCCATAATTTATACAAATTTAAAAAGGTATTTGAAATTACTTTAGCGGATAACATGGACAAATGAATTACGAGACAAAGCACGATGTGTTTCAACCTCTGAGGTGTTCTTCAGGCAAGATAAAAAAACCACTCAGGACAATGAAAATGAAGAACAAGCAATCACTTTTGTCCGTGCAAGATGGGCACTGAATTTGACAAGTGACTGCTTGTTCTTCGTAGGGATGCTTATCTTGCCGGAAAAAGACCTAAGAGGTTGAAACGCAATGCGATTTGTCTTGTAATTCATGTCTCGGCTGTCTGGTGAAGTTACTTCAAATACCTTTTAAAATTAGTTAAAGATAAACCTTACAAGCTATCTTTCCTCCAACAGTTTTATTTTTCTTTCGTCCAGAGTTACCCAGAAGACCTCCAGAACACAAAGAGCTGTAACTATGAAAAACAAGAGAGCAGATATTACTCAAAGAAGGGTTCTGTATATTTGGTCGCAGAACAAAACGAAAGTTGTGAAAAAAAGGTGAAAAAGAGGGCAACAGTCCTAACAAATTAACTTATACTCACTTGCTTTTATTAAGTACTTTCAATGATTTGAATAGTTGACAATGTTTTATCGTAAAAATCTTTGCATGCGTGTGTTCCTATCTAACATGCTTTATTTTACAATGGGATCCGTTTAACACAAATTTCAGAGAACAAGAGAAATCTGCGTGTAATAACCTAGAATCCTGCTAAACAAACTCTCAAGACGTGTGTCATATTTGTAATAAATGATTTATAATTGTAAGAAAGCTGACAAGGCAAGAAGGTGACAGCTGAATTTTGCCTTATGCACTTTCAACAGCTGTGTTGATGTATACTTATCAGGAATTTAAAAACAAACAGTGTGTATGAGGAATCAAAAACATGAAACAAAAACACTTTTGGCTGGTTGGAATGCTAAATTTGCTCACATTAAGCTCCAGACTTGTCAGTTGTGTGTACCTAGACAGCTGGACTCTAGTATAATTTGTTGTTGTACACTGCTCGTCATGGTCGTTCAAAGTGGGTAGGTCTGTGTTTTGTTTGAAAAGGTGATATCTTTTTATCACCCCTGCTGTGTTATATTTTCATATAGTTTGTGATTGATACGCAAATTGTTCCTTTTTTTCCAGATTTGTTGTTGTTTGCTGTGTCACATTCACATGTCTTTCATGTTATGCCAGATTTAAGCCTTTTTGAAGTATTTTAGTTCTTGTTTTCTTGTATTATTTGACAGTATGAATGAGACTTTGGGGAAAGATAGATCTTTTCTTTCACTACTGAATAAGAAGTCTTGCTCAATGGAATACAAATTCCTGCATTATTGTTTTCTACTATCACACACACACACACACTTTTTTTTGTCACTTAATGTTAGACTTAAATATATACATATTATTTATAACATAATGTAAAACACCCTGATTTTTCATTCCCATTTTCACAACTGTCCATCCACACACACCCTTTTTTTTCTTTTCCTTTTAAAGTTTCGCCAAGTTATAACATAATGACAGAGGTATTGTTAGCCTGCACTTGTTTTCTACTAAAAGGTTGAACATTTTAGGTGAATTGTTCGACATTGTAGATAGATAGATAAAAGAAAAGTTAGGAGGAGGGAGGTGTGAATGGAGTAGGTATTGAAAAAAAAGGACATTATGCACTGCATGTATTATATGCATCATACATTAATAAGGCACTGAGTGACAAAATTGAGCAGGCGATAGATGGTAAATCGTGCACTTCTCTTTGCAGTTCCTTTCCTTTATCAATTGGAAGCATAAAATGGTAAGCATGGGCAAAAATCAGGCATAAATGATCCACAAAACAACTTTTTGGAAACTTCTGATAGGCAAATAAGACCTCTGAAAAAAAACACAAACAAAAAAGATTTCAAATGATGAGTAATTGTCCTTTTGGTTATACATGAATGAGCCACCAATTTTATGAAAATGGTTTAAAAATGTGTTGGGGGAATATATTTATATATACATATACACACACATGTAAGTAGTGCGGGAGAATAAATACCAGCAAACAATTCTTCCATTCTTAAGACAGAGACTGGGCAAATCTTGACACAGAACAAAAATGGCAGGGCTGGGGTGGGGTGGGGCAGGGAAGAGAAAGTGAATATGAAAAAGACGGTGTTAAAATGTAAAGAAATGTAAGTAACCTATTCTTCACTAGCAGTATATGTGGACTACAGGTCCGTCTTCATAACAAAACCACTGGTAATGCCTTTCCAGAATCAACTTTTGTCTCCTGCATCAGACTTGTCATCTGAACTCGGCTGGTAATGATGATCAATCCTTAATAGCAAATGGAGACATGCTATCAGTTGTTCTGCGATATTCTCAATGCCAAGTGGACAAAAGTAAAATCCAGCAGCCTCCCAAAACAGCCAGTAAGGGCAGAATCGATGAAACGGAGAGCATTATAAGGTATTAAGCTGGGGAGAACAAAAACTAAAAACGGAAGTAACAAGTAATGGATAGAAAATGGTTTCTTTGAATCTACATATTTACACTAAAACCTTCCCAAAAGCTGGAGTATGGCTGCCTTAATAGCGGGATAAAAAACGGTCATACACACAAAACTCCACTCCCTTTGTTGGTCAGATGGGTTTAATACTTACCTGTCTATACAGGGAGTGTCCACAGGAGAATCGGCCTGCATACACAGAAGAAGAAGACACTAAAACCTCCTACTAACCTTGAATAAACGTTCGCTTCCTATAAGTACTTGTTGCATGGAAAGGGGCTGGGAAGTTAACAAGTTTGTATTAAACTTCCCTCCCAAACAAAAGATGCCTTCAAGAATCTCAGGAGATATTACCCAGACACTCCACTGTATATCAATAGCCTGTGACTATGTCTTGCCACAGCCAGATATGATCAAGTGGAAAATAGAGTTCTTCACGGCACTAGGGCACAGCATTTCCCCATCCATATAAGCTCTTCCTATGATCATTATCTTTCATTCACCTTATGTCTGCAAACGTAGCATGCTCTAATGCACAGCCTCAGTCTCTGGCCCTTTTGCATATTGTGATACTTCTTTGTGTGCCTTTGCATATATTTGGTATGAGTGCGGCTTCAAGTCAGCGCTGCTTCTCCTACTGTTTGAACGAAGCTGAGTATACTTGATCACTGTGTTTCAATAGCAAAGATGTGGGGAAGCTTGTGGTAAACTTAAGAGTGTGGTGGGGGGTGGGGGGTGATTATATTGCTTTAAAAAGGACATTTTGTTTCAAAACAAGGTGACTAAGGGCAGAAAATGAAGCCATTTTGTGCCGAATATGAGAAGATAAGTGGTTGCTCGTTCTTTGTTTCCACTGTCCTAAATGTTGTTTGTTTTTGCGTGAATAATACCCAAGAGGCTGAAATGTATTGTCTTTTGTCCTGTAATCTGTTTGTCTGTATTCTCCGGCCGAACTTATACCCTTCTTTTTAAAATTTAGGACATTTTTGGCTTTCATAGATGATCGATATTTCAATTCAATGATAAACACATAATTACTTATCATTCAGTGAACATAAAAAGACATTTGCAAATCTGAAAGCAAAAATTACCAAGGGATGAGGGATAACTGAATTCAAGGTCAGATTGACTGGAACAGATGAGGTATTTCCATTAACAAACACAAAATTTCAAATGTTAAAAAGTGTAACTTTAAAAGAACCCTATGAAATAACTTTTTTTTAAAATGATACTTGCTAATTTGGTAAAGTATCTTTGTGCGTAAATGCAGAAATGTGACATTATGAATGTAATCATAAGAATAAAGCACTCTTTAAAGTGAGAGGTTCGTTATGTATAATAACACAACAAATCGGAGTGAGGTAATCACATTTATTCACCAACTAATGCACACAATTCTGTGGCCACATACACAAGTCCCATACATATTTCACAAATAACATTAACACACCAAATCACAGGTACACATATCCTCCAAAATGTTTTCCATCACTTGGTCTTCAGAGTTCGTATCTTCTTGAGTTCCTTGTACAAGACATTCTCCCGAACTGGAGAGAGAAAAAGAGACACAAAATATTTTTGTTGATTTGAACATGAGTTGATATTCATTTCATAAATGTGGCGAACTATTAGGATTACAAACAATGAAAATTTAACATCAATTCCTTAAATGTGGCTAACTATTAGGATGATACACAATGAAAATCGAAAGAAAAAAAACCTTGGCAATCCCTACAAATACCTTCAAAAATCTTATGACTGTTCTGAACAGATAAAAAAAAGTGTCTGAAAACAACATGCTTTAAGGCATTATACTTCAACCGTGCTTTTTGTTTTGTTTCATTTTGAGGAATGAAGGAATCTCTTTGCTTTAATCTGAGTACTAGTGCGTGGCTCTCAGACAAGCAAACTGTTTCAGCATGACTGACAACTGTTCTAGCATTAAAAAAAAAGAAGCAAAATTAAAGATAGCATTGTTCACATGTACTAACAACTATAATGGAACCTTTCCTTAACTTCCAGAAATCTTTTATAACCAAAACTTCTTTGAAAAATTAATATATCAACAAAGAGAAAAACAAAATAAGGTATGGAATAAATATAGTAGCCTGATTTGGAAGTTTTGCTGTAACAATACTGGTGTTTTCAACAGGAGCTGGAGGCATTATTTTGGACCCAGTCTTAATTCTGTAGCACAAAGCGCTGATATTTACCACAGGATCACTCTCAAGCATGGCAAACTTCAGTTGGAAGTGAGATACTCCTTTCCAGAATTTCAAACTTTTGTCATATCACCAAAACCAATCGCAATCAAAGTGATCTTGTTTATTTTGTCTATCTGTATAGAAGTTGGCTTAAGGATAAAGGGCAACCTTTTCCCCCATCTCAAGCCTGGACAATCCTTCCTTGTTATCTGACTGAGTAATACAAGTAGTCGCCATGGGTATTGGAAGCAGTTGATACAAGTGGTAACTATGGCTATTAGAAATATTTTTTTCTAACCCAATAGCAACGCCAGCACCATCAGTACCGTACATACTGACGGTAATCAATGTAAGCACTCACAATAGAAAACAAACGCAATC
This sequence comes from Conus ventricosus, assembly GCA_018398815.1. Classification (NCBI taxonomy): domain Eukaryota; kingdom Metazoa; phylum Mollusca; class Gastropoda; order Neogastropoda; family Conidae; genus Conus; species Conus ventricosus. Next base: position 55,376,683 of record CM031605.1, read on the forward strand.
TTTTCCCAACCCTTAAGCAGTGCTAACACTGCATGTACTTACTGTAGATTATGAAACAATTGCGATGGGTTTTTAAAACAATCTTTTCTAACTTTGAAGCTGTGCTTACACTAATCACATTGATTTACCTTTTTTTTGGTTTGTCCAAGCCTGCAGCACTTGCTCTATTTCCACTTTAAAAGCAGATTTATCCAAGGCAACCTTACTTACTTATTGGTATTTGTTGTACTCAGAGTCTGAGGCAATCTTTTTCAGCATATCTAACTTTGTGATACTTGCAGCTTCTCCCCTATGAACAGAATGCAGCATTGTCAAGCTTGCCTAGCTCAGTAGTAGTACCTGACAAAGCTAATCAATGATCTGCTGGCTTTCAGGTTCTGAAGTTCACACCAGGACATATCAATCTGTTTTGTATTAATTCTGTCATACCAGTACATACCATAGGGATCAAAAGCAATTTTTTCCATCTTCTCTCCAACCTTTGGCCTCAGCTGGACAATCTTGTGACCGGTGCCTGCCATACTCTGCAGTATTACCATGAGAGTCCTGCAACACACGGCACAAAAAGTAACTACTTTCTCTCTCATCAACCAAGCTATCTCATCCTCTGCCTACTAGCGATGATCATGAGCACAATTCATTTGATTTCTCAACTAGCATAAAATCACGAGCACAGTTCATTTGATTTCTCTGTCTGCCAGCGTAAAATCACAAGTACAATTTGATTTTTCTTACTCTGAACTATCTAGAGGTCTGTTGACCTGCTCAATATTTCCTTGAAAATCATGTGAACAGAAAGGGGGCCGGATAGCTCAGTTGGTAGAGCGCCGGACTCGTGATCCTGGGGTTGCGGGTTCGAATTTCGGTATAGGGGGATTTTTCCCTCGGAGTTAACATTGGTTCTGACTCCATTCCCCATATAGTCCTTCGAATGAGACTATAAACCGAGGTTCCGTGTGTGAACGCACTTCATCTTGCACACACGTAAAATCCCATCACCAACTTTTGGAAGAGAAGGCCAGTTTGGCCGTTGGTATGGATGACACGTGACACATAGCATGCACCTTCCCCGAAGATGGAGTATGGCTGCCTTAATGGCGGGATAAAAAAAGGGTCATACACACAAAACTCCACTGCCTGGCTATACAGGGAGTGTCCGCAGGAGTATCAGCCTGCGTACGCAGAAAGAAAGAAAGATGTGAACAGAAAGGAGCCGAGATTTTCAAATTTCAGCAATAAGCTTTCTCCAGAATCCAGGATCCTTTAAATGTAACGGTCTGCATACATTATGATGAACGTTTCACATGCTCTTGAGGTTGTTATGTGGTGATAAAGCTTGAAGTTGAACACAGAAAGATTAACACACTAGCTGAGAAACAAGAACATCTGCTTTCTACTCACATGGTCTCTGAGAACAGTGGGATGAATCCCAACATGGCGAGGACTAAGAGTGGTGTGTGTGTTTGTGTTTTCCGTAGTCTAGATCAATATAAATGCAGACTGGCTTCTGCCCTATTGCCAGTCCTGTGTAGATGTAAGCAGACAATGAAATGCTTTTATCTAATATCAAATTTATGTTGACCTTTGGTAGGTGATTGGAATAAGATCAATACCTTAAAGGTGCTGCCCCGAGGATAACCTGGTAGCCCAAGTGGTGATGTAAAAACAAAACATTAAAAACCAAATACCAAAAACACTTGCTCAAATAACAAAATAATGCAATGGACATCACTTTTACCCAGCTATGATGTTTGTTAAGCCCCTTGTTTCATTAGGTATACTCAAACTCTTGCAGGCTTTGTCCAGTGTGCTTCCTGCATTGGGTCATGAGTAGCCTGTGGTAATAAGACGCCCCATAAAGCCTCTTACACTTGTGCAACAAGGCTGAACATTATCTGCTTTGTTCATTATGTAGCCAAACACAACAGGATTTCACACTCATAACTATTACACTTTTAGTTGTGCAACAGTCTGTCATGGATTGTCTTCCATCCAGTGGCTTACACTTAACTCCTCTGTAGTTGTATTACCATGTCTTCATAAAGACCAGACCAACCAGTTGCTGCGGCCAAATCAGAGCTAATTTCATTTTTCTGTTTTTGCATTTGGTGTATAATAATCCAGTTTCTACAATGGTCCACTAAAAGAAAACAAACACACACCCTACCCTGCATTTCTTTTTTTACATCTGTAGTTTGTGACTTTGAAAGCTACCTTATTTTGTATCATTATGAAACAACCCTTACAATGTGCCTTGCTTTGTGCATGTATTTGAATTCTGGCTCGTTTTCAGTAATGCTTCAGCTTGTTTCAGTCTGCAAAATGTACATTTTATCCTGTGGGCATCATTACAATGAAGGAATGTAAAGAAAATAAGTAGCACTGCAACTTGACCTAATCAATGTAAATGGAATACTTTTGCAAATCTATAGTACATTTAGAACCATTTCCCATCAGAAAACATCAGGGGTGTTGATAACTTCAACAGTTATAATACAATACAGCATAGTCCCACTTACAACAAGTCTTAGGGGAACAATTTGCTTCTGTTGACCAATATTCGTGTCTGCACAAGCTTGAATAAATAACAAGGTGAGACGATCACAGTGTGCACTAACATGATGTTGTTGTTTTTCCCCCAATGGTTGTATCAGTGAAGATACAAAGCCAGTTGGTTTCGTCTTTACTCTGTCAGAACTTCGAGGTTCAGCACTGTGAGGTTTTCGTTTATGTGACCATTATTAATCCTAGTACCATTAAGGTAGCTACACTAGGGATGATGTCTAAACCTGACATCATTGTATCACCCCTCCTACACAATGGTCAACTCTTTTATAAATGATGGAATGGAATTTAATGTGGATGTAATTTTGGGGGGGGGGGGGGGGGGGGTGGGGGAAAAAAAAAGGTTCACACACAGAACCTTGGTTTTAAAGTCTCATCCAAATGACTTGGAGAGGTGTGGAGTCAGCACAGACGCCGACTCTGAAGAGAGAATCTCCACTACCCTGGTCGTCTTGAAAAAGAGCTGAATCCATGACACTTTGAACAAGAGAAAAACGCTTTATTCCACTGTGCCAGCCACTCTGTAGGATGAATAACTGAAGTTCAACAGACTCTGCTGTAGCATGCTTATAATCAATAGAACACTTTGGCTGTCTACCGAAAATTCAGAAGAAAAGCTTTGAAAGCATTCTTGAGTAAATGATGCTAATGATCAAGATGAATAAAAAATACTCACTTGACTCCTTTAGCCATGACAGGAATACAAATGACAAACTCTTCTGTCTGCTCCTGAAACAAAGGTTGGCAACATGTGATGGGGGAAAAAAGCCCTCCTGTAGACAAATTCACACACACACACACTTTTATGAGAGTAAATGTTATATCAAGAACAAACTTGATAATATCATCTAAAGTGGGTAACAATAAAATTTAAAAAAAGATACCAAAACTACAGAATCAAAATTTCCCTATATATTTGTATACTTTTGTTACGTTTGTTGACACAAAGAGCTCTAACTAGAAAAAAAAACAACAGTTTGTGACTTTCATGCATCTAACCAGAATTTTTAAAAGCACATGTATACAAAATCATAAAAATAATATGAATAAAATTTACCTTGTGTACAGAGATACAGTTTCACGATTTAAAGGAAAGTCGTAGCATCTGGTGAGATGAAACCTATACACGTTAGGGTGTTTTGTTTTTTTCTTCAACAAAATGAACACTTGAAAACTTACAGCAAATGACAAGTTGATCGAAACAATGTTCTCAATGTCTCTCATCCCTCCAGCTCTCCAATCTTCTTTCCATCAAGTAAGCCTTTTTGTGTGTGTGTGTGTGAGTATGTGCTTTTTTTCCAGATGAATGAGATTCTTACAAACAGGCAACAGCTAGGAAGAGTGCATGGGTGCCATGTTTCTCCGTCTTCTTGATGCCAGGACATCGTTTTCAGAGAATAGCAATCACACTAAGGATACAGATTACTCGGTGAAGTGTACACACTCAAATTCCACCACTAAGATCCAGGATGTCGAAACTCCTAGCAAAAATCCATCTCTAAATCACTATAGACCTGGAAAGGCAAAGAAGTCCAGATCCACAGGTCAGGGAACCCCTAAAGTCAGGGAGCGTTTGCTTCCCAGCGGAATGGAGGAGAATGGAACTGGTATCGGAATGTTCATGTTTTCATTCACTGCATGCCTGCTATCTATGTAAAAGCTGCCACCTGTATCAAAGGTTATGTTGTAGGGGCAGACACAGGCACTGCACCAAGCAATGGCATGGCTATCAGAACCTCATGGAAACTGGGATAAGCTGGTAAGCAGCACCACACTAGAATGGGCAATACCTTCATCAATGACTGTCCTAAACAGGCCAACAAGGCCTTTTACCAGCACATGGAAGATCCAGGCTCAGAAACATATTAGTTGAATTCTGTTCCAGCTCTCATTCACTAGATGGTAGTGCTGGTGTTGGCAGCCCATATGAGCCCCAAAAAGAAGAGATGCTATCATGTGAGCTTTCAAGTACCAGAGGACATGGAAGCCAATAAGCCTGCTTGTGACACAAGTGCCTGACACTGAGGGTATGCTAGAGTAAAGCTCCCCCTGAATGGTGGCTAGCACTGGGTAGCAGGGAAGACCCCCCAAAAAGATGTGGCAGCAAGAGGACGCCCATGCGTTATAACTTCTACAAGTTGACTGCAAGGGAAAAAGTGGGAAACGGAAAGTATGGCCCATGTCACCCAGCAAACAAAGGTAGGACCACATAGGCTGCAGAAGAGTTCTGGGGTGGGCACCTAGCTGGAATCTGAGTCAGCGCAGGCCTCCAGGGGTGTACAGGACTGCTCTAAGGGCAGGTGAAGACAGTGCTTCTCTGGGTCCTCCCCAGCACCTTCGGGTGTTTCTTTTTCTTTCTGAGTCAGTGAGTGTCACTTTCAGTTACAGTAGGTCTTTACTAAGGATGAACCACATCATGCTGAGGAGCAGAGGCATTAAGACACTTCAGCTGTGACAGAAATAGAGGTGGAAAGGAAGTGCATTTCTGCCTCACCCCTAAGGATGCCTGTAGGGTCAGCACAGCAATCCTCATCGCCTGGAAAGTTTCCCTCAATGTGAGCATGTTGCTTGGGTGCTCCAAGGGGCTTTCCCAGTCTATGGGATTATTCCCGGATATCTGTCTAGATTTAGTTAGATGGCCTCCAGGAGGGGGATAATAGTTAATACTGACGTCCAGCTGTCTTCCTGAGGGACTATGCCCAAAGGTTGTGTCACATGCACCTAAAGCATCTTACCTACGGAGAGTGAAAAAATCACAACATATCAAAAGTATATAAGGCAAATGACCAGGAGAAAGCCTGACATCTAGTTGGTGTGTCTCTTTACTTGTATTTGCTGGACCAGAACTATCGAGCAAGGTGAAGGGCTTCCTTCCTCAGTGCACTCTCTAGATGAGAAGCTTTCATCATAAAGTTAGAGGACGGTACTCGCACAGATTCTGAATATATTTTATGCAGGAACACAGCCCATGCTGCTTTCCTTGTACAACATTCACAAAATCGTCTGGAAATCAAGCAGATAAAAGCCTGCAGAACAATTCTACTGACTGTTCATTGATCAAACTTCAAAGACTGAAAGAGCACTGCCATGCTGACAAAGCCAATGACAGACCAGTTCTATGGCTTCCAGCCTAAAGGATGCAATCTCGCCATAGCTACAATGACAAGATAATCACAGAAGGTCACAACAGCATTGAAATTGATGGGATAGACCAAGTCAGACTCCAACTCTCATTCCACTAAAGGGATCAGTCACTGAACTTGGCAAGAATTCTGTAAGTGCCCAAAGCCATTGTCTGGACTGACCCTGGTGCCATAGACTGCATGTGCGTGAATGTTCACAGTTGCTTTGAGCACACTCCAAAGTCTGTAGCATTGCTCATCAGATCTGTAAAGTACAAATAGAGATCTTCTTCTTCTTCCTAAAATACTGGTTCACTCAAAAACGAGTAGGTCACCAGTGCGCATGTTAAAAAGTAAAATAAAATAACATATAAGTATAAAGGCTAATCCTAGATCAGTGGCGTAAACCTCTGGTGTGGGTTTCTAACTTCAACTTTACTACAGTCCATTTACATGCATTCTACAACGTGTGACTCACACATTATGCAATCTGCTTAAAAAAATTCAGATCTTGAGCCTGACACTGGTCTAAAGCCGTTGTTCTTTACTGTGTTAAATTGTGTATAGTAAGTTGTCACCCCTGACGGTGTCCCTGCATAACAATGTTAATTTTAATTGATATTATGTTCCCATCACAAAAAATGTGCAACAACAGCATGCGTGTGCACAAGCGTACATGTGTAATTGTGCTTGTGTAAGCACATACGAGGTATGTAACTGTTAAGTCACATTTTACCACTCACAATATCCATGGTGCATAATCTGTTGGGGGTCCCATAATTGCAAATCTAACCTTAAGCGCGTTCCGAACTGTCAATGGAGACTTCGTACAACCGTTCTGATTACCATTATTCAAAACACTGTTTTCATTGCAAACGATGTAACATGAGTTGTCAGCAGAGTCTGTGACCGCCCCCACTCTTGACACCTTCCAGTCAAGGGTGCAACTGCTGCTCTGAATTTTTTTTTTTTTTTCCCCTCCTCTTCGCCGGGCGAGCCCCACCCTGAAAGTGTCAAAATAATCAAATTGTTGATTGTGGACACTCAAAGGAAGAAGAAGAACGCGTTTCAGTTAAATGGACTTCAATAAAGTCGAAGTCGAAAACAACACAAAGTTTGGGCGGAAAACCACACTGGACATTAACAACACTGATGTAGGATTTAACCAGTATTAAAAGACATTATCTAGTTGCAGAATTTCGACTGTTATAGCTGAGCAACGTACTTCTGCAGTTGTCCAGGTCTCGTCCTTTCGTTCTTGCTTTACCGGAAGTTTATATGAGTACTAAATACTGCAAACCATCCAAACCCGCAAGAAACAACAGAAACCGACCTGAAACCACATGTGCTTCCTTTTTCGGCGAACCTCCGGAGACAACTTCGAAGGAGAGCAAAAATTGCAAATCTGGTCCACTAATCAGTGGCTGTTATTATTAAGGTTGCATGAAAAACGGAACAAATTTAGTGACCTATTGAAACAAACAAACATTCTAAGAATGTTCAGTGTGTGTATCTTCTTCTTCCTAAAATACTGGTTCACTCAAAAACGAGTAGGTCGCCAGCGCGCATGTTAAAAAGTAAAATAAAATAACATAAAATAGTGCGACTCAGTCTGTTGGCCCCTGGAGCAAATTTGGCAACAAGGGTCGCACTCGATATTCAAGAAGTTAAAAGCAATGGCCAAATTCAGGCCCAGGTAACCATAAAATATCTGGGGAAGTTAAAATAGAAAATCGTCAATATGCAGATGTTGGTTTTATTTCCATTCCACACATTCTCTTTAACTGTCAGATTCTGAATATGTTATATTTTGACAAGCTGTGCATTTTAGACAATAGATCATCTGCTGGTTCTGTATTATACAATCAATTACTTAAAGTGTATGGCACTGGTCGATGTATATTGACTAGTCCTGTGGGCCTTTTAATTTGGTTTAAAATTTTGTGATTATTTAAGATTGTAATATGATGTATTATATTTGTAGGTTCAGTGGATTTCAAACGGGGAAAAAAAGGCTGAATCTAAGACTAGATTGTTTCAATATTTACCTCAGTTTTATGTATTAATACTAGAATATCTAGACAAGGTAGTTTCAACTTGGTTTTTAAGTACTAGTATAAGTACCGAGTTCCCGTTGAGGTGTGTGGTGAACAGACATTGCAGGGTGAAAAGGAAGGATATAGCTATCAGTAATAACTGGATGAAACAGAGAGAGAGAGAGAGAGAGAGAGAGATGGTGCAGGTGTAGTCCAAAGAACAGCAGTTAGCAGTGGACCAAACGCATTTTTGCCTGATTCCTGTTTCTTCTTCAAAAACGTTTGTGTCAGCATAATTTACGTGAGAAATATGACACGTTTACTGCAGATGGCCATGACAAGAAGAGGAAGAAAGACAGGTAGCTATAGGAAGACAAGCAGGTAACCATTTAGGGAAGGAATCAGGGACAAGTGCTCCGAGTTCGCTGCGAGTGTGGCATAGCAGTGGACGCCAGGGGAGAGGTGGCAGTTCTCCTTTGAGGGACACTGATGTAAGAAATCAGTGTCGGGCGGCGCAGACAACCTTCCAGCCATGTGGGTGACGGCGGGTCTAGCCTGTGTTGCCGGGGACGGCTCTGGAGATGTGGGGCGATCGGCGAAGGAGCGCTGCCTGACTGTGACTAACGTGGCCCTGACAGCCATTCTCTGTTTTGTGGGAGGCAGACATGGTTGTGCTGAAAGATGCCCTCACGGCCGCAGTCAGCGAGTACCCGCCGAATATTAGGGGCTCGTGCAGCGCTCCAGCGACTTTCGTCCTGCTCCCTCCTTGAGGCGGCCTCACACGGCACAGGACCATCGCCACCCGAGCATGAAGAAGGCCGCCCGGTGGTCCTGAAGACAGCCTGGTGTTTGGGGGACAGCAGGCAACACACACCGACGCCCATCATCGGTCGACCAACAACCTGAATTGAACCAACGTTCAAGAGCCAACACGACCAAACTTGAACCAACATTGAAGAAGAACACGACCAGAATTGAACCACGTACAAGAGGAACATGAGCTCAGAGAGAGGAATGCGACGACCCCCCCCCCCCCCCCACCCCCCCCCCCCCCCCCCCCCGCCCCTTAAACCCACCCATACTGCCGACGACAGCAGTTGCCACAATGATGCAGACCTATGTCTGCAGTAACCTTGTCCTTTAGGGCCTCAGGCCGATAGGACGTTAATATCACCCTAACGTAACGTAATGACAAATTCAGGAAGAAAGAGACCGGCAGTAATTCAGAATGGCAAAGAGCATGCCTGAGTTCGTGAACGCGTGCGTGCATGCGCGCGCACGCGCCACGCGCGCGCGCACTGCACGCGCGCGCACACGCGCGCGCGCGCGTGTGGTGTTGTGTGTGTGTGTGTGTGTGTGTGTGTGTGTTTGACAAATGTTTTAATGCGTACTTTTTCTCTTCAGTGCTGAAATGAATCATTACTGGTCTTGTTATAATTAGTTCTATATTGTGTAATAGTGTTTTATATTGACATCCATGTCATGTACCACACACAATAAAACATAGTCTTTTAGAGTGTTGGACTTGCATGATGTGAGACACAAACATTTTACAGCAGATTCCATGAAAACCTTGTTCAGAGATGTTCCACCTGATGCGATCTTTAAATTCTTAAAAAAAGATTAACATTTTTTCATCGGGTCTAAGATTTCATAGTGGAAAGATTTTCACAAAATTTTGGGTGGGTTTTAGAAGATGTATTTGAAGAGTTGTGTGAATGAATGACTCATGAGTTGACTTCAACGCGGAGACAGCCCTGATATGACCCTTTGCGGTCGGCTGGGTTATAAGCAACATTACCTTACCTTAGGGGGGTATGGGGTGTCAGGGAGAGGTAGTACCTTTAGCAGGGGGGCTTGCCATGTCCTTTTCTAGGCAGCTCGTCTGCCACTGATCCTCACCTGTCACTCAGCTCCACACCTGTGGCTCCTAGAAGCTGTCGCATGCAACAGCGGCCACTCCCCGGGCAACGGCTTTGGCAGGCCGGCTAAACCAGGTGTGGGTAGCCGTCGGGTCTGAAACCCTCGGTGAGTTAGCTCGGGCTTGTCAGCCCTACTGCATGTGAAGACTGACTCCCGGCGGAACGAGCGAAAGAGATCATCGGTGATCCAACGGTTGTGAAGGCGGTGGCAGCAAGTCTTGTGGACGCTACAGCATGGACGTGCACCCTGAGAAGCCTGGTCATCCCAGCTGCAGTCTCCCGTCTAACGGTTCTTCCGGCCACGGGTCAAGGCTCCAGGCCGAGATGGATTAACCCCTGTGCACAATTTCCACTGCAGCCTTGGCACTCCCGTCGTACGAGTC
>CM031605.1:55387710-55414319 GCA_018398815.1 Conus ventricosus
AAGTAAGTTGTCACCCCTGACGGGTCCTGCATAACAATGTTAATTTTAATTGATATTATGTTCCCATCACAAAAAATGTGCAAAAACAGCATGCGTGGCACAAGCGTACATTGTAATTGTGCTTGTGTAAGCACATACGAGGTATAACTGTTAAGTCACATTTACCACTCACATATCCATGGTGCATAATCTGTTGGGTCCCATAATTGCAAATCTAACCTTAAGCGCGTTCCGAACTGTCAATGGAGACTTCGTACAACCGTTCTGATTACCATTATTCAAAACACTGTTTTCATTGCAAACGATGTAACATGAGTTGTCAGCAGAGTCTGTGACCGCCCCCACTCTTGACACCTTCCAGTCAAGGGTGCAACTGCTGCTCTGAATTTTTTTTTTTTTCCCCTCCTCTTCGCCGGGCGAGCCCCACCCTGAAAGTGTCAAAATAATCAAATTGTTGATTGTGGACACTCAAAGGAAGAAGAAGAACGCGTTTCAGTTAAATGGACTTCAATAAAGTCGAAGTCGAAAACAACACAAAGTTTGGGCGGAAAACCACACTGGACATTAACAACACTGATGTAGATTTAACCAGTATTAAAAGACATTATCTAGTTGCAGAATTTCGACTGTTATAGCTGAGCAACGTACTTCTGCAGTTGTCCAGGTCTCGTCCTTTCGTTCTTGCTTTACCGAAGTTTATATGAGTACTAAATACTGCAAACCATCCAAACCCGCAAGAAACAACAGAAACCGACCTGAAACCACATGTGCTTCCTTTTTCGGCGAACCTCCGGAGACAACTTCGAAGGAGAGCAAAAATTGCAAATCTGGTCCACTAATCAGTGGCTGTTATTATTAAGGTTGCATGAAAAACGGAACAAATTTAGTGACCTATTGAAACAAACAAACATCTAAGAATGTTCAGTGTGTGTATCTTCTTCTTCCTAAAATACTGGTTCACTCAAAAACGAGTAGGTCGCCAGCGCGCATGTTAAAAAGTAAAATAAAATAACATAAAATAGTGCGACTCAGTCTGTTGGCCCCTGGAGCAAATTTGGCAACAAGGGGTCGCACTCGATATTCAAGAAGTTAAAAGCAATGGCCAAATTCAGGCCCAGGTAACCATAAAATATCTGGGGAAGTTAAAATAGAAAATCGTCAATATGCAGATGTTGGTTTTATTTCCATTCCACACATTCTCTTTAACTGTCAGATTCTGAATATGTTATATTTTGACAAGCTGTGCATTTAGACAATAGATCATCTGCTGGTTCTGTATTATACAATCAATTACTTAAAGTGTATGGCACTGGTCGATGTATATTGACTAGTCCTGTGGGCCTTTTAATTTGGTTTAAAATTTTGTGATTATTTAAGATTGTAATATGATGTATTATATTTGTAGGTTCAGTGGATTTCAAACGGGGAAAAAAAGGCTGAATCTAAGACTAGATTGTTTCAATATTTACCTCAGTTTTATGTATTAATACTAGAATATCTAGACAAGGTAGTTTCAACTTGGTTTTTAAGTACTAGTATAAGTACCGAGTTCCCGTTGAGGTGTGTGGTGAACAGACATTGCAGGGTGAAAAGGAAGGATATAGCTATCAGTAATAACTGGATGAAACAGAGAGAGAGAGAGAGAGAGAGAGAGATGGTGCAGGTGTAGTCCAAAGAACAGCAGTTAGCAGTGGACCAAACGCATTTTTGCCTGATTCCTGTTTCTTCTTCAAAAACGTTTGTGTCAGCATAATTTACGTGAGAAATATGACACGTTTACTGCAGATGGCCATGACAAGAAGAGGAAGAAAGACAGGTAGCTATAGGAAGACAAGCAGGTAACCATTTAGGGAAGGAATCAGGGACAAGTGCTCCGAGTTCGCTGCGAGTGTGGCATAGCAGTGGACGCCAGGGGAGAGGTGGCAGTTCTCCTTTGAGGGACACTGATGTAAGAAATCAGTGTCGGGCGGCGCAGACAACCTTCCAGCCATGTGGGTGACGGCGGGTCTAGCCTGTGTTGCCGGGGGACGGCTCTGGAGATGTGGGGCGATCGGCGAAGGAGCGCTGCCTGACTGTGACTAACGTGGCCCCTGACAGCCATTCTCTGTTTTGTGGGAGGCAGACATGGTTGTGCTGAAAGATGCCCTCACGGCCGCAGTCAGCGAGTACCCGCCGAATATTAGGGGCTCGTGCAGCGCTCCAGCGACTTTCGTCCTGCTCCCTCCTTGAGGCGGCCTCACACGGCACAGGACCATCGCCACCCGAGCATGAAGAAGGCCGCCCGGTGGTCCTGAAGACAGCCTGGTGTTTGGGGGACAGCAGGCAACACACACCGACGCCCATCATCGGTCGACCAACAACCTGAATTGAACCAACGTTCAAGAGCAACACGACCAAACTTGAACCAACATTGAAGAAGAACACGACCAGAATTGAACCAACGTACAAGAGGAACATGAGCTCAGAGAGAGGAATGCGACGACCCCCCCCCCCCCCCCCCCCCCCCCCGCCCCTTAAACCCACCCATTACTGCCGACGACAGCAGTTGCCACAATGATGCAGACCTATGTCTGCAGTAACCTTGTCCTTTAGGGCCTCAGGCCGATAGGACGTTAATATCACCCTTAACGTAACGTAATGACAAATTCAGGAAGAAAGAGACCGGCAGTAATTCAGAATGGCAAAGAGCAGTGCCTGAGTTCGTGAACGCGTGCGTGCATGCGCGCGCACGCGCACAGAGCGCGCGCGCACGCACGCGCGCGCACTACGCGCGCGCGCGCGTGTGTGTGTGTGTGTGTGTGTGTGTGTGTGTGTGTGTGTTTGACAAATGTTTTAATGCGTACTTTTTCTCTTCAGTGCTGAAATGAATCATTACTGGTCTTGTTATAATTAGTTCTATATTGTGTAATAGTGTTTTATATTGACATCCATGTCATGTACCACACACAATAAAACATAGTCTTTTAGAGTGTTGGGACTTGCATGATGTGAGACACAAACATTTTACAGCAGATTCCATGAAAACCTTGTTCAGAGATGTTCCACCTGATGCGATCTTTAAATTCTTAAAAAAAGATTAACATTTTTCATCGGGTCTAAGATTTCATAGTGGAAAGATTTTTCACAAAATTTTGGGTGGGTTTTTAGAAGATGTATTTGAAGAGTTGTGTGAATGAATGACTCATGAGTTGACTTCAACGCGGAGACAGCCCTGATATGACCCTTTGCGGTCGGCTGGGTTATAAGCAACATTACCTTACCTTAGGGGGGTATGGGGTGTCAGGGAGAGGTAGTACCTTTAGCAGGGGGGCTTGCCATGTCCTTTTCTAGGGCAGCTCGTCTGCCACTGATCCTCACCTGTCACTCAGCTCACACCTGTGGCTCCTAGAAGCTGTCGCATGCAACAGCGGCCACTCCCCGGGCAACGGCTTTGGCAGGCCGGCTAAACCAGGTGTGGGTAGCCGTCGGGTCTGAAACCCTCGGTGAGTTAGGCTCGGGCTGTGTCAGCCCTACTGCATGTGAAGACTGACTCCCGGCGGAACGAGCGAAAGAGATCATCGGTGATCCAACGGTTGGAAAGGGCGTGGACAAGTCTTGGGGACGCAACGAGCAGGGACTGAAAACCCGGAATCCTGGTCATCCACTGCAGCTTGGCAGTCCCCCAAAGGGTTTCTCCGGCCACGGGGTCAAGGCTCCCCAGGCCGGAGGGGGGATAACCCCGGGTGCAAAAAATTTTCCCCCCACTATAAAACCTTCACGCACGGGGTCCGTTTTGGCAACTCATCAAACGACTGTCAACGCACCCCCTAAAATCCTGCGGCGTGGCAGGGGCAAAGGGGCAACAGGGGAGATACCACGGGCATTTGTAGTCACAATCCGACGTAGGGGGGGTCCATGGGCAGGGCTTTTTTTTCCTGAATCCGAGGGCAACGGGAGGCCCCGGGGCAGCACCCGGGGGGCGCTGGGCAGCCTCTTTAGGACACCGCCCACCCCCGAGGGGGAGGGCTAAAAAGGGCCCCGAACAAAGTTTCCCCTTTACACGGTCACTTACCGTTTTTGACAACCATCCATTTTGGGCGGTCGAAAAATGCAAAAGAAAAAGCAAAGAAAACCCTTTTGGGAGCCTGGAACTTTCAAAACTTTAATGGACGACCCAGTACGTCGGACCGGAGAAAAAAACAGCGCTTCGCGAATGAACTCCAGCGATACCGAATAGAAAATTGTTTTGCCACTCAGCGAAACCCGACTTGCTATAAAGGCTCCCTAAAGAAGAGGAGGTGAAAACTTTTTTTTTGGGAAGGAAAGCCACAAGCCAAAAGAAGAATCCTGGCGTTGGTTTCGCCATCAGGACAGCCCTGTCAAAAGCTACCTGTGCCCCCCGGTTTGGGCCCATCAAGAACGCCTCAAAAAATTGCGTACCCCCTCAGCAAGTCAAGACACCTCAAAAATCATCATGTGAAATGCACCCACCTCAAGCCCAAATACCCAAGACGTTTCAACCCCAAAACTGACCAGGCCATCAGGGTCAACTCCTCAAAATGAAAAACTCGCATCCTTGGGGATTTTCAACGCCAAGGGAAAGACCATACATAGCGGGGGAAGGCTTTCTGGGGCAGACAGGGAGTAGGAAAGGTCAACACAAGGGCCTGCTCCCCCCAGAAAGTGTGGGGAACAAGCCTCTGCATCACCAACCCTTGTTCGGGGTTGGGGGACAAGTTCAAGACCACCTGGTGCCCCCGAGGTCGAAACACTGGCCCCTTTATTTCATCATCGAAACGCCAAGCGAATCAAGGACGCCGGGACCCGCGTCATGAGAGGTGCTGAACTGGACTAACCACAGGCTGGCGGGCTGTAATGACCCTGCACAAACCACTGCCACCAAAACCGACCAAAGACTGTCAGGGCCCCCCTACAATTCGCCAGACTGAAAGACCCCCCCTGCCTCTCCCAGTTCCAAAAACTACTTGAAGAAAACCCCAAAACCGCCCGCCCCCCCGAAGAGGAACAAAAAAAAGGCCCCTTTTTTAAAGGGACATGGTCGCTGAGACTGCAAAAGAGGTCCTCAGAGAAAAAAACCAAGCCCTGAAGACGGTTTGACGAGAACAATGAGAAGATCAAAGAACCCCCCCCCCCATGCAAAAACAAGTCCACGAGGGGCAAATGCCCCCGCCCGTCCCAAACGCGAAAAAACAAGAACTCCCAGCCAAAGTGGCCGTACGTCTTTTTCGGGCCCCAGTGGGGCAGGCGCGACGAACCCACAAGCCGACCTAACAACCCCAAAAAACTTGGCTCGGAGACAGCCCCTTGGGGGCCCCCTCAGCATCAGCGCCCCCCCACTTGTCCCCCCGACGGGAAAACCCGGGGTGGCCAAAAGGCGCAAGCCTGGAAAAAAAACACTTAGAACCTGCTAAAGGTGTAGTCGATCGATGCCTTGCCAGACCCCACACCAAAAAGGGGAACAACTTGCAACCCCCCCCACCTTTTGGAGTGGCAATTCCAACGAGCCCGGAAAGCTCGAAAGGCAAACCTCTAGACTACAAGGGGCACCCCAAGCCAAATTTAAGATGTCCGGGGGGGCACGGGGGGGGAATTTCCCGGGGTTTTCCGGAGTTGTTTTCCCTCTACAAGAAAAAGGGGAAAGAAAAAGCCGTGGGGGAACTACAGGGGCTCCGCTACTCTCCATTGCGGGAAAGATTTTTGGGCCAGAGCCCCCTCAACGACCATCACTGCCCCCGGCAAAACCCTCCCCGGGGCGCGACGGGCTTCAGACCCGGCAGAAGCACTGTCGACATGTTTTTTTTTGCTGAGGACAGCTTCAGGAAAGTTACGAACAAAACATGCCCATACCTGTTTTCTTTTGACCTGCCCAAAGGCCTTTTACACAGTCAACAGGAAGCTCTTTGGACATTCTCGGCGTATTGGATGCCCGCCAAAGTTTGTGAAAAGACAAGCTCTCCAAAGGCATGCCCGGGGCCGGGGCCCTCCAGGGGAAACGTGACGGAACCTTCAGATCAGCAAGGGTGTAAAGCAGGGCTGTGTCTTAGCTCCGTCCTCTTCAACGTCTTCTTCACCTGCATGCGCCCACCGTCCAAGACCTGAAAAGGGGAGTCACTTCCGCTATCGTCTGGACAGCCCCCTTTTTCCTTTGTCGCCTCACTGCCAAACAAAACTCAAAGATCCCTTTAAGAAGTCCTCTTGCCGATGACGCGCACTGGGGGCCCTGCAGAACCCGCTGCAAACGAGCTTGACCCCTTCTCCAATGCTTCAAAGCTCTTCGGCCCACAAACACCTTTGGGAAACGGGTGCTTTACCAACCCCCACCAAACCCCACCCCCCCGGCACCCACCATCGTCAATGACGACTCCCAGCTTTCGGACGTTGAACATTTCAGATATCTAGGAAGTACCATCCCTGTATGGCTCCTGGACACGGAATTGATGCCCAAATCAGCAAAGCAAGCCAGGCGCTGGGAAAAAACTCCGCAAAGATGCTTAGTAAACAAAATCGGCTGACTACAAAAAGAGAGTTTACAAAAAAGTGGTCTTTCCCTCTCTCCTTATGGGTGCGAAAAAATTGGGCACTGACCGCAGACACTCAAGAAGCTGGAGAACTTTCCCATGCAGTCTTCGCTCCATACTCGGAATCCATTGGGAGGACCGGTTTCCAACCCGAGGTCCTGGGCCATGCTCAACACAAGTACGAGTCCCTGCTCAAACCCCTTCGAGGGGGGCAGTCTTCGTAGGGAAAAGCACTGAGCCAGGCGACGCTGATGAGAGCTTCTGCACGGGAAGAAAACCAAGGACGCCCCAAAAAAACGGTACAAGGACTCGGTCAAAACAAACCCCCAGTGGTGCAACTCAAACCCAAAAAAAACTAGAGGGGGGCCCTGACCGCCTCTGTGGCGGCCACAATTCACAAACCCCCACCCAAATTTTAAAGTACTCGACGCCAAAAAACTGACGCCGCCAGGGATCAACGCCACAGGCAGCAGCAGCATGACGCAACAACGGGCTTCCATGCCCCCACGTTTTCCGCTCTGGCCTCCAGATTTGGGGGTGCGAGCCACCTCCGCACACGATGACTGCAGAAACGCTAACGCATCTTCGGATCCGAAGGACTACCCTCACCTTACCCACCTTTTCTTTCGATGTCCACCTTTTATCGAGTGAAGATTCTGCTCTATGAAGGGGTTTCCGGATTTAACAGTATTCAAATGTTGCCCGGTCATAAGCTTTTGAAAAGAAAAAAAAGGGGGGGGGTGGGGGGGATCTGGGGGGAGAACAGTATTTTACCAATCCTGGCTCACTTGCTTCACCACCGAGTTTTTGGGCGAAAGTGGGGCCCAAAAACCCCCTATTCCTTTTTCCCCCGACAAGTAACCAAAAAATAACGACCCCACAAACAAAATACGTATAGGGGTTTTCCGTTTTCAATACTAAATTTTCTAAAGTTTCAGATTTCAGTTTTTTTCTTAATCCTGTGTTTTCCCCGACGGTTTTTAATAACATCATTTTCGCGCAAACATTCTTCAAATGGTCTTTGTCTTTTATGTGAAATAAAAATACAGTCTTTTAAATGTTCTTAAATCTTTTAAAACCGATTAAATTTTTGAAAAAAATCCACACACTTTCCCCGCAAAGCCCTTTCCCCGAAAGCTATTTTGCAAAGTGGGTTTTCTCTTTTTAACTATGTCCTCTTCGCCGGCAGTCAACTATAATAAATAGTGTCTGCGTTCCCTCAAAAAAGTCATAAAAATGTTCAAACACTCACTCAGTTTTTTGGTGGACAACTAAATAATTCATCATCTGTCCATAAAACCTTTTTATTTTGATATCTTTGTTCCATTTAAGTGTTGGGCAAAAACCACAAAGATTAAAATTATAACGAAAAATGTTTGAACGTCGAGGATAAATATTGTTTTTCCCCCAACCATTCCCGCCCACAAATCAATGAACAAGAGGGTTTTTTTCATAAAGTTTAACTGCTCCAAGTTTTAAACTAGAATTAATCTAAACCCTTTTGGGTTTTTATCATGCCTCTGTCAAAAATTGTTCATATAATAAAATCCTATAAGGCCTAAATGTGTAAAATAATCCAATTCGGCTGTAAATTGTTTTTTTTAGACTAATATTGATTTTGTTGCTTTTGTTATGACCTTTAAAAACCCACCATTGTGAAGAAGAAACAGTAACTTTTAAAACGTCAACGTCTAAGTTTTTCAGCTAATTAAAATCCTTTTAAAAAAGGGCGTCACTAACGCCCACAACCCCTCCCCCCTCCCTTTTTAAAACAGAAAAATTTTAAATATTATTTTGAACGCGTCCCCTAAATTTTTATTGCGGGAGGGAAATTAATTTTGTAGAACATCTTTTAAAACCGCTTCTCTTTTTGGGATTACGTTTTTTTTTCCCCTACGGCTTTATTTCAATCTCTTTCCGAAAATTGTCTTTCGGGCCATAAGACTTACATGTAAAGGGCCAAAGTTAAATTTTTTCTGAAACTTTTTTGCCCGGCTAAAAAGAAAAAGGGGCTTTAAATTTTCAAATTTTATGTCCCATTCAAAATTATGGTTTTTAATCCCCGGGGGGGGAGGCAGGTTTTGGGAACTTTTTTATATTCAAAACTGACCAACTTTTAATTTGCTTCTAGTTGCGCAGCTTTTTTTCTATTTTAGGAAACTTTTTGTTGCCCGCCAACCTTTTTTTCTTTAAAATCACCACTTTAGTGTACTCAAAACCAACAAAG
Organism: Conus ventricosus; assembly: GCA_018398815.1. Taxonomy (NCBI): domain Eukaryota; kingdom Metazoa; phylum Mollusca; class Gastropoda; order Neogastropoda; family Conidae; genus Conus; species Conus ventricosus. The sequence continues at coordinate 55,396,456 of CM031605.1, forward strand.
CGCCTATTTCACCATTCTTTTCCCAAGCCCCGAAACGTCTGAAAAGGCCCTTTTTAATTTCAAAATTTTAAAACACCTTACAGGCCTAAGGGTAACTCCCTGGTTCTTTTTGGCCCACGCGACATTTTTTTTTTAAGTAACGAAATTATTTTTTTTTCCAAAAAACAAATTTTCATTTTATCAAAATTTCACAATTTTCCCCCCCGCTTTGCTGAAATTTTTTATATTAAATGATCCAACCCCCCCCACAAACTAACCCTTTTAAACTGAAAAATTGGGGAAAAAGGGGTAAAAATTTTTCCAAAAACCGCAATATGCATTTTTTCCCTGACGGAAGAGCTCTTAAAACATTTTGGAGGGGCCGGGGCCCATCATATAAGTTTTCATCAGGGGCCGGGCTCATCCAAATAAAACATAGAGTAATGAATGTAAGGGCAAGACCCGAGGGGGCCCTTTCCCCCCCCAAAAGTTTTTTGGGTTTGGGTGTAACCTAAAAAAATAAAATTTTTTGCGAAAAAGCCTAACATTTCAGCTGCTCTTTATCAAAAATTTACCCCTTTCCCTTCTTCAGGCTTAAAATGTTAAAAAGGGTTTTTTAAAATTTGGGCATTTTTTTAAATTTGAGAGTAATGTCAAAGGTTTTACCATTGCTTCTTTTAGGGGAAGCAAAACCCGAAAAAAACCCAAATCGGGTATTTTTAAAACTGGCTAATTTGGGGCCCCTTTTTGTCAATTTTTAAAACCCTTTATTATTTTTCCCTGGGGTTTCACTTATATTAAACCAAAACACTTTGTAAAAAATTTCATAAAAGCGAAAACCTTTTTGGCCCCGAAATTTTTTATCAATACCCTTTTTCCAAGAAGGGCGGCCCCTTGGGGTTTATTGTTACAAACATTTTTTTAAAACGAAATAAAAAAGAGGGAAATTCAAATTTTACGGGCGAAAAAAATTTTCCCTGTTGGGCCGCACTACAATCTTAAAATATAGCAATTTTAACTCTTGACAGGGCTGGCCCCAGACCCCCTTTTTTTCTTTAAAAAGGTGAGAAACCCAAAAGCAGCATTTTAAAACCCCCCTTTTAAAAAACGGACCCCACCCAAAAAAGCGGGGTTTTAGCCATCCGATGCAGTTTTACCCAAAACCCAGTTAAACTTTGTTTGGGGGCGCATCAACTGGATGGGGAGGGGGGGGGGCGTATCCCGGGGGGGGATATTTTAAATCACCATGATCCTTTGGTGAGGCCCGTGTAAAAGTTTTCATTTTATTAAAACCTTCAGCCCGTATTTTGACTAAAATTTGCGGAAAACCTTCCCAAAATGACAAACCTTTTAAAATCCCCTCAGCAACAAATGACATAAAAGGTTTTTTAAAAGGATCTGTAACGAATTAAATTAATTAACAACAAGCCCAGGCTTTAACAAAATTTTGGATCAAAATCAGGGCCCTTGGGCGCCCTTTTTATTTTCGGGGAAAACGCACAAAAGTAAAACCAATGACTGGCATCCTCCTTTCAAAACTTCCCCTTTTCCCAGCCCCCCTGTTTCACCCCCCGGGTCCCAAAGAAAGAGCAAAAAAACCCGGCCAACAATTTTTTAGACACTTCAAGGCCAAACCTGGGGCGGGAAAAAAACCCCAAAAACCCGACCTTTTTCGCACTTAGGGTTTTGGTTTTTCCCAAGGTTTCACAAGCACGGCCAAGACCCAAGCAAAACTGACCTTCTACGGGCCCTTTGACGCGCAAAAAAAATTCTTCCCCCCAAATTTTTAGGGCCATTTTAAAACAAACAGTTATTTACCTTCAAGAAAAAGAAACCCCAAAATGTTTTTAAAAAAACGCAAGATCAAAGGGTTAATTTTGGGTTTTTTGGGCCCGGTTTAAAATCAGTGCCCCTGCCCCAACCCCCGGGAATGGTATAAATAATAAACTAAAAAAAAAAAAATTTTTAAATTGCAGGAAAAGCCCGAAAGGTGGGAAAAAAACGACAAAAAATTCTACCCCAAAAATTATTACAAACAATAAAAAAAACCCACCCAAAGTTTTAAGCCCATCCAATCCCCAAGCCCCAAACCCCAAAAGGGCCCAAATTGAAGACTGGGCAAACCCCCGGGGGGGCCTCTTTTCGCGATGACCATGAAAAAGAAAAGACAGCGCTTGTTTTTGGGAAATTAAACCTGGCATGGGTTTATTTTGGTTTTTATTTTAACTAAATAGTAACCCAACTATTACAAGAACAATGCCCAAAAAGGTGCTCGGCCATAAAGCCAACTATTTTGCTTGCAGAAACCCCCAAAACCCACGGGAAAATTTTCCCCCAATTTTCCCCGGAAAAACCCGTCCCCCCTTTTTCCCAGCAAATTTTTTTTAATAAACTTCCCAAGGGAGGGAACAAGCTTTTTTTTTTTCCCCATGTTTATAAAGGCCAGGCAAGGGCGGTGGGGGGAACGAACTTTGGCCACCCCCGGGCCGTAATAGCCAACCCAATGTACTTTTGCAAAATCCAAAGGGCAGTTATAACCCCCTTGCAAATGTGACCCCTTTTGCTCTTAAACCCAGTTTCGATTCCGTTCTGCTAGGGGCCCCGTGTTTTTCATAAAAAATTTTTTCGATATTTTTTCTCTTATTCTATTAAACTAAATTTCCCCGAAATTTGGGGCCCCCCGGGTTAGTAGTCGTCATTTTCTAGTCTTGCTGATCTTTCTTTTTTCAAGATCTTTTGGGCCTTTGTTTTATTTTTTTCTTTAATATCTTTCCCAAAGGTTGGCGCCCATCACCTAAAAGGGAGTTTTTCTTTTTTCCTTTTTATATGCTCATCTATTTTCACCAAATTTTTGCAAAAATTGTTTTTTAATTCGCCTCTAAGGGTTCTTAAAGCACGATAAAGGGCCGCTTTTTTCTCGCAGGGGGGTAGCGGGGGTGGGGGTGTATAGCCCTTTTTAAAGCTTTTTTCTCTGAAAAACGGGTTTCTGCTTCTATTGCATTTATTATTTCATCGCTAAAGGGGATTTAATTTTTTTTTTAAGTTCCAGGGTTTTGTTTTTGGTTGGGCTGTTGGGATTTTCTTGAGTGGGGTTTTGAAGTTTGGGAAACTGCCCCCCAATTCAAATTTTTTGGGGTCTAGCAATCCCAAAGGGCGTTTTTGATCTTTCACACTGAGTTTTTTAAATAATTTTTCCCTTTTGGGCCAAAAAAACCTTTGAGGGGCCCGGGTTTTTTTTTTTTTATTTTAAAAGCCGAACAGTTTTCTCCTTGATCCCCCCTTAAAAACAAATGACCATTTTCCAAATTTCCCAAAATCTTTGGGGGGGGGGAAAAAAAAAATTTCGGGGGGTTTTTTGGGAACCTAAATTTTTTGAAAAAATGCCCACCGTACTTTTTTTAAATTCAGGGGTCCATTGAGAGCGCTGGGGGGGGGGGGATCCCGGGGAAAAAGGATAAATTTCCCCTCATTTTGGGTCTCCGGGAAAAAAAACATCATAACCCTTCTTGCCCCTTCAATTCCTGCCATGTTTTTAAAAAATTTAACTTTTTTTTTTGTTTATAAAAAAAGGTACAAGCAAAGGCCCCGATTCTTGCCCGAAATAGAAAGCTGAAAGAACCCCCCTTGGCTTTGCGGGGAAATAAAGGGAATTTTAAACTGTTCCAAATAACCCATCTACTTTTGGGAATGCAGATAAAATTTCTTACTGTTAGTTTTCCCAGACCTAGGAGCGATGATTTGATGGGGGGCCGGGCTCTGCACGGTTACTTTTAAATAAAACTCGCTTCAACAACAACCAAACCAGAACATTGCCCCAAAAATTTTGGGACGGGCAAAACGTTAAGAAAATTTCTGTAAAACTAGAGGGGCAAAAGTATTTTTTTTTAAACAATTTGCAGACTTTTTTTTAAACCCTATTCTTGATCTATGGCAACCCGGGCAAATTTAAAGGGAAGACCTTGCTTTTTAAAGGGAATGGGAAATTTGAAGAAGCACTAAACTTAAAAATGGGCGCCGAACCCGCCCAGGGGGCAAAAAGCAAAAAAAGGGGCCTTTTAGCTGAAATTTAAAGCGTATGGAAACGCTTTCCATTCCCTAGTTTTTAAAGTTGAAAAAGCGCATGCCCCATACTTTAAAGGGAGAAATTAAAAAACAGTTTGTCATATGAACAAATTTTTTTAATGAATAAAAAAGGGTTTTAAACCCAAAAAACAGAAAACCGAAGAAAAAGTACAGCATTTCTGACATCTCGTTAGAGTTTGGACTTTGTTACAACCCTAAATTTAGAAAAGCTGTTGGGGGGAATCAAATAAGTCCAATTACCCTTTATTTTACGAAAACGTGCGCCCATCATACAACAATCCTAGAAGGGGGGCCCAAAACCCCAAAAGGGAAATTTTATTTTTAGCGTCTCAGCAAGATCGCTTAAAGGAAATTTTATTGCGGGGTGAAGGAGAAGAACCATTAAAAAGGGGGAAGGAAAATTTTTTTAAAACCCAAAAAAATAAGAAAGTAAAAAGTTGGGTTGGGGGAGCCCTAACCAATCTATGCTAGCGGATTGGGAACTTACATAAATTTTGACAAAATAAAAAAATTTGTTTTGGGGGGGGGGGAAAAAACCGCATTTGACCAGCGTCTAAAGATCTACACCTTCACAGTGTAAACTTAAATAAATTATTTAACAACAAAATAGGGTTTTTATGGTTTGACCTAGGGTCAACGGGGGGATAACCCATTTTACAGGGAACCCGGGAAAAACTGGGGGGGGAGAGCGTAAAAAACCCTTCAAAATTGATAAAGAAAAAGGGAACCGATAAACCGCTTAAATGTACTTTGGGGGTTTTTAAAATTATGATGCGCGGCTGATTATTAAAGGAAGCAAAATTAAAAGAGGTACTAACAAAATTTTTTTTTTTTTCTTTAAAAAAAAAAAAACCCAAGTCTTTTTCCCAGGTTTAACCAAAGTGCCTACAGCGCCCCCCCCAAAAGAAGAAAGCGGGAAATTTTCTGCTGTTATAAAAACCCCCTGAAGAAAAAAACCCTTCAGATTAACAAACATTACAAAAAAATGCAAACAAAAACTAGAGCGGGCCCTTTTCAAAATCAGCAAAACCAAACGAAGGTTTTCGGTTTCCCCTTTAATGCGTTACATATGAAAAATACTGGGGGAAAATCGACTATAAGTGTGCATCACACAACGATTTTTGGGGGCCCTCTTAGAAAACGGGCCCCGGTTTGGGGCACCCGCGTTTTTACTCCTTCTAGGGGGTTTTTGGGTCCTTTAGCTTTTTGGCCTGTTTTTTCATTAGCTGTAGGTGTTTGCTAGCAAAAAAATAAAAACTAAACCCAAAAGCCACAGCAAATTTTTTCAACAAATAAGGGAAAAAACCCTTAGCTCGTTCAAACTGACAAAAAATAAAGCGCAAGCCCCCCTCAAACCCAGGGGATGAAAAATTTAAAATCTTTTAAAAGGCCGATTTTGATAACTACAAAAAAACAAAATTTTGATTTTCAAAAAAAAGGGGAAAGGACAAGTTTTTCTCAACAGCCAGCCCGCCAAAGCAATAAAAAAGGGAATGTTTTAAAAAAAAGAAACGAACATTAAACCTGTTCTAAACAGCTCCCCTTTAAAAATGCCAAAGGGGGGTTTAAAACTTTAGTTTATGACCCAAAAGCACAAAAAAAAACCGTTAAAATTTTGGGTTTTCTGATTAATTTTTTTTTTTTTTTTAATTTAAAAAAATTTTTTTTAGTTAGAAAAGAACCCAACATGGCAAAGATTTTTTAAGGGACAAAGACAAATTTTTTGGCAATGCAAGAAAATTTGTCAAGAGCACTGAATGAAAAATTGGATTTGGGAAGCCCTTTGACCAGCAACCCGTAGGGGCAAGTTTTGGCCCAGGGCAATTTTTTAAATTTCCCCAAGTAAACTAACAATAGACCCCCCTTTTTAAAAGGTAAAGGGTTTAGCTGTTTTAATTGACATGTAAAAATAAAGAAAAAAAAATCTAGAAGTCTGGGTCTCAAAAAAAACAGAAAGACAATTCTTTCCTCAAAGACTTAAGGGTCGGGTTTGGGGCAGACAAACCCCTGTTTGCCCCGTTGGGGAACGCTGGGGGGGGGGGGGCCAAAAGGAACCAAAAGGGGAAAGGCTCGGTTTTGGCAGGGGGCGAAGTCCAAAGTTTAAAGAAAAAAACAGTCTAAGTAGCACCGATTGTTGGCAAGCCCTCACATTCCACTACCTCCAGAAATTATCCGAAAAAAAAGCAGTTCTAAACATAAAAAATACGACAACAAATTTTTTTATGTGGTTTTTCCCTTCCCAAGGCTGAAATTACCCCCAAAAACCCGCAAGAGATTTGTCAACTATCCCCCTTACATAAATAAACTTAACTTTAGTGGAATTTTCCTTTCCCTTAGCGGGGATTCCATTAAACCTTTTTTTGAAGAACAAAAAAAAACCCCAAAACTTTTTAAATGTCAACCCCTTGGGATGGGGGAAACAGATTTGGTCCCAAATTTAAAGTGTCCAAGAACAGCCAAGATTGGGGGACCCAACAAAACCCTGGGGGGAACTTACACTAATTTTTTTTCACCAGCGGGCGCCCACATTACACATTGATACGAACAATGATAAACAAAACCCAGCATACTTCAAAAGGGGGGGGCACAAACAAAAATTTTTGGCCCAAAAAAATTTTTAACAAGAATCCCAACTGTTCAAGCCGCAAGCAAAACATAAAAACATTGTATCGGCCCAGTTGACGGTATACAGAACAAAATTAACGCCCCCAAAAGGGCGAAAAGTTTTTTAAAAAACGGGAAAGGGAGGGCAAAATTCTCCAAAACGTATTTTTACGCAGACTTTTGAGTCGCTTATTTTCCTTATGAGGGCCAGCGCCACAAAAACTTCGAAAAAAACCTTTAAAAAAATAATCATCAGATTTGTTCATTTGCCTTCATTATTGGGCCCGGGGCGGATGGGGGCTCAAACAGCAAACCAAAAATTATATAGAGGGCCAGATTCTGCGAAAAAATTCTTAAAAAAGCATGCGGGAAGTGCGTAAAGACTGTTCCAAAAAATCTGAAATTTTTTTCTGAAACATAATGACTCCCCGAAGACAACCCGGGAGTAGACTCAGCCCCCCCATTGTTTTTGGAAAAAAAGGGGGTTTTTGAGCTAAAAACCCCAAAAAGTGTAAAAACCCCCCATTAAAAAGACCAGATCCCCTTTTGTGGGAAAATTTAAAAGGAGGGGGCGGGATAAAAAAATGCAATCTCAACAAGTTTGAACCAAAAAAAATGGAACCCCATCTTCTTTCATAAAATTGCGGGTTAAAGACCCTCATCTTTTATTGGGGAAGCGTAACCAGCGCCTTCGGGTTAACATGCCTTGCCCCAGTTTATCAGAAAAAATACATGGTTTTTACCCTTAAAAACAAAGTCTTTTTTACGACTCTACCCAAAACCCTGATGGGCTCATTAAAAGGGACCGGCTAAGTCCTTAAAGTCCCTTTCCCAATAACGGAATAAAATTTTTACCCCCAAAGGGTTTTAGAAAGGGGGGTTTACCCTTTTGAGTACATGAACCGGTTTTGGGGAAAAGGTTTTTGGGCGAAGAACGCTTCCCCCTAAAGGCCCGTTTTTTTTTCTAGTTTGGGGGAAAGGACATTACGGGCTCCGAAATTTCCCCAAGCTCAAGATGCTGGCAAAAATTTAAATGTAAAACGATGGGAGACTATCATGGGCCCCCTACTTTTAAAGGGAGAGTATGTTTTTTAGCGGGCGTCTTTTGAAAATTATAGGGAAAACCTGCATGAAACCTTATAGCCTGGATCCCGCGCAAAACATTTCTTTGGGGCCCGGGGTGAGTTTGGGGTGCTTTCCCTTTAAAATTTACGGAGTACAAATTGAATTTTTTTGTCTGACCCCCAATGATCAGATGATTAAAAAGGATGCGGGAGGAATTAAATATTGGCGTCGCATCCTTAAAGAAAAAACAAACCCAAAAAAACTTGGGGGGTCATTATTAACCCTTTTAAAAGGGGCCCAACTATCTTATGTTTTTTGACCAAAAATCTGTATGGTTGGGCTATGGCGCAATCACTTTTCCCTTACTAACTTTAAGATGTAAAACAGGTACAAAAATATTCAAAAGGGGATTAAAGTGGTTGAAAAAATTTTTTTTAAAAGCCTGAAACCCGCAGGCGCGGTTTTATTCTAGAAGTTTATTTGAATAACCCATGAACTCCCTGACCACAAAAATGTACCCTTAGCAGGGAGAAAGCTAAAAAATGATCCAAAAAAGCCCCCAAAAATTGTGCCCAATTTTTCGGGGCAAAAAAAAATTAAAGTCTGTCATTAAAAAGACCCCCTTTTACAATTTTTTTTTAAGAAAAATGGTTTTTTAAATTAAAAAGCTGTTCCCCTCGCATAATTGCTTTTGAAACAAAAACATTTTATGAAAACCAACATCATGAAGAACCCCTGACCTCAAAATAAATCCCCCAGATTCTTCAAAAAAGACTTTTTCAAACGATGAAAAAACAGCTTTTTTTGGGAAAAACTATGAAATCCGCACAAGCGCAAAGATGTTAATTAGTCACCAAAGAGGGGGGCGAAGCAATTAAAAATGACTTTAAAACCCAATTAAACAGGGCTTTAAAAAAAATTCATGATCCCCCTTTTTTCATAATGAAAAGGGAAAAAAAAGAAAATCAAATTAGACAAACCTGAATTTTTTGGTTTTACGTTTTTTAAAAAATTATCAAAGCTTTTGGGTGTTTAGAATTTTTTTATGACTAAATTTAAGGCCCTTTTACCCCGAACCAAAAGTACTTTAAAAACAGAGGGCAGATAGGTTTTTTTTTTAAAAGAAAAACCTACTGAAGGGCATCTATAAAGACATTTGGGAAACGGGGGGGGCTAAAGGGGGGCGAGGGGGATGGGGACGACACGTCCGATTAAACCCCAAAGATTCCCCCTTGGGGGGGGGGGGGGACAAAACTAACCAAAAAAGGGGGTTTTTGGAAAAAAGGGAAGGGTGGGAAATTTTCTGGAAAGGTAATCAAAGGGGTAAAGTGGGGGTTTAAAGGCCAAAAAAAGTACGTATTTTGAGCCCGGGGGAAAACATTAAGAAAGCAAAGGGGTTTAAACTCGCAGCGTTGTGGGATTTAAACAATCACATGGGCAAAATACAAAGGGAAACAAATTTTTTTGGCAATAAGACCCTTTTTAAACAGACAACGTAAAAAAAGCGATCTAATCTACATAGATTTAACCCCAACAGTTGGGAACAAAGAAGTTTATTAGATAAACAAAAACCCAAAAAGGGGGTTTGTTAATCCGAGTTTCATTGGGAATCGGGGACTGGGGAAAACCCATAAAAAGGGGGGGTTTTTATTTTTCATCAACTTTTGTTTTAAATATCAATCAAAGGGTTCATCCAATTTTTATTTAAATTTTCTCATGGTTTTCTTGAACCCAGGGTTTGAATTTTTTTATTTTTTTCAAGATATTCTTTTTTTTCCCAAATTTGGGGGGTTTTAGGTTTTAGGGGATCTGGATGATTTTTGGGATGCATTGATTAATCCTCGAAAATGTTTTTTCCCTTTAAAGCAAACACGCAGGAAAAAGATTCCCGGGAAATTTTCAAGGTCTCTTCCTTTACCATTCTTTTTTTGTTTTTTTGCCTTTCCCTTTTGAGCTTCCATTTTAAAATCAAAATAAATTTTCGTAAATTAATTAAAGCGGGAAAGGGGGTCTGGGGGGAATTACTGCATTCCCTTTTTTCCACAAAAGATCTTTTTAGGAGCTGGTTGTTTTGTTGTGTCAGTTTCTCGGAAATTAAAAAACGGGCGGAAATTTATCTTTTCAATTCTTTTTATTTCATACGGGTTTAACACTCCAAAATTTGGGAACGGTTGCCCCGAGCGGGGGGCCCCTTTCCCCTTCCCCGGGAAATAAAGGGACCTTACTTTTCAAACCAAACGGTTAAAAAGTTTTTTGGGGGGGGGACTGGAGTCTTCAGCAAAAATTTAAATTTTTTTTTTTTTGGGGTTGCCCTTTTACTGGGTTTTTTGCCCTTTAAATTTTTCCCCAAATTTTTATTTCGCGCAAAACTGAAAAGGGGGAAATCTTCTAACCCATTCGTGGTTTCGAGAAATTTTCAATAAACTCTCTGTTAAAACTGGGAGGGGAAAAAAACCTTTTAAACTAAAAAGTTTTTTTAAAGTTTTTACTAAAGCCTGTGATCTGGGAACCCCCCCGGAAAGCCTCTTTTAAAGGAACTCTATGTTTTTTAAAAATAATTTATTCACTTGCCCTTTAAAATTTTTTTCCATCATCACTTGAAAACATGCGAGGATAAGTTAAAGGGGGCCCCGTTGGTATACAGTTTTAAAGCGACAGCAACAGCAGAGGGCCCCTTTTGTTTAATGGTTCCGCACTTTGAACTTGAAGCTATGTCAAAAGACTGTAAGTGCCCAAATTAAACCCTTTTTTTGTCTAATCCAAACAGAGGGGAAATATAAAAGAAACCATTTGATGGGTTTTCCGGGTTTTTGTTGTGTTCACAAAGTGCGGTCTCTGATTCGCGGGGCAGTAAAATAAATTGCCAAAACGGGTTGTTTTTGAAACCATTTTTTTTTGCTGTTTGTTTAATGACTCCAGCTGGGTTTTGGGTTAGCTTTTTATTGCTGTGATACCCCCTTCCCCAAAATCCTTTGGGTGAATAATAGTTTTTTTTCATTTTTTTTTCCCCCAATATTATGCGCAAAAAAATACACAACATCCCAAACCCAAAACAAAACGGGGAATTTTTTTCATCTTTTGTTTTTTCTGATGGTTGATAAAAGTCACTGAAAATTTTTGGGGGGGGGAAGGGGGCATTGGTTTGCCTTTTTCTAAGTTTAAAATTGTTTTATTTTCTTGATCAACATTTTTTTAAATTTTGGAAGCTGCCCTGCCCCCGTCTTTTCCCGGGGGGTCATTAATAAAATCAAAATGCTCAATCTCTGCCTTTTATAGGCGTTTTCCCTTTTGCAGCTGCTAGTTGGGTCCCAAACCCGGGGATGTCCTTTTTTTTTCTCCGGGCCTCATTCCCCAGTTTACTAAATGCAAAATTTCTGCCGCTAAAAGCAAGCGCAATTCCCCCACAACGCCGCCTAACATTATTGGGGAGTGAAAACCCCTTTTTTTTAAAATGTATTTTTTTCTTACATATTATATTGTCTGGAATTATTTCCTTTTCTTTACTAGAAAATCTTTCGAAAAAAAACCCAAACTGGGAATGAAAAAGCAATCAGCTTTGCTGAATTTCCCCAAAGTCCCAGTTTTCCAAAATCTGCTGGTTTTAAATTTTAACAAGGGTTTTCCCCAAACAGGGGGGGGGGTTTTCCCCAAAACTTAGTCCTCCAATAACACAGAAAGGTTTAAAAAGGTTAGAAAAAGTTTTTTTTTGGTGCTCATTTTTATAAAATAAAATATTATAATTTTTAAAAAAAATGAACAGTGATGAAACTACTACAAACTACAAAAGGGGGCCTAAAACCTTCCGAAAATTTTGAATGCCAAGTTAAAAGAAACCAAAACATTAAAACCCCAAAAAAAGAAGGGGTATTCCTTTGGGAGCATTTTGGAAAACAAAAAATTCCCCGGGAAATGAATTCACATTGAAACAGATTCAACAGATGCCCCCGCAAGGGCTTAAAAATTTTCAAACAGGATGAAGCGCAGCTGGGGAGAAAAGGGAAAAAAGGGGGGGGCAAACGGCCCTTTGTTTTGGGACACAAACAGTCAGAGATTTGGCCCCCCATTTGGGTTCGAACAAGATTTTTACGAAAGATTTAACGCAAGATCCAGTTTTTTAAAAAAAAGACCCTTAAGTCTCTAGGGGTGATTTTAATTACAGATTTGGGAAAAAATTGTTTTTCCCCCTTAATCTGGGTTAATTTTCTTTTAAACCCTAAAAGAATTTTTTTTCCCTTTTAAAATGAACGGCTGGAAAATCATCAGAATCCGAAACCCGGTGGAGAAAGGGAAACCCCAACCCCCAAAAAACGGGAAAAAAAACACGAACCCGGGGGGGACCCGTGAAAAGAATCCTCATCCCGGGCGTGTTAAAACAAAAAAATTTGAGAGTGGGAAAAGACAAAAAAAAATTAAAGTTACGAATAAGACTCCAAACATGAAAACATAACCCCGCCAGCCCCCCGAAAAAAGTTTTGGGTTTAAAAGCCGCTAAAAAAACTCCCCTGCGATACAAGACCTAAAAGCAAACCCAAAGGGCCCTTTATGGAATATTTAAAATTAAAACGGTGCCATTTTTTGGGGCCCCTTGCTGCGTTTTGGGGGGATTATAGGGGGCTATAAAATAATAACCGATTGGCCCAAAAGAAACAAAAAACAAACAAAAAAAACGAGCCAAATAAAAAGCAGAAAAAAACACCCCCACCCAAAAACCCCAATAACAAAAACATTATTTTTTACCATTTAAATGGGAAAAAATATTTTTAAAAACTTTAAATTTTTAAAAAATTTTTTTAAAAAAAAAAAGATCGGGGGATTTTTAAAAAAAGAAAGGCAATAAAAAAAAGAAAATGGAGTCATTTAAAAAAAAATTTTCCCTATACCAGAATTTTTAATCAATGCGGTTTTCTTCGGATGTAAAACCTTCCTTAAGATCTATGCAAAAGAAAAGCCGGGGCAAACATTCCAACAATGACCCCGTTTTTTGAGGCGGGGGTGTGTACTTTAAATTTGACTTTTACATTTAAGATAAAAACATAGATCTTAGGGTTTAAATTGAAACAACTTGCCCCAAGAACTTTTCCAAAAAAACTTGTGAAAAGACTTTAGGATGACTTGTAAATTACTTGAAATGGGCCCTTGGGAAATACTTGAGAAGGGCTTAAGTAAAACTTGTAATTGGGCTTGGGGAAAAGACTTAAGTAAAACTTGGGGGGAAGCCCTTAAAGGGTGGAAAGGGGGGGAATGGGCTTGGGGAATGACTTAAGTAAGAAAATTGTGGGGATGACTTGAGTGTGCATGCGGGGGGGGGGGTTGTGCGGGGGCGTGGGGGGGGGGGGGGACCCTGCGCGTGGGTTGGGGGGGTGCATGCGGGGGTGGGGGGGGGGTGCCGGTGGGTGGGGGGGGGGGTGGGGGGGGGTTTTGGGGGGGGTACACGAGCTTTATTATTGTTTGTTTAACACCCCCCTTGGGGCCCCAAAGGGCAGGGGCTTGCGTTTTTTCCGATGCATTTGGGTCTTTTTGTTGCAAGTTCAAAGCAGCCGCCAAGTTTCACAAAAAAAATTTATACCACAAACCCCCCCTCTTTTTTTCACCAGGCTTGGGGGCCCGGCATTTGGGAGAGTTTACCTAGTGGGGTTTTTTTTTTTTTTTTTTTAAAACTCTTTTTTGGGGAGCTAAAAAAGGGGGCCCAAAATTTGTAACAGGGCGTAGACAGCAAAGCGGGGAAAACCCCCCCAAAAAAGTCGGGTCCCACGGGGAAAACCTTTGACCGCTCTTTGGGTGAAGCGGGGGAGCGTTGAAGAAACGGGTTGCCACTGGCCCCTTTTAAACCCCTCAGGTTAAAAAGGGGAAAGAAAAGGGTTTTCCACGGGAACCTTAACTGCTCTAGGGGGGGAAGGGCCGGGGTAAAGAAACGGCTTGCCCCTGTGACCTTTGGGCCGATCAGGGTTTAAACGCTGGGTTTTTCTCTCACGCTGGCCCGGGCTTTGGGGGGGAGGGGGGGGTGGGGGGGAGTTTAATTGGTTTTTTGTAAAGGGGGTAGTCCAATAATTTTTTAAACCCTCACGGGGGGGTTTAAAAAAATTAAAAAACAAATCCTTTCCCCCCTAGAGTAAATTTTGGAAAGAAAGACCAAAGTAGAAAAATTTTTTGCATATGGATTTTAACAAAAACAGCAATCTCCCCTTAGGTTTTTCGAGAAAAGTGAAGGGGGTATCCCTAAAATTGCTCTTTAACCCTCATCCCATTTTTGGGGTAAAAAGCCCCACTGTCCCTTTTTTTTGTTAAGGCCCTTGAAGGTCCTGGGGTTTAAAACCAACCCCTAGTGCAAGTTTAAAAAACTTGTTGTAAACTTCCCGCCTTTGAAGCTGCCAAAAAACCCCCCTTCAGTTTAAACAATAGCAACAGCAACAACTTTTTCCCGCCCCAAAAACAAAAAATCTTTTCCCAAATTCATTCCCCCTTCAACCCTTTTGTTTTCAATATGGGGGGAGTTCTTCTGGGGTCCCTCTTTTGTTTTTTTTGGGGTTGCCTTTCCCTACAAATCAAAGCTTTCTTTTTTGGAAAGGGGGAGGGAGGGAGGGAGGTTTTTTCTTACTTTATAGGGGGGGTGCCCCTCTCAACTCCCTCCAAAACACAAGGAAAAATTTTTTAGGTACCAACATGCTCGTCAAGAAATTTTCAGGGTTTAGAAATCTCCCACTTCCTTTGTTCTGCCCTGACAAAATATTATATAAACAAAACCCAAACCGCACAAAAACCCGAAAAATCTTCTCACTAAAAACCACACAGTCACTTCACAGGTCTTGTGAAGTGGCGGGGGGCCTTTCAAACACCTTTTTTTCACTGGAAAACCCCGCGTCTTTTTTGCCGGCCCCAAAAAAGCGGATTTAATTTTTTTTGCTTCGGCTGGGATCTTTTCTAACAAAAATTTTCTTCAACGGGGGAACAAACCTTTAAAATACACAATTTTGTTTTCAGTAAACCGGTTTTTAAAATAACACACCCACCGCACAAGTAAACCGTTCCCCGCTCGTCCGACTGTCACCCAAAAGAAAAGTGTGGGTTACCTTTTAGGGGAGGGGGCCCCGGGAAAGCTTAAAATTTGGGATTGGCCCCGGGCCCGAACCGCGCCACCGGGCCCCGGGGGGACTTTGGACCGAACGTTCAAAAAAATCGAATGTAATGGGAGGGGAGGAATAGGGGGTGAAGAGGAGGGGGGGAAAGGGGGTGCAGCAATTGTTTTTTTTCCGGGTGGGTGAAGTGCCCCTGTCCCCGGGCTCTGTGGTGGGGCCTTTTGTGTGTGAGGGCCCCTGGTGTTTTGTGTGTTTTGTGTTGGGGTGTGTGTGGGGTGTGTGGTGGGGTTGGGGCGTGTTTGTGCATGTAGTGAGGTGTGTGTGCAGGGGAGGGGGGTTTTGTGTGGTGTGGTGTGTGTGGGGGGTTTTAAAAATAAAGTTGAAACTGATTCCATGTCTTCCAACAAATTTTAAAATTTTTTAAAAAACTGTTGAAAAAAATATTTTTCATCAAAAAATTTTTCCCAACTTAGAACCCCCTGGGGGAAATAAACACCCCAAAGTGGGTGGGGAGGTAGGGGGCCCCAACTACAATTAAAAGCTTTTCCTGCCCCTGCAGAGCAGGGTCGTTGCCCCCCGCCCTGAAAAGAAAGCCGGGGGGAACAGAAAAACCGTTTTGTAAAAGAAACGCGTTTTAGGGCACGGCCCCCTTTTCCCCCCCTTCCCCTATGGGGCGTGTTCTTTTTTTGGGAAATTTTCTCCCCACCTACTCCCTGAAAAACCCTTTGTAAATTAGGGTTTTTAAAAAGGATAAAACCCCGCAAAAGTAGGGGTTTTTTGTAGGGCGTTATTTTTTTGGGTTTCTTGTCCAAAAAACCCGGAAAAGGCGGCTTTTTAAGGGCCCCCTTTTTCCCAAAAACTCGGGGGGTGAAACAAGTGAAACCAGGGGTTGGGGAAAATACTGTTCCCCTTGGGGGCCCCCACGATTTTTTCCCCGGGCCCCCAAAAGGGGGAGGGGTGGGGGAAAGGGGGGGGTAGGGTGGGGGGGGGGGGGGGGGGGGGATAAGGGGCCTTACTCTGGAGTGGGGGGGACGGACAAAGGGGAGGAAAAGGGATAGGTGGGGGAAGGGGGTGGGGGTGGGGGAAAAGGAAGTGAGCAGGAGAGGGAAGGGGGGCGGGAAAGGGGGAGGAGTTTTAGCCCCGAACTGGGACCTTTTTCCAAACGTTTTTTCTAGCTTTTGAATGTCTTCATATTTATTAGAAACACATTTTTGTCCCCACATCACATATTGAAGAGATCATCATTATAAAGGGGAAAGAAAAATTTTTTTGGGGGAAATTTTGAATAAAAAACATTTTGAATTCAAACGAGTAACGCAGAAAAAGTCATCTGCTGTTAAATCTTTTATTCATAAACAGAGAACTTGAAGTTGGAAGAATGTCCCAGAACAAGAAAGAAACAGGTTAAAAAAAATCAAACCATGCGATCACTGTGAATAGATTTTGTATTCCTCCTCAACCCATCAAATCATTTTGCTCGGACTGCTCACAAAGCAGACGGAAGTACACGAAACAACCGATTGCCACGTTAGCAAGCGTGTGTCGTGTAAACTTGCACCCAATTTGGGGTTTTTGTGAGGTTGCAGGTGGAATTCAGACGCTAAACATAAAACATGGACGTTTTACAAATTTTGTTTGCACTATGCATTCTGAGCTTGACAGGCATAGACGCTATTGGTTTCATCTGGGTCAAAATCAAAAGAAGTGCCTGCGAGAGGAAATCCACAAGGATGTCTTGGTTACCGGCGAATACGAAGCTCAAGAGAATGGAACAGCGTGTGGATCTGACGGTAAGACTCGAAGCTTAGGCAGTCAGCGTGTAAAATTATGTTTAGCTTTTTATAACTGTGATCGAAAGGATGCCTCATACTAAGAACAGCATCGACGGAGTCAGTGACTGACTAAATCACCAGATAATGACTAGTTTCACAGGCTGACAAGAACCAATGCCAGCCATCTGTCCTTGACAAATGGCAACGTTCTGTTCAGGACAAGAAGAAAAAGAAAAAATGATGATTGTTTTTGGCTTTTCACTTTCACCAGCGCTGTACTCCCCATTCCCATAACAATCTCAATCACAGAATTGCTTAGCTCAAGAACCTGTTATACGCAGTGCACAACCATGTGTGTATGTGATACTGAAATGCATTAGAAACATTCAAAAGTGAATTGGTTTTGTTTCTGCTCCTGCCTCTGAACACTCAGAGTAAAGACAATCCTCACTATTTGGGGAATAAAAAGCTTTGTTTAAAATTTAATTACAAGTGAAATAATCATTATTCAGAAATGATATGGGAAAAAGATATCAATGATTCTTTTGAATGTATTTGATTTTTTTTAAACAAACAAAACTATGAAATGGAACAGTGCATACTTAAGATTTTGATCTGTAGTGCATTCTGAGCCAGTGCTGAAGTTACCAAAAATTAAGTAGTCTGTAATCAGTCACAGGGGCACACACACACACACACACACACACACACATTAAACAAGACACATACTTTCTTATACGTATCAAACAGTATCGCACACATGTGCGCTGTGTACTTGCTCACACATGCACACAATAATTAATAATAATGAATACTTATATAATAGCGCCTATTCTCGGCTAGAGGCCAAGCTCTAAGCGCTTTAACAATCAACACTCGTTTACACAACGGGCTACCTACCTGGGTAGTGCCGACTGAAGAGCTGCCAGCTGGTGCTTCATTCAGTCGTTTCCCGTGTCATCCATTCAGTATATTTCAATATCGAAACACTCATTTTCCTTACTTCCTTCATTCTTTCCATTTTTCCACGCAGGGTGCATGCTATGTGTAACGTGTCATCCATACCAATGGCCAAACTGGCCTACTCTTTTCCGAAAGTTGATGGGGATTTTATGTGTGTGCAAGTGTATGCATGCGTACAACACGGGAAACCCGGTTTAAGTCTCATTCACACACCACTCACCACACACATGTGGGCCACCACACACACACACACACACACACACACACACCCCACCACAACACCACCACACAAACACATGCATAAATACAAAGCTCAAGAGAAAGG
>CM031605.1:55415319-55465319 GCA_018398815.1 Conus ventricosus
TGGCTATAAGTGATGGATTTATGTGTGTGCAAGATGTTATGCATGCGTTCACACACGGAACCTCGTTTATAGTCTCATTCACACACACACTCACCATCACACATGTGGACTCACTCACACACACACACACACACACACACACACACACACAACACACACACACACACACACACAAACACATGCATAAATACAAAGCTCAAGAGATTGGACAGCATAACACACAGTGACCCAAGTATATATATCTGAATTTTAACAGGTTGAGATATCCCCGCAACTTAACAACAGATGAAAAGGGCAAGTAAAGATTTCCAGAATCTTTATATCAATGAAGATTTGATCTTAGAATTAGAGACAAATTGATAAGAGAACGACTTAAGAATAATACGTTTTGCTACTGTTTGGTGACTTTTTTTTTTCTTCAATAGATTTTCTGGAGAAAAAAAAAGCCAACAGAACCCTTGCACACGTTACTTATTTTCAATTTCTTATAGTGCCTGTTTCTGTACAACACACAAAAACATAAGAAATTAGGTTATTAAGCATTAACAAAAAGTCAACAAACAAAAAAAGGAAGAAAGAAAGACACACACATAGAGAGGCTTATTTTATTACAAACTTTGAAAACATAGTTTCAGTATTGATGGATGAGATTAAATAAGATTGATGTCTTAAAACTATCAGTCGAATGTGAGATAGTGGTGTTACCATCAATGCTATGAACTGATCAATAAAAATGAACATCAAAACTATCAGTCGAATGTGAGATAGTGGTGTTACCATCGATGCTATGAACTGATCAATAAAAATGAAAATAATCAAAATGGAATACAAGTGTAAACAAAATAGGAAGGGACCTGACAGTTGTCACATTTGCAAGCTATTTTGATTACTCTAATTTTTTCACAGTGAGCTTCTATTTGATGTACAGGGATTACATTGAAAGGGATACATATTCTGAAAACACTTATATTAGAAACCAAGATATACTTAAGTTACTATGACAAAGTATCCACAAATACAGTGAAACTGCCCTATATATACAGTATAACACACACACACACACACACACACAGAGGCAAACGCGCGCACACACACACACACACACACACACACACACACACACACACACACACACACACACACACACACACATATATACATACACACACACTACTTTTTCACACATTGATCAGCTGGATAAATGAGGTACTGGACACCTGGTTGGAAATCATTAGGAGGGAGCAGCATTCCATTGAAGAGGCAAGTAGGAAGCCTGTCTGGGGTTGCATTAGTATGTTGTGGACCATGTGAACCGTCAGTGGAGTATCTTGTTTGAAAAATGTAAGCATTGAAATAACAGTGGATTCATTTAAGAAAATATTTAACTTTGTACACTCCCATTATTTTTCTCAACATTCTGATATCTAATGATGTAAGTATTCTTTTTTGTTACATTATGTCTGCTCTTTTATTTAAGAATGTACATTTAATGTCATTGTGCCAAAATTCATTTTCATTGCAACAAAAGACATTTTGAAGTTTGTTCTTCAAATGTACTAATGTCAAAAGAATGTCAAGACTTTATGTATGGCACTAAGTGGTGAAACATGGCAACACTGAATGATGGTATTAGCTAGAAATGTTTTTTTCCCCTCATGTCATTTATTTTAATTATTTTATGGTGATCTCAGTCACATGTGTTAGCAAGCAGAGTGAAAGTAGATTTTTTTGTTTTGGATACATTTTCTTTTAGTAAAATGAGAATCTAGAAGTGAAAATGATTTAACGCGGTGACAGCCCTGATGTGGCCCTTTGTGGTTGGCTGGGCTATAAGCAACATTATCTTAAATGAAAAGTTTAGTTGAAGAGGTCCACAATAAGGATAACTGTTTAAAGAAGGATAGGCAGATAAAAACATGGAGGGGAGATTCATTATTTATAAAGTCTACATAAGCAATAAAGCATATTTGTATTAGGGAAGACCGCTTTGAAAGTTAGAACTTTGTTTAATTTTGATAGTGTTAAACATGTATTTATATCACACAGCATGATAGTAAACACGAGTTTGTTTATAGTGGCCATGTGTACAGGTGTCATTGACAAAATGGATATATATATGTTTGTGTTACAGGTTACAGATTCCAAAGGTCATATTCTGTACTCCAAAGAAAGTGCTGTTAAAGGCAAATTTGCCTTTACCACTGAAGAGTATGACGTGTTCGAGGTGTGCTTTGTGGGGAAAGCCATGAGCGGTAGGTCATTTTTTCTTTTTTAAAACCTACAGTGTTCTTGAATAGGTGTTTGTACATGCATCTATTATTAACGCATGCACGCATCAGATTTATGTCCCAGAGTTATTGATTATTTTGTTTTCTCTGCATTCTCTTATATCCTGTAGAATTCTTGTTTGTTCTCTCTCTAATCCTTTTAACAAATTTATCATGTTTGGAATATGCATCCGTTTTTCTATAAGTGTTTCTCAAGGCATTTTTTAATACAATGTGTACCAAATGTCAGACACACCATTTAATGATTTACTACTTGCTGCTTTCCAAATAATGTAATGTTAGGCTTAAGCATAATTTTGTAAGGATTGTTTAAGCAGCAAAAGATAAATTATTTTCAGAAATAAGTTTCAGGTATCTTAACGAGGTGAATGGGGTTTTGATTACAGGTGTTCAGGCTCCTGACAGAGAAGTGTTTTTGAGTGTGAAGCATGGGGTTGAAGCCAAGAGCTATGATGAGGTAGGTATTTTTTGTGAATCTTTTCTATTCAGAAATTATATGTGAAATCTATATTTAAGATCTGAAAAGAAACAGTTAGATTCTCTGAAACTGCATGCAATATCCAGAGAAATAGATACAGTAAAATGTAGACATATGATGATAATACCAGGGCTTCTGCTGGGGTGAAAATCTTTCCGGTCCCAGGGACCCCTTCATCAGATTTTTAAGGGGTCCCAGGCTAACATTAAGGGGTCCCTACACCACAATAAAAACAACAAAATATACGTTAATAAATTGCATCCCTGCACGCGCACTGCAATTGTCACAGACAAATCGTCACAATAAAAACAACAAAATAAACATAAAAAATTGTATCCGTTCTCGATCTTGCTCCTCTGCTACGCTTTTTCGCTTTTGCGACGATGATTTCGTTAACCACGCTTCGAGAGACATGTTGGAAACAAAGGCTTCGCGGAAATGTCTCTCTCCTGCCGGGAAAATGAAAAGCGTCATCGTGACATCACATGGCTCAAAGTAGGAAAATTCGGTCAACTGAAAACGAGGCTGTGGCTTAGCGTTAAGCTTAGTCAGTCAGTCTCAGCAGACGACAAACGTGACCGACGTATGTTGTTAGGAGGCTGCCCTACTCGCTTTGTTACTGTTCAAACTTGAAAAGGGATGGGTTCGGTCCGAAGTGTAGCAGACCTACGATGTTACGGCACCCAACTTAACGATGTTGAAGGCAGTCTTTTCTCACTTTATGTCTGACTTCACCAAAATTTGAAGGGGTCCCTGGGGACCCCTTACATGGACACCCAGTGCGTCCCGTAGAGTTTTTATGCGTACTGTACGCAATTTTTTGCGTTTTCAGAAGCCCTGTAATACAACATAATGTTCAAAGTTACAGCATAATACGTGTAGTAAGTTAACTTCTTGTTATCTTGTGGATTTGGATTGAGTTTGGTTGATAGTTTAAAAAAAGTGTTTATTCTTGTATATATATTGTTCAGCTGGTATGCATATTATTCTCACTCTTGTTATTATTTTTTATTTGTTTGCTTATTTTTGCAGTACATTGTGGTTTTTTTAGTGACTTCTGTTGAAACATATTTTAGCAAAGTTTAATACTTTGGATAAATATAATTTATATGGATATGCATTGTAATACTTTTTCTTTTTCTGTTTTTCTATCTTTTACAGTTTGTTCTGACGATAAAGTATCATTCTTTGGCCCTTATGTTGCCTCCATAGTTAGCTGGGCTCCCAACAGCATGACTCAACTTGCTCTGTCAACTGCTTGTTCTTAATGTGTTTTTAGATTTGTGTTACTGATGTGTATCCATCAATTGATCAAAACAATTCTGTTCTTTTAAACTACAAAGTATGACTTTTTTCCCTTCAACTCCATCCTACTCGTGCCCACACACAAGGACGTAGGTCAATTCACAGGCATTTAAGTTAACAGAATGCACACCTTGTAAATCAGTACTGCATTTGTGTCTATTACAGAGGCTGGTGATGATTCTTCTGAAAAGGGACAAAAGGATGATAGTACTTCTTTAGCTTTGATCATGAAATCTCTTTTGTGGGTAGCTTGTGTGTTCACAAAAGGATTTAATTTCTTGAATCACGATTGTGAAAACTGTTTTGTGGAAAATGTTTGAATTGAAATGTTGTCTTTTTCAGTCATAGTGTGACCTCTTTGGCATTTCATTGCTCAGAGTGACATTTCCATTCTGATAAAGGAAGATGCAAGAATTCAAGGGGGAAAAAATCAGCAAATTGTCTGATTACAGCTCTGAAATGACTGTTTGAAAAATATCATTGAAAATGTTTGAACTTATTAATCAGTTGTTTGAAAAATGTCACTAAGAAATGCTTGAACTTGCTTCAAGTTATGAAAGTGACCATGTTGAGATCTTTTCAATGTGGTGAAGTTTTGTAGTTAGCCATGTGTGCCATGATGGGTTTTATTTGGTCAACCTTGTACATTGCACTGGTGTGCACTTATTTCTCTTTCTGTCAATAGTTGGCAAAAGCTGAGAAGCTGAAACCACTGGAAGTTGAGCTGAGACGTCTGGAGGATCTGTCCAAATCCATCGTTGATGACTTTGCTTACATGAGGGCCAGAGAGGAGGAAATGAGAGACACCAATGGTGGGTATCAAAACTTTACACTTTTTGGACTATTTTGAATACAGAGGTCTTGGAATATAAGCTAGGCAACAAATAAATGACCAGCCATGTAAATTGTACTGTACTTGAACATACTGTCTTCATCAGCAATATTTCGTGGCCTTGGGTGGAAAAAACCCAAAGAAGTGGGAATGTTTTAGGATGGTGATAGGAATAACATAGAATCAGATTCAGTCTGTAGTGGATCATCATCATCATTGCCAAGTCACTCTTTCTGGCTTAGAACAGATTATCAGAGCCCTCAGTGATGTTCCTGCCTCTCCGTCTAGGTTGTGTCTGATATACTGCTGGTCTGTATAGCTAAACATAACAGGTGAGTTTGTTCGATGTTTAAGGTAAGCATCATTGTTCAACTGATGTTTCTTGTAAATGAGTTGTTGGCTTTGTAAGGCGTACATGTTTTTATTGTGGAAGAGTAAGGCTAACTTTACTGCAATACCATTGATAAAGATACAAGAAGATGATTTTTCAGCACTGAGAAGTTATTCTGATCTGTGTGATCTCTTGAACACACTCTCTTCATTTGTGATTGGTCTGTGTCTGTTTGATGGATACATTCACCCATATATGGTCTGTGTCTGTGTGGTGGATACATTCACCCATATATGGTCTGTGTCTGTGTGGTGGATACATTCACCCATATATGGTCTGTGTCTGTGTGGTGGATACATTCACCCATATATGGTCTGTGTCTGTGTGGTGGATACATTCACCCATATATATGGTCTGTGTCTGTGTGGTGGATACATTCACCCATATATGGTCTGTGTCTGTGTGGTGGATACATTCACCCATGTATGGTCTGTGTCTGTGTGGTGGATACATTCACCCATATATGGTCTGTGTCTGTGTGGTGGATACATTCACCCATATATGGTCTGTGTCTGTGTGGTGGATACATTCACCCATATATATGGTCTGTGTCTGTGTGGTGGATACATTCACCCATATATGGTCTGTGTCTGTGTGGTGGATACATTCACCCATATATGGTCTGTGGTGGATACATTCACCCATATATGGTCTGTGTCTGTGTGGTGGATACATTCACCCATATATGGTGTGTGTGTGATGGAAATGTTCACCCATATGGGTGAAGCTGTGCCCTGAAGAAAGGAAAAAAAAAGACCCTGATTCATTCCATATTTACTTGTTCATATCTGAACACATTAATTGGGATGCAGTGGTCCTTTTCCCTTTGACCAGACGGTTTACCTTTTCACTTAGACCAGAGAGTGCCACACTAATTGACCACAGCCAGGAGAGGCACAGTCTCTCTCCCTTCTGCTCCCATTTCCTCCTCCCCCTTCCCCTTTCCCAAACATGATCGTAACTGCTGATGTTCTGCTGAGGTTTTGTAGAGCTCTATATTTCAAACTTTCAGACCACGTGGCAGTTCTTGTTTCAGAAGTTATAACCACGGCATCTTATATTCTGAAGCACTCTATATTATATCATATAGTCCGTTTTCTTCATGGTCAGGATCTGTGTGTACATAGCTCAGAGCATTTGATCGTCCAGTGTGCATCTCGGTCCAGCACACAAGCACGCATGCACACACACACGCACACCATGATTCACCTGCATGTGGTCAAGTATGGTAATATTTGCATGCTAGTGCATAAGGTATGCAACTGTAAGGTTTAGTCTTATGTGAAGTGAAATTAATTCCTCATTTATTTCATAATCATGGTGCCTGTTGTATGTATGAAATGGATTTTTGCTTGGAAAGTCCAGGAGTTTGCCTTATTTCAAAGCGTGTGGTAGTCCCAAAATTATGGAAAATCCATCTTTCATTTCAGAGTCGACCCATTCCCGCGTGATGTACTTCAGCATCTTCTCCATGGCATGCTTACTGGGGCTGGCCACATGGCAGGTGTTGTACCTGCGTCGTTACTTCAAGGCCAAGAAGCTGATTGAGTGAAAGGGCGGGTTCTCTTGGTGCTACTGTCGTGAGCAAAAGTGGTCTCTCATACGATTATCAGTGGAGAGTTGCATACAGTTTTTTTTTTCTTAATTATAAACTTTGCAGCAGTCTTGGTGAAAGATATTTGGCAGTGGTGTGGCTGTTTTTATGTATGTCTTCTGTTCTGTATTTTACCTTTTTGTTTTTGTTTTGTTGTACATATTTTTGGTGAGAGGTGTGCCTTTTACATAGGTTTGCATGATACCTTTCTTCTTATTTTGCTGAATATTTGAACTCAGTTTTTCATACCATGTTAAGCTTAGTTTACAAAGTGAACAGTATTTCATGACAAAAAAGTCTATTTGAAGATTGTTGTCACATATTCTTTTTTTCTTCAAATCTGTTTCAGTTTTTCAGTTAATCAATAATGAAATCAAACTATCCTGTTTTCATAACATTGTATTTCAAAAGGAAAAAAGGGAACAGGAATTAATTTGGTTAAGTCTATATATTGTCACCAGGCCTGCCTTATTTTAACAGTGGTAGAAGGCATGTTGAGATGGTTACACCGAAATTGTTTTGTGCCATTTTTGTTTAGTTTTTGCATTCCATGTAGAGTGAGTGTGATACGAAATAAAAGAGATTCATGTTTTCCCATCTTTTGCATATAGTTCAGGTAATTTTTGCATCGTTGTTGTGGGTGTGGTGAAGAATCTTGTAATATTTTACCGTTCATGTATTTAAAAGGTGTAAGTGTGCAGCGCAGAAATAGTGAGTAACAGCATTACAGGAAATGTTAACATAGGAGAGAGAAAAAAAACTGTATGCAATTCTCTGAATACCATGGAGAACAGTGTATCTTACAAGACAGCGTGACTGAATGTCCTGTGTGTGTACAGTACCAGTATGAGATGTGAGGTGTTGGAGTGCCTGCTGAATATGTGATCGAGGTTGATTGTTCTGTAAATATGGTGTGATTACATGTTCATTGTCAGTAGACTGGAATGTTTTATGGTTTGTTGTTTTTTCCTGTGTGTTTGTGTTTGTATAACCATCAGGTGCACTTCTAAAATAATTCGGTGTAAATTAGGCCCAATATTCATCCGTTCTGTAATACACATAGTAGCTTGAAGCTTGCCTGTCACACAGAGTATGTGTTAGTTTTCAAACTTGAGCAAGAGTGTGTGCAACAGTGTGCAAAACAAGATCAAATGTACATTTTTCTTACTGGCACCATAGTTCTGTTTTGTCTTTCATTGTTTTCAGTCAGTTTTGCTATTTCTAATTTAAACAGGGAGGCAAGGAAAATTTTTTTCCCTGGCATTGTTTATTGTGTGAGTTTAGTACGTTTGGTCTTGCAAGGTAATTGGCAAGTAATTTTTGTTTACATATTTGTAATTCAGGTCATATATGTTTTCTCTCTCTTTAAAATTTTTAAAATTTTTTTAAAGAGATCTTCTCCCCTAGTATAGCGGTTGCAGTAGAAAATAAATGGTGTCTACAGTTAATCAGGAACACAGATTGAACTGCTTGTTGGATTCAGGTGCATTAACTATTCAATGATTAAAAAAGATGATAATTTTCCATCAACATATCCAAGACTGAAATCAAATTTTCCATCTGTGTGCATCTTGGTAAGCTTTAATATTTCTGTTTGATCAGCTTGTGTTGACAAAAGGTTTTTTTTCTCCATATGATCTCAAAGGATGTGGGGAAATTAATTTGCTTTGCCATACATGTTCTTCTGTGTTTTTCTTTTTTCGCTTCTTTTCTTCTTTCTTTCTTTTAAAAAAAAACAAATTGGCAGGCAACAAATTCAGTGAAGCACATAATAAACGTACAGATACATCCATTCAGAAAATCAGAGGGTGCCTGGGAATAAATGGCCCTGGCAGTTATTATCTGAAGTATTATAGCACACAGGACCAGAAAATGAACATTTTTACTTTTTTGATAATAGAACTCAAACGCTGTTCATGGTTTAATAATTTGTTGGCATTAGAAAGAAAAAAAGAGACTGAATTTCTAAGTCTTGGTTGCCCAATGTTGTAGATATCTTGTTAATTCAGTCTGTGTTACTTGTATGAATTTCTGACTCTTTCCCCCCCCCCTTTATTGAAGTCTTTCTTCAAGTTCTGTGAAGATTTCTGTTTTTTTTCACTTTTTTTTTTTTTTTTTTTTTTTTTTTTTTGGATAATTCTTTTCTCTTTAATGGAGGAATGGTCAGTCTTGATTGTTTGTAGAATTACTGTTATATAATTGAAAATTTCTTTTCTGTGCTCTGCAAATGGACATCTGTGCAAATCTTTTGTTGAGGTGATAGTAAAGTCTGAAAGAAAATGATATGTGTGTGAGTGTATGTGCGTGCGTGTGATGTTAAAAAAAGAAAGAAAAAGATGTTAACAACATTCCTGCTCCAATTGATCAAATTGGATAAATTCTTGCAACAACAGTTTTTCCATTTTTGTTGGTCAGAATTCATTAATTGGTATTGGTGACCAGTAACAAATGCATCTTTCAACATGTATATTTCATGTGCAATGTTAAACTCATTGACCTCTTGAAACGCATGACAGACATCCTTGGTTTCATTTCGTTTCGTGTCTACATGTGTAGACCAGACTATGTTTAGCATGAACATATATCCCACACTGCCAAAGGAAAAGAACAATGCAGATGTGCGATCAGTTGGATGGTTGAAAAATCATCTGCACTGCTTTTAATTTGAAACCAGCTGACATGGTAATTAGCTTTCTGAAAAGCCTGAGAGCTATTGTGCACATTTTGTGTGGTCAGACTTGGTGTATGTTGGCAGCAAATGAGCTAACTTGAAATATACATAGGTACTATGTATGTGACACTTAAAAGTACAAACAATGTCTGCTTCATGTGTAAGCAGTTAATCCCCTGACTGGCGGAACAATTAGTGTCTATGACATTGTGAATTTCCTGAGCCAAAGGCTAACAATAGTTACTTTTCATTGATTTTGGAATGAAAACATCTGTGAAATTTCATTAAATAATTCAAATAAATGAAAGACTGAAATTCCTTTTGGGAGGGGCTGGAGGGTGGGATATGAAAATGATGAGAAACGCTTTGACAAGTGATAATGCCATTGGCAGGAACTTTTTTTCTTTTACTTTTTATTCTTGCACATAAAATGCAGGTAATTGTATGTGCCTTGTGTGTTTTGTTTTGGTGTGAGAAATATCGAAAGCAGAAAACTGATCTGGCAGTCAAGGGATTTGTGATAATCAGAACATTTTATTGACTGGTAATGCTTACCAAAACAAACATTCACTCAGCATGTCACTGAAAAGTTAGATTAAACCATCCCCTACCCCCTGCATATATCTCCTGCTCCATCTCGGGGTAATTCCCAATTATGCAGGCAAGAGGTTATCCTCCCTTATGCTGAAATCCTTTTGAAAGGTGCCAGAGGTTAAATTGGAGATCAGTGCAGCTCTTGCAAGGAAATTTGGGGCAGGGATGGGGGACAGGGGCGTGTGGAAGGAGGGACTAGACATGTCATTGACATGGAAGCAAATTTGGAATAGACCTGTTCATGAAGAAAAAATATGGGAAGATGATGCCTGTCTTTCCATTGCAAACAGTTACCTTTCCTCAGTTCAAGGGTCAAACAAATAGAGAGTAAAACCTGTGATTTGAAGTGCATTCCAGAATGAAGTTTCATTTATCCACCTTCGCATTGAAGATAACCCAGGTGCAATTTCGCATCAATGTTTTGGCTTTTTTTTCTCTCTCTCTAATTGTTGAGCTCACTGACATGGCAAAGTTCTTTTGGTGCGCCTACCAGTGGCATCTGTCCCATGAAAATGGCAGGATCATTCTGGTTGAACATGGGCTCCAACACAGATTTCTTCACTTGATTATTTCCAACCATCTTATTAGCTGCTACAATTCTTGCAGTTGGGTACCTGTATGTTGCATAACATCATTCTCCAGGTTTTCATCCCTTTCTGTAACGATGGAGTCGCCCAAATTCATGCATGCGTTAAAGCGAGTCTGAGTAACTGGGGCAACATTTTTGTTACCACAGTGCATTCCAATGGACTTCTCTGGATTCTCAGAAATTGCACAGCAATCACAGCATGTAACATAAACCGTCATCTGGTGAAAAGGCTCATGTTTCTAATATAGATGCTGGTATTGAAAAGAAACACCACTTCTACTGATTGGAAGAGAAAGTGGAGACGCCAGTGTAGCCGAGTAAGGACAAGGAAAAGACTGAATGAACTGTGGAGCTACTTGTGAAGACTCCATCTGCAAATCAGCAGAGCAAGTTCTGCTTTTTTTTTGCGAGTGGGGCCCACAGAATAAAGTTTTCTTTTTACAATTGTAATATCCCCAATGCCGATTTTCTTAGGCAAAATCTTCAGCTTCTGGAGACGCTGGCCCCTGACTCGAACTAGGGTTCTTGCCCCTGGACCTTACCAGGGGCCTTCTGCAGCACCTGGACTCATGTCTTTACTCTCCCTTTTTGTTCATGAATTTCACATCCCATGCTTGACTGTGGAAAGAATATTGCAGGCTTAATGCCAGCTGGTCTACTCTGAAGTACAAATGGTCAAAATCTAAAAGTGTTGGAACAGAGTTTATTGAGGTAACATAGGTATGTTTGTGCAGTTTAATAGGAACAAAGACATAATTTCCATCAGCAATCTCTTTTACACAACCTTGCACACACATACATAGAGGTAAATTGCATGTCATCATGTCAAGGCAATTACAGTTCATTTCAGAACAAAGTATCACAGAAAAACACCCTGAAAACAACAAAATGGACCAAAGGCACATGACAATAAAGCATAACATCAGCCACTGTGAAACTGAAGACTGACATCAGATTTCAAAAATGGTTACACTGCTTTACTGTTGCTTGTAGGTTGGAATGGATGGTAATTTTTTTATTTACAACAAAACATTCAGTACAAGGGTGGGAGGGGGGAGGCTTAAATTGGATTCACCCTGCTGTTACACTTCTATAATTCCTTGAAGAGAGCAAATAGCAGTTTTTCGTTTTAGATATACATCTTCATAATGTCTTTAAGATTACAAACAAAGAACACTGCAGTGCATTTGCTGCCGAGACAAGTGGAACAAATTAATTCTGTGAGCAAAAACAAGATTTTTTGTCTTCAAGCACTCCTCCAGGGAGGGGGCAGGGGAAGCAGCATGTCCTTCTGAATTCAGTGACGAAAAAAAAAAATAGGAAAGAAAGAAAGAAAAGGAAAGAAGTGAATGAATGCACATACATCAAAACATATTCAGTCATTGCTGATATACTTGCTAGTGTGTTTGAAAATATTTTCAACAAAACTGTTATATGACAAAAGCTACAACTGTATAAGACAATCATAATTATTCTTTTTCTTTGTTTTATTAAAGAATATAGATTTTCTGGTCAATTTTGATGCCCCCCCCCCCCCCCTTCCCAACTCCCTCTCTCACACTCCCCTGCTCAACCCCTTCTTCCCACCACCACCTAAACCTTGTCATAAATCAAATTGACCAATCAAACTGTGATAAGTGTAAACTGAAATTCAATCATGTATATATTTTTAAGTACACATATATACACAGTAACTCCCCACAGAATCTTGATTTTAATGCATGAAAGTTAATCATAACTAATGCCTGGGTCAGTCTTAACTTCACTACATGGCTTTACACTACACAAATGACTTCCAGTCTGAAACAGCATCAAATCAATGACTCCCTCACTCAGAATATTTAAAGGAAAACAAACTACACCAAAGATTATGAAATGTGCAAGCTATGGAATTTTGAGAAATAATTGAAAATTCAAGAAGCAATTGCGTAGTGGTATGAGTTAGCAGCTCAGGAGAATGAAACTTTCCAATTCTGCTATATATCTAGCATAACCACCAACCCTGTTGATGTGATATAGTTAAGTAACACTGCCAATTTTTGTGAAAGCCTATACCAGTGCTACCTCTGCGTATTGAAAAAAAAAAAAAAAATGCAGCCTGCAAACTGTCTAATATGAAGGCAAACAACATGGTCATAAACCAAAAATAAACAAACACTCATGTGGGTGAAAAAGGTTGACATCAGTGAGACACTCACATTTTACGAATTTTTCTGTCACCTTCTGCCTGTTAATAAAAGACAAATGTTTTTCCTTCATATAAAAAAAAACAACAGAAGTCTTGCCCATTTCTTGGTGAGAAGAGCCTGCAGATATAAAGCTGCTCTCCAAGCACAATTTTGATGATTCTTTTTCACAACTAGGAACTGACAGAAAGCCCCACTTAAAAAAACAAAAATCATGCTTGCAAGGTTATGTTGGAAACAAGTTGTGTTTACACACAATTTGATTGTGGGATAGATCATTCCAAATATCAACTGACACTGTTGCTGGTGAATAATTCTTCCGAATTCACTTGTTGATTTCATGAGGACCTGCACCATCCCAGACAAAGTGGTCAAGGTAGATATCCACCTCTACTATTGACAGTCCATACAATCTGATGAGTTTCTGACACATTGTGTGGAATAACACTATCAGTGTTTTAGGCATCCACCTCTGCTACTGACAGAGGGTATGATCTGATGAGTTTCTAACGCATTGTGTGTAACTATCAGAGTTTTGATTTCCACCTCCACAATTCACAGTGAGTGTGATCTTTGTAGTTTTTGTTACATGTGATGATATCGGTGCTAGGACATCTTACTTTAGACTTATGACAAGGTGGCAGTCTCCGTTGGGCTGAACATGACTAGACTGACAAGAAAAATGATAATAGATGATTTTAGACCGCTGGTGCACTTTGCTCAATGCATCTGAATCATGCCTCTTTCCTGTTTCTCAAGTTTCAGGAAGGATGAATTTCTCTTCTCTGTGGGGAAATCAGTTGGCACAAACGGTTTCTGTCACTTTAAGCATTTTTCTAAAGATTGATGTTACAAGTTTATGTATACATATATACACACCGTAATCTACATCACATATGTGCGTCTGGTACCCTCGTTATGTACATATATACAGAACAGAGTAAATTAATTGGACTTTTCTCTGTAACTGAATAATTGAGCACAAAACATACTGAGCGAATGCCATTTAACAAACTTGGCAGTCTGCAATATTTGGGGATTGGGAGAAGAAGTGGAAGAGGGGAGAAGGGGGAGGTATTTTGATGAATTAAGAGACGAGTCATTCCACCACAATCTTCTTTTGTGTGTGTGTAGTCCTCAAGATCTTAAATAATAAGAGATCTTGCACATTTTTTGAGGTCCAAATGGTGCTGTTGTAGTACATTTTCCCATTCAGAGTTGCACGTCTTGTCAGTCGAATGAGCTATGGGGTTGGATCATCTTCTGAAGCTGCGTATGTCCCATGGCAGCAGCGAATCTCTTTGCAATGTTGTCATAGCCAGCCTTCGTTGCCATCTCATATGCTGTCTCCCCCCTGTCGTTCTTGATATTGTGATCGGCGCCACATCTGCAACACATCCACACCATCCATCATGTGCTACACTCTTTGCCCCCCTTTCTGCCATCAGCACTCCAGCATCAACTAAAACAGGCAAGAATGCCACCATTCACCCTTCTTGAGAAAAAAAAAAGGCTGGATCCAGGGACTGCCTAGGCCCTTGTGGGACTCGGAGACTATGCTGTCCTGTGAACATGACTGAGCTATAACAATTATGATGTCCATATGTGTCACTGCATTGATGGTTTCTTCACCAAGCTGAAAATTAAAAAAAATTAATGTAGTAACCAATAACAGCAGGGTATCTAATCAAGGCTGCAATCCTTGGGCGTTATCCTGTGCAACAAAATGTCATCTTTGCGAGAAAAAAAACACAAGCTCTCACCTGAGTAAAGCATCCACAGACCTCAGCCCTGAAGCGCCCAGACTGACCGCTTCATGCAAGGCCGTGTTGCCCTTCCTGTGAAGGCAAGAAATACAGCATGTGATGAGAAGAATGAACATTCACTGGCATCTGTCTGCATAGAATGCCCTGTTAACTACATGAACAAAATGTATCTTTGCCCACAGAATTGACATTTGATTAGTTATTGAAGTTTCATTCTTTCCCACTTTAAATTGCTTCACTTGAACTAAGATGAGAATTCATTTGCTTGCCATTTTAGGTCTGTTCTGCTTTCAACTATTTTTTAAGCCACATGATAACATCACAACTAATGTGTTTCCAGCAGCAACAGACACACTGAACGAGCCAGCCAAATTCATTCATATTACACCCACATACACGCACGCTCGCACACACACACACATAAACTCTGTTCTTTCTCTCTCTCTCTCACACGTGCACACACGCACATACGCATGAACACACACACACACTCTCTCTATGTCCTTTCTCACACACACACGCACACCCACCCACCACATGCACAGGCAGACATAGACACGCACACACACACTACTCCATCACCATGTGGTTTACCTGGATGATGGGCCCTTTGCGTTAATGTCAGCACCAGCATCGAATAAAGCATAAATGCAGTCAATGTGCTGGTGTTTCGCTGCCAGGTGCACAGCAGGGAGACCACTCTTGCTGACACAGTCTGGGTCTGCCCCCTGCATCAACACAGCAACAGGTATGGAGTGTCTGAGAGTTACCAGTTTTTAGATGCAAACATGGAAACAACAAGAAAGACATGCCCAAGTTCACAGACCTTCATTAAGGATCCGTGGGGTAAGTTTCCAGACTGAACCTTCCATTGGTCAGTTCAAGCAGTCAGAGTAAGAATTACGGCTTCTGGCTAAAAGCCAAATTTTTCTCCAGGCAACAAAACGCTGGCTCAAGAAGAATGGCAGCCATCACACACACACACTCTCACACACAATGCTGGGTGCCTGTCTCTCTTTCTCTCACTTAAAACATACATTCCTCAGTTAACTTGTTTGATATCAAACCCACTGTACCTCGTCAATCAGTTGCTGAACCTCTGTGCTGGAGCCCTCTCCTTCGCTGCCCACCTGTTGCAGCAGTCTGGTATTCAGGGACTGGAGAGATCAGACCAAAGGCCTTCATCAGTGCAGAATCACAACAGTGGTGACATTCTCATGTTGATGAATTAATGGTACATTACACCAAAGTCCTTTTTCAGGGCAGAATCACAACAGTTGTGACATTATCATGTTGATGAATTAGTGGTACATTACACCAAAGTCCTTCATCAGGGCAGAACCACAACAGTGAAGGCATTACACCAAAGTCCTTCATCAGGGCAGGATGACAACAGTGTGTGTGTGTGCGTCTGTGAGCTTCAAATTTTAAAGCATGTTTTTTTATTTTATTTTATTTTTTTAAGCAAATGTCAGTGGTTCAAGCTTTCATCATACACAGAAGAAATATAACAAAGACAGACAGCAAAACCATCTAAAACATTCTGTTTGGTCTGCATACATGAGCTGAAAAAGACCAGATCTGTCTTTCTTCCCCATCTCTCACTCTCTTTTTAAAACAGGAATCTCTCTTTCTTATCACACATATAAGAACACAACAAGAAAAAAGTAAAGTACTTCATCTCAAAAAATAAAAGCCCTCAGATGCTTTCCCTCTCTTTCTCTCTCTCTCTCTCTCTCTCTCACTCACACACACACTCACACACACACACATGCACACACAACACACATGCAAACAAACACACACACCATGAATCATGGATAACAATCACACAGATTATGAGTAAAATAATCAAGGATGACTGGGGAATGTGGATGGTTCTTGGAGGAAACATTTTAGGAAGGGTTCAAACCTCGTGACCAAGTTTTGTCCAAACGGACTAAAACGGTTGGTTCCAGAGACTGTCAGCCTGTCAGAAGAAACAACACTTGCCATAGAATTGGGGTTCTAAAAGAAGCGATCCTGTTGACATAATTGTTAGCAGCTGAATGGAGATTCAACCCACTATGTGCTACCTGCATCTACAGTGCCTATAAAATCACACTGTGAGAATGTGAATGTTCTTTCACTCACTGAGGCTTTAGACACGTGAGAATGTGAATGTTCTTTCACTCACTGAAGCTTTAGACACATGAGAATGTGAATGTTCTTTCACTCACTGAAGCTTTAGACACGTGAGAATGTGAATGTTCTTTCACTCACTGAAGCTTTAGACACGTGAGAAATGTGAATGTTCTTTCACTCACTGAAGCTTTAGACACGTGAGAATGTGAATGTTCTTTCACTCACTGAAGCTTTAGACAGGGTCTTCTTCTTTGGCTTGGGGCGTCGCGTTGGTCGCCTCCTCCCTCTTGATGACAATTGAGCGTGAAGTTAAGCCATCTTCGCTCACTGAAACAAGACATTTAATTGTGTGAGTGTGTGTGTGTGTGGATACTCTTAAAAGTACTGGCCCAGCAACAGTGGCAGTGGTGACACTATGAATGACATTGCACAAGTGTACATGCATGCATGCCTGTGTGCATGTGGACTCCTACAAATATACACGTGTGAAAGTGCTCTCACTCATGCATCCATCTTCATAAGACACATACCATAAATCAGAACATTAGATGTTTTCAAGCAAGCACTGGAACTGTTTCACACTAAAAAAAAAAAAAACTGTACATGCAATGAAATGTATTGAGGGAAACACTTCATACAAACATCTTTCATTTATCATTTCTTGATCATGTCTTTTGTTTTGCAACTAATCTTTCTGTGTTAGCATCTTTTCTTTTTTTTTCTTTTCACACATCCATTGTTTGAAGATGCTTCGGTGTAACAGCTTGAAGCTAATAACAAAACAAAGTGTGACAGAAAACAAAACAAAACAACCCCTGATAAAGACTCACTGATCTCTTAACACAGGAAATGGCTGTATGTAGCACCAGAAAGCAGCTCTTCAGTCGGCTCTACCCAGGTGGGCAGTCTGTTGTGTAAATAAGAGCTTGGACACTAACTTAGGATATGAACTCTTATAAACGATAAACTATTGCATCCTTATGATGGATAAGATCATGCCGTATCAGAGGTGCCAGTCAGTCTGCTCCAGTCCTGGAACCCTGATTTTTTTCCATTGTAATAAATCAATGAAGACTATTTGAATATAACAAAAATAAATGTTCAGAAAAGCCATATGGGTAAACACTCTACAAAAGAGAAAAAAAAAAGAAGACTCACTGATCTCATCATCTGATCCCCTGTACAGATTGTACCTTGCCGGAGGGCGGCCCTTGTAACCATTGCGGGTGGACATTCCCATCTTGTTGCCAGGGAAGAGGCCTCTTCTGTCCCGCAGAGTGAACGTCATGCTGATGCAGAGCTCCCCACTGTCCTCATGGATCGAGCTACTGACCATCTGTTTGGAGACAAAAAAATGTGTCATTGATGAATTCATCTGTGTACAGATTACTCTTAGGCCAAAGAAAACACATAATTATTTGCTTAAGGTGAATGTGTTCATTATGTGCAAATGGACATATATGTACAATGTATGATTTTACCAGTATCAGTATGCAACAATGCATGAAAGCATGTGTGTAATCAGTAAAGCATTTGAATGTGCATGCATATGTGTTCATGGTCATACATGATCCCATTATTTGTACATAACTGTATGAATAAATATGCATGACTATCGATCAGTGAATAATGCAGTACTACCATTATAAGACTACAAAATCATTCACTGAAAATAAGATTTTTTGCAGCAACTTGTTCCATTTTGTTACAATACTACATTCTCCTGAGTTCAGAAGACATCTGGCCAAGTCTCTAATTACTAATAAAATCTGAATACATTTTAAACACAACTCAAAATTTGTTAACACAAATAACTCATCATAACATCTCTAATAAAGAAGCTCCAAGCACACTGAAAACCTGCCAATAAAAATCTGAAAGACTAAACACATATTTCTATCTTCAATATATCTGAATAGGGAGTGATGATGATCTAATGAATGATCTGTTGTACCTTTTTTTTTTTATCTTCAATATGTCTGAATAGGAAGTGATAATGATCTGATGAATGATCTGTTGTACCCCCCTCTGTTAGTAAACCATTCATCACTGGATTACTGAACCACAATGAAAATTCAACAAGTCAAAGAAAAAAAAATTGTATCAGTTTGAAACTGCATCCTTTGACAGTGTGAAACTGCATTCTTTTTAAAAGCCAATCCAGTTACGACAGACTGATATAGCAACCCTGATTTCTAACTGAACAGCTAAGCCATGCAGGTTTGGAAAGTTACCCGTGTTTTGTACATGAATCTGGTGCTTGTTGCTTTTATCGCCACAACATTTTTTTCTTCCATGTGGTAACAGCCCTGAGAGAGTCCTGTGTTACTGGCTGGGCTATAACAACACTAAAACTCAAACTTCTGTTGTCGTTGTTGTTGTTGTGGTTGTTGTCGTACCCTGGCTAAAAGACTCCAGGGATCACCTTAACTGCCGAAGTACTTGAACACTATGGTACAAATGCATCACCTGAGGATGAGAACATAATGTGTGTGACTGTTCTTGATTACCCCGCCACATGGGCAGCCACACTCCGACTTCGGGGATTTTGGAGACTGATAATATTATCCTAGGAGCTTGTCACAACTGAAGACAGTCCCCGCATAACTATGCAGAGCATAGCAACATTTTGATGTAGCCTTGGTGTTCTAGCCTATGTCAATTGGCCTGACACAGCCTTAAGCCAAGGCGGACTCAAACTTCTGATTTTGAGACTAACAATTCCCTCTTCCTGAGGACGCCTCTTGAAACTGATTATCCCAAATGGTTTTCGCAAATGAGTTTACTTTTAATGACTACTCATAAACAAAAATAATGACAGAGTTAAATGAGAAAAAAGCTCTTTACCAAGAAGGCAAAGAAGAAAAAAAAGGGAATTATTTGGTCTACCTTGCCCATCTTTGGTTCGCCGATCAGAGCACGGAACTCGGCATCACTCTGAGCATGAGCTTTCAGGTGCTGACATATGTGCTCGATTTGTTTCCTCCAGTAGCCTGCATCATAACACCAAACAACCTATCACACACACCAGAACCCACTGCCTCTACCACTCACCAATGTCAAACACAGGATTTGGCTCATCATGCTTCCTCATTTTAGCAAAATGGAACTGCTAAATCCTTCAGCCAGACTGTGTGAGCGTCCCTCTCTGAAGCTGAGACTGTTGTTACCATTTCCCTCCAACGTGACAAAAGATGCACATGAGTGTTCAAGAATTATATCAAATCATCAGGTGCATTAGCAATTATGGTGGATCCATTTCAATCAGGAAGAGATGCATTAAGATAAAAGAAGATGATCTTGTTCCTGAAGACATTCATGCCCAGTCACAGCATACTAGCATGAGCATCAAGACATGTCAACATCAAAGCCTTCTTTCTAACGCCCCCATGCGGTTTTATCTATAGCCAGTATGCAGCCCACTCTTAACTAAACAACAAACTAAACCTCCATGCGGTTTTATCTATAGACAGTATGCAGCCCACTCTTAGTAAACAACAAACTAAACCCCCATGCAGTTTTATCTATGGACAGTATGCAGCCCACTCTTAGTAAACAACAAACTAAACCCCCATGCGGTTTTATCTATAGACAGTATGCAGCCCACTCTTAACTAAACAACAAACTAAACCCCCATGCGGTTTTATCTATTGACAGTACGCAGCCCACTCTTAAGTAAACAACAAACTAAACCCCCATGCGGTTTTATCTATAGACAGTATGCAGCCCACTCTTAAGTAAACAACAAACTAAACCCCCATGCGGTTTTATCTATCGCCAGTATGCAGCCCACTCTTAAGTAAACAAACCGAGTCCTTTCATAAAGCCCCTTTGTGCTCATGTACGTTGACTCCGCAACTAAATGACAACTATCTTCAGAAGGCGGCTTAGTATGACTTCATATCCTGCTGATGTTGAATCAGAACAGGATCCACTGAATTACCTTGGCAACAGTATCTCCACCCACAACAGCTTGACACTGAGTGCTCCATGTAGACTGCAGTGCTGGGTGTGAATTAGCATGAGTCAACCACAATGACAGGCATGTGAATACAGTTGCTAACGGGACACATAAGATAAGATAGAAAAAAAAGACCCCCACCTTCAATATTCATTAAATATTTGCTCATAAGACAGAAATAAACTGACCCCCTCCCCCCTCTCTTTAACGTGGTGACAGCCCTGATGTGGCCCTTTGCGGTCGGCTGGGCTATAAGCAACATTATCTTATCTTATCTCCCCCCTCTCTCTACATTCCTACAAAATCTGAACATGAGGACCAGGTCACTTGAACCACAGCTATTCATTTCTAGCAACCGCCATTACCTTTCCCAGGACTGAAGGCTGTCAGTAATGGCTGACGGTCCTTCAGCTCTCTCTCACGCAACTTCTTCTCCTCCACCTCCTTCTCCAGCTGCTCTATCCGGTGCTGGAAGGGAAGAAAGGCCCCACGGTCTGCGAGCCAACATTCCGGCTCCACTGCCATGGGGATTGGGTGGTGGCGTGGGCTGGGGAAGCAGTTCAGGGGTATGTCTATTTCAGGTCTTTGTGCAGTGCCGATACGGGCTGGAGCAGGGCGAAGCTCTGAGGGGGATACGCCGTTGGCATCCATTCATTCTAGTGGAAGAAAGCATTACGTAAAGTTCAAATTGAGCTTATCCCCATTACCTTGCCTGGTTTGACATGTTTACTTAACTGAATTTGTCCCTTTACTGACCCTGCTGAATTTTTTTAAATACCCAGAAATCTCCCCAAGACAACTACTCTGATAGAGATTCTCCTCACAGAGACTTATTTCTATGGAACATTTCTCTCTCAGTCATCGCTGGATTTAGGCCCCCCCCCCCCCCCCCCCCCCCCCCCCCCCCCCCCGAGGACTACTCCTACTTGAGACTAATACTTTAAAGATTTACTGAAGATCTTCAGTAGAAGTCCCACTGTCTTGACTACAATATCGAACCCACAAATGCGCAGAATTTTTTCAGACAGACACCATTTTTCCAAATGTGAATGTCCAGTGAATATCCACTGCAGTGATCATGCGAATAAGAATTCTTGTATAATGACCATTTGTGAGAACTAATGTACGAGTGTCATCATCATCATACTCATGCCCATGATGGCTAGAGGAGAGATGAAGACACTCTCGAAGCCAGCACCGCCATCCGGCCCTGTCCTCTGCCTGTCGCATCAGCGTAGGGCCATCCATCCTGGTCCATATCTTTGATGTTGTCCATCCAGCATTGGCTTGTCGTCCCCTCGCTGCCGCCTTCCAGCGTGCCTGGAGACGTTTTGGGCCGGAATTGTGGCGTATGACATGCCCGAACCACGACAGCTTCCTCTTCTTGACTGTTGCCAAGAGGGGTTTCTTGGGGCCTGCAAGTGATGTATATTTGGCTCCTCACAAGGTCGTTTGTCTTCCGTCTTGCCAAGAGATCCCGAGCAAGCGCCTGAAGCATTTTAGTTTCAAACGTCTGGATTCTGCTTGGTGGTCTCTGCTGTCAAAGGTCCATGCTTTCGCGCCATACAGCAGGATGGACAGCACCAGGGACTTGTACAGCTTCATCTTTGTAGGAAAGTTGAAAAAAAAAAAAAGCTGATCTCCCTGCTCTTCCAGATCTTGTTTAGCTTTGCCATTGCTGCTGTGCGATCGCTAGTCTGGTCTTGATTTCTGTTTGTAGAGCGACCGTCTTTGGTGA
Organism: Conus ventricosus; assembly: GCA_018398815.1. Taxonomy (NCBI): domain Eukaryota; kingdom Metazoa; phylum Mollusca; class Gastropoda; order Neogastropoda; family Conidae; genus Conus; species Conus ventricosus. The sequence goes on from CM031605.1 coordinate 55,437,837, forward strand.
GAGTGGCGCCAAGGTATTTGAAAGCGCCCACTTCTTCAAGCTGTTGTCCGTTCATGTAGATTTCAGCATGGGTGTTGGTTGTGCGTTGACCAGGACTTTGCTTTTTCTGTGCTCACTTCCATTCCATATGCACCTGCCCTTTCTTCCAGTCTCTTTGTCAGGTCTTGTAGTTCCTAGTTGCTGCCTCCCATCAGGTCGATGTCATCTGCGAACCTCAGATTATTGATGGTTCTTCCTCCGATGGAGACAGTGGAGTGGAAGTCATGGAGGGTTTCACGCATGATGTTTTCCAGGAAAAGAATTGAACAGTACGGAGATAGCAGGCAGCCTTGACGGACTCCAACTGTGGTCTTGAAGTATCCCCTATATGGTTGTTGAGGAGGACTGCGCTGCTGGCGGTGTTATACAGCGCCTGGATGGTTTGGACGAGACCCTCCTCTATGCCAAACTTTCTGAGCACCTGCCACAGACCCTTGTGCCACACCCTGTCAAACGCTTTCCTAAAGTCAATGAAGTTGTGGAACAGGTCTCTCTGATGTTGCAGATGTTTCTCCATCAGTATCCGGCAGTGAAGATCTGTTCTACTGTGCTTCTACCTGCCCTGAATCCAGCTTGTTTCTTCCGCCAGGTGTTCTTCCGCCTCTTTCTTCAGTCGATTCAAGATGACTCTGAGCATGATTTACTGGTTGGCTAATGAGACTTATTGTTCTGTAGTTCTGGCATTGGCGTAGATTTCCCTTTTTGGGCAGGGGGATGATGAGTGATTGAGTCCATTCTGTGGGCCACTGTTTTGTCTCCCAGATCTTCTGACAAATCGATGTTACTAGAGTGACCAATTCCTTCCCTCCATGTTTGAGCAGCTCTGCTGGAATATTGTCTGCTCCAGGTGATTTCCCTGCCAGAAGGCTGCCGATGGCTTCTTCCACTTCTTCTCTCATCACTGGTAGTGGTGAGGATCCCTTGATGGTGTTGAGTCCCCCTCAAACAGACTGTCGTCTGGCTGTATAGGGTATTGTAAAGTTCTTGGCAGTACTGTGTCCATCTGTTCAAAACAGCGGAGCTTTCTGTCAGCAGCTCGCCTGAGGTATCCTCGATGACTGACGATCTGTTTTGCTGCGTCTTGGTGAGGTTTTTTCAGTGTGGTGAAGGCATGTTTGCTGTTTCCCTTTTCCATACCTTTCCTTGATGTTCTCGCACTGATTATTGATCCATTGTTCTTTGGCTTCAATCATTTCCTTCTTTACAAGGTTGTTGGTTTTTCGATACTGTGCGGCTTGTTCAGAGCTGGAATTTTCGTATTCTTCAGTGATCTTCTTTTGTCGCAGAGGTCAAGGATGTCGTTTGAGATCCATGCTTGGTGTTTCTTCCTCTGTCGCCCAAGTACCTCCTCTGCTGTTTCGCAGACTGCCTCATTGAAGCTGTTTGTGAGGTCGTTGATGTCATTGTCCAGGAGGTTGAGTGCCGCGAACCGCCCCCCGAGCTGTGCCTGGAATGCCTCTTCTATCTCTGGGTCTTTTAACTTCTCCAGGTCAAACTTGATGCGTGGCTGCGCAGCTTGGTACTTTTTCTTCAATTTGATCTTCATTGTGAGCAGCACGAGATCGTGGTCGCTGCCTATATCAGCTCCGGGGTATGTCCTCGTCTTTGCTTTATTGATGCTTGATTTGAAGCGCCGCGGAGTGAGGACAAAGTCGATCTGGTTATGAGTCATTCCGTTCGGCGCATGCCAGGTTGTTCTTCTTGACAGTTTTGTGGGGGTAAAGGGTGTTGGCAATGGTGAGCCGTTTGGGTGCAGGCAAACTCCAGAAGGCGAAGTCCCCTGTCGTTAGTTTCCCCTGTGCCGTATTGACCCACTGTTCCAGCCCAGTCTTTGTAGGCATCTGGGCCGACTTTGGCGTTGAAGTCCCCCTGAACTATGATGATGTCCTTCTTGGGGGCTTTCTGATGGTGTCTTCTACTTTCTCGTAGAATTCTCCACCAACTACCAACTACCAGCCACGAAGATCAGGCGGTGGAAGAATTCTATGTATCGTGTAACTTTCTAAAATCACTGTGTTTTTGCTGCCACAGCATATCCATAGTTGTAACTTTCAAGTGTGATACGCAGTTGGCTTTTTTTTTCATAATTAACAATCAAGCATAAATCTGGAGCCGATCTGTAAAACACAGTCTCTCTCTCTCTCTCTCTCTCTCTCTCACACACACACACACACACACACACACAAATGCACGCGCACGCACACACACACACACTGTTTTCTGTCAGTCTACCTAGTAAACTTACAGTGCCTGCATGGCGTCCTGCTGTAGTGGTTGAAAAGCTGTAAAAGAAATGGAAATCTTGATAACAGATTCTTTATAATGATTATGTTTGAAACAGTTTGAAATTAACTACATTTAACTTAAGAGCCCCCCTCCCCCATCCCTTCTCTTTTCCACTCTCCCTGTTCACCTCCTGTCCCTGTCACCCCCCCCCCCCCACCCCTCCTTCGCTCTGTCTCCCCTTGCCCAACACCATTCCTTTTGGCTTTTATTATTTAACCCACTGTTTTATTTTCTTACTAGTACCACTATACATATTAACAGACTGAAACCTGGCAACTTGCAAATGCTATACAGATTTTTGTTCTCTTTCAGTAGCCTGATAACTAATATTCTGACTTTGCCATGTAGACAACAATGAACACAACATATATTTAACAACTCCACAATAAACTGGTGACTACCACATATCACTAACCGTGATTTCTGGGTTTTGCATGGCGGTGGGAACTGTGACTTATTTTCAGCAGACCGAAAATATTTCATTGTTATGTTACTAATAAATGAGTCCTCTCAATAAGAAACTTGTCTGCACAATTTTAATGTTAGGCTGTTCATGATCAAGTCAACACTGTTCATTTAAAAATATTGAACGATGAGTGTTTTATATCTTACTCAATCTTTAAGAAAGTTATGATTTTTTTTAAAAGAATGTTTAAAATACATTAACATACAAAATTGCATGAAACTCTGCTGTCCTCAAAATATCATAATCGGAATAGCTCAGTTGGTAGAGCGCCGGACTCGTAATCTTGGTGATCCTGGGGTTGCGGGTTCGAACCTCCGCCGGGGCGTTTCGGTACAGGGGGATTTTTCCCTCCGAGTTAACATTGGTTCTGACTCCATTTCCCATACAGTCCTTCGAATGAGACTATAAACCGAGGTTCTGTGTGTGAACGCACGCATAACATCTTGCACACACGTAAAATCCCATCACCAACTTTCGGAAGAGTAGGCCAGTTTGGCCATTGGTATGGACGACACATTACACATAGCATGCACCCTGCGTGAGAAATGGAAAGAATGAAGGAAGTAAGGAAAATGAGTGATCGATATTGAACGATACTGACTGGATGACACGGGAAACGAATGAATGAAGCGCCGGCTGGCAGCTCTTCAGTCGGCACTATCCAGGTAGGCAGCCCGTTGTGTAAACAAGTATTGATTGTAAAGCGCTTAGAGCTTGGTCTCTAGCCGAGAATAGGCGCTATATAATGTATTCATTATTATTATTATTAAATATGCTGCAGTGATTATTGGAGGGACAACCAACTGCCCTGATACACTGGAGAGGGTTGTTGATTTGCTGACTGGAAAATCATGGGTTCAGTTCTCATCAGAGGTATCAGTTTGTGCGATTTTTTTGGCTCCATGTGTTATAGGCTCAAATGGGAAGACTGGAGAACCACACAGTTGAGTATAATCCCCTTGAAGGATGGATCTTTGACAGTGCTGCTCAAAATCAATGTCCTAACCAGCGCTGCAGGTATCTGTATCTCTCAGGCCTGGTTCACACCAGGATTCAGTATGAAAGGAGTCAAGAATTTCCCGACTTGAATGGAACTCTACAGCACTGTCTTCTTCATTCTCAATGATCAGCATTTAAGCAAAAAAGTGTCAAATTCTGTGACCATTTATGCCAAGCTGTTAAGATGTTGTCAGACATCATTTCATCTCAAAGTCCATCCTCTTGGTGAGTTTGCATGATTGGAAGCAGAAAGTTCACGAGGACAGTCAATGTATGGACAAGATGGCACCCTCTAGAGAAGGGCAATCTGCCACACAGGGTTCACAACTTTGCAATTACTTTCATCAGTACTGAGGTTTGTAAATGGTATCCTGCACACACTGGACTGAAACAGGCACTACTGAACACCAGTGAAAGGTCACAGCAGCACTGCAGTCTCCCCTCTGGTGATTGCCTCACTGCTTCCATGGATTATCAGTGCTGAGGCATGACAGGACAAAAGGACCGAGCATGAATGGAATAGGGGTAATGCCCCTGGTGTTGCATGGAACACGAGACCACAAAAAAAGAAAAAAAAAGAAGTAAAAAAAGAGAAAAGAAAAACAGAAAAAGATCCCAAACCCAGAGGGATTTGCATTTTCTTATCAGTCATTTCATTCTGGTCTGTTCAAATTTGGTGTGAGCCCTATAATGATGTTGGGACTTATCATCAATGCCTTTGTGTTAACAGAAAAAAAACCAAAACAAAGATGGTGCCAATCTGTTTGGGGGCAGAATGTCCTCAATTGTTGCAGTCTGTCCTTTCTCAGCAGTGGTTCCAGAACTGATTCAGTTACATTTCCATCGACTTCTTACTTTTTGTGTGTGTGTAAGCACTTCACAAACATCTCTCATCTTTTAAGATCTTATGGTATTTAACTGCGTCTGGAAATCATACTGCAAATACACAAGTCTTACTTGAGAAAATCCCGTTTGTTATTCATGTTCATGTGTTGTAGGGCTCGTATGGCATCTGCAGTGTACTCCTCAGGAAGGTAGTGATCCTCATGAGGTCCATAGGGGGGCACCAGGTGCTCTCTGGATAGCTGATCAAAAGGAACCATCAATCTCATCTTACGTCAAAAAAATATTACCAATGACAAACAGATAAGCAAAATTTAAGAAAAGGAACGGACCAAAGAAATATCACATCAAGAAATATTTTAGTGTTACTGTAAACAGATCTGGAGTGGTAATCTGTGTTTGTTCTTTGGATAACCAACAGGAAATGCACAGGAGTTATTTCCTCTACAAACACACAATTTTATGCAAACAGGCATGTTTCTGTGTGCACACACACACACGCACATGTATGTGTATCCAAACACTCACAAACACACACACATCCAACTAGCCCCACACAGATATACACACACATACACATACACACACTCACACATTCATGCAACCCCCTCCCACACACACACACATCCAACCATCCCTGCACACACACACAGACACAGACACAAACACAACACACACACACACCATAACAGTGTGTACACTTACATGTACCTACACACACATGCATCCTAAAGAGACTCTTTAGGTACCTCCATGAGATCCTGATGTCTGTGTGCCACTGGGTGCTGGTTCTCATAGATTCTGGCCTCTTCTATTGCTCGTCTGGTGCGCTCACGCATCCTGGCATCATATTCTGGCAACAAATTACTTTCTTTGTGATGACAGAAATATGTTCCTAAAAAACCATCAAATGCAGTCTTTTGAAAAACGATGTGCAGTGATTCACATGCATGCGCGCATGCACCCACAAACACACATACTCAAAAAAGAAAAGAAAAGAAAAACTATACACAAACAAAATACACACACACACACACACACACACACACACACACACACACACACACACACACACACACACATACACTTACACACACACACACATATGCACCCATACTCTTACACACACACACACACACACACACACACACACACACACACACACAACACACACACTCATATACACACACACGCTCACACACACACACACACACACACACACACACACACACACACACACACACACACACACACACACACACACACATCAAGAATACAAACACATCAAGAGCGGTCTACATGCCCATGTTTACTCTATGACATTCAGACCAATCCTCCCATGGTTAAAAGATTTATAACAAAAACAGCAAAAGAAACACATTTTCAGCAATCTCACAAAACATAACATACAGCAGAAAAACATAAGTGGCCAATGCAACAATAAGTTGAAAGTTGAAACCATTAAGTAATTGAACAACTGGGTAGTTGAAAGACAGTTGCTGTAAGTTCTTTCAAAAATTTTGTACCTTAAAAAGTCATCACAGACTGTGTAAAGATTGGTTGCTATGACAGAATGGTGAGGCACTGGTCAGAGGTTGAAAACAGAATCACGGTCTAAGAGAAATGATTCGTGATCAAATTTTTGGTTGCTGAGCAAAGGCAATCGTAAAAACGGGCCAATTAGGGAAGTTCCACTGTGTAAGAATGCTCATCAGAATGGATATGCTCTCTTCACCAGTCTTTTTGTCTTTTATTTTCTCTAGATAAGGCATTACCTAAACATGTCAATCAGTTTCCCATTCACAGCACCAGATGGCCTGACTGCCACAAATTGTCAAAACATGCTGTTGTGACATCCGCTCTTGCCAGGACCAGTTTGAGTTCATTAACTGACAAACCTTGCAGCAACTTCTCCTCAGAAAAATATGGAAATAACAGACAATCCTTTGTATTGTTGCAAATGGGGCAGTCTCATCTTAAATAAGTTCTACAGTATATTAATTAAAAACAAAAACAAGAGAGCACACACAACATTTGCATTGTCCATACCTTCAAGGTCTCTACGTTCCCTGTCAGCCCAGGCAGTCTTGGTGGCCTGGAGCAGATCGTTAGCTGCTCTCTCCAACTGCATCTGTAAGTCATCCACAGGCTAATGTCAGCTGAATTTAAAGCAATGCACGCAGCTGCACACACACACACACACACACACACACACACACACACACACACACACACACACACACACACACACACACAAGCACCCTCTCTCATTCTCTCTCTCTCCCTCTCAGACACAGAAAACAGCAATTAGATAACCTTGGCTAAACACTTTGCTCTTCCTGTTTCAACACAGCTTTTGTCATTTTTCTCCTCTGCATGAGTAAAATTAGTCACAGCTTATCTCCTAAAATCCATACTATGCAGATGCAATTTCCTTCTCCTTCTTCTTTGTTCTCCCTTTCTTTTTTTTTTATTTCATAATTTTGTTCTTTTGAAAGTCACAACAATTTTACAAATCAAAATCACAGAACAGTACTTTTGTGTGATAATTTGGAAAGAAAATAATGATCACATAAAGACTTTAATCACTTCACTGAAAGTAAGTCCATATATAACTCTGAAGAAATTTGGATTTTGAAAACAGCCTGTGTACCAGTTTTCCCTAACCTGCAAAGATCATAACACATAATATTAGCTAACTATACAAGGGTTTTAAAAATTCCCCATCTGAAGCTGATTATCTGACAATCAATCCTGACATAGATTCAGTGAGTGAATCGAATGAAATCTAATTTTGTGAATGCAGACAGAAAAAAAAAAAAAAAACCAGGCCCATAAATTCTGTCCACACACGTTTTGATGAAGCTATCCAAATAACTACCCGCGTTCACCTTTGACTTCTCTCGTTCAAGGTCCTGCTGAAACTCCATGTCATCATCAAAGGGGGCAACCTCCGGCGGTGGGGAGTACTGCACCTCAAATGTCTTGGTGACCACCTGACTCTCTCGCTCACCTTCATTCCTGAGGAAGGCATGGTCAGATTAGTTTCAGTTGGTTTCAGTGATAACCCAGCCGACCTCACAAGTCCCTTAAAGGGTTATCAGCAAAGCAGAAAAGCAAGTCCAGTCATAAAACATAGCAGACATGTGCACACATGTAGGTGACAGAGTTGAGGCGGTATGTATGTGAAGATAGACAGATGATGTTGTGAGGAGCGATGTAGAAAGGCTGCAGCCAGGCACGCAAGACAACGGGGAAATGATGATTAAGGTTTCTTCTTTAATTTAGCTATCCACTTATACTAGTTCAAGACCCAAATAACACATAGCAAACAAATGGTCGCCAATCCATCGCAACACATTCTCACACTTACACAGAGCAACAATGGATGCCCAGGCCAGCAAAATCTGGCTGCAACATTTATCTTAGGAATGGAAACTTCAAATCAAAAGGTCCAAATGTTAAATAGCAGTTTGGTTGAAATCATCGACAGTGAGCCAGAATGCTTCATAGAAGATAACAGCCACCTTCAGTTGGTCATTCGCATCATTGCCAGCTTCAAAGGAAACCATTGAAACCATGTGTTACGAAAGGTGAAAGTTGATAAAACTGCCACTTTTCAAAACATATTTTCCCTTTCAGGCAATCCTTTTCTCTCCCATTGTCTTCTCTCACAAGCACAAAAGCAAACAAACATAAACAACATTCATGGCATGAGCACACACACACACACACACACTTATACACATGTACATCGTACACACGTGCACATGCGTACACACACACACATACACACATTTGTACATCATACACACGTGCACACAAACACACACACACACGCACACACACACATACACAGTCACACATACACAAACACACACACATATGCGCACACACATACACACACACTCACTTTCTGCACATTTACTCACTTTTTGCATATTTCCTATCTCTTGCACACTAGAAACACTGATATGCATACATCCACACCCCAATATTCATACATATACATGCACATACAGAAATATCAGCAATGATAATAACAGACAGATAGGCAGACAGTCGGACAGACAGACAGAGATACATACGCACACACGCACATACTCATACATGTACACCACACAAATAAGGAATGACAATAACTGCTGACCCTGCCACAGCCAGAGCTTTCACCGTCCTCTTCCCAGAGGGCAAGGTGAATGGTGCCCGATACTGCATGGTGGTCTTGTCTCCAAATTTCTGGAATGGGTCTGGTCTGGTGCCATTGATGGTGTAATAAATCTTGGCATCTTTTGTCTCTGCAACAAGAAGTAGGTATCCTTAATTGTACACATAATCATAGTATTACCAGTGTTATGAAATATGTGTCATGAAATCAGCTACACTAAAAGCCTGTAATATCAAAACATTTTTCTTTCCAGCAGAAGTCCTTTGCATTATCTATATGCATTTGTTAAAAAGATATTTGATTTAAATTCTGCAATACAACACACTCTCCAATCCATCTTAACACATTCTTATTTCTATCTAAAGCAAACATGTTTTCATAACCAATGAAAATTGAAATTTACGAAAAGAATATTCAATGTACATGTTCTGTCTTCAACATCTGTGTACACACAAGAGGGGTTAAGATACTTCAATAGAAAATGCTGACCTGGAAGGCAAATGGGAAGATGGCAAAGATTTGAATGTGAAAATGGCTGAGAAAAGAAAAAGTCTTCTCATATGTGGTTGTTTCACAAGGCATGATCAATGCACCGAGAACAGCCCATCATGTTTCCTGTCTTGTGTATCTATTCATGTGCAGAGAAAATAAAATAAAATACATAATCCAAAAAGATTGCTTTCATCAAAGGAGATAATGAATGCTTAGAAACCCCAGCAGAAATTGCCTTCTTTCTCTTTTTTCTTTCGTCTTTTTACAGGCTATGCAATTGGACAAGTACCGTAAACTTTTTTCAGATTGGAAAACACTTTTTTATGTATCTTGTGTGTATAGAGATGTAAAAACATTTTATCCCTTTTCCATCCACTACTGCCCGGACTCAAACTACATCCTCTTAGATCAAGATCTTAGATTTAAACCAAAGTCAGAAATACTTTTCATTTATCTGTGGTGGTCTTTTAGGTTTTCTCCAAAACAGTTAAATTTGAATGTAAACTATAAACCGTAAATTTCAAACTAACTAGATGAAACCATCAGTTTCTCCTGGAATCTACACATAAGCATTGGCATGAAATGTCTAATTAGTCACTTTTCATGAAGTATCTAATCAGTCATTTTTCATGAAGTATCTAATCAGTCACTTTTTGGGGGGTTTAACAATTTCTTATCTACTATATTTGTTTCAATTTTGGTCTTTCTTTTATCAATCCTCCTCCTCCTCCTCCTTCTTTTCTCTGTCCATCCGCTGCCTGTCTGTCTCTTTTCTTTACTTGGCAAGCTGACACTGCACAAGTGCTCTCTACTGATCACAAAACAAACTCGCTGTCTCCAATTTCCCTTTCATCTCTTTTTCTCAAAGGATGACACCATCTGGGACCTCCAGAGGTCTGGACGAACAGACATCAGTCCTCCTATCTTCTGGCCAGTTGCTGGCATCATTGATCAAATCTCAATGAATTCTTCTTCAGCAAGAATCAGCTCATCAAAAATGTACAACAAAAGGATGTCTGAAGTGAAGGCTTCAAGGCAATCTCACCGTCTCAGCCATACAATAATCATTAGCAAGAAGATGCTACAAAGATAACAGATGGAGAACTGCATGCGTACCTAGGTATCATTCGTGCAGTCTCAATCATTTATTAAGAGAAGAAGACAGATTTCTGTATCTCACACATCAAAAGAGGTAGATGCGGACACACATGCTTGCATGCACGCACACATGCATGCATGCATGCACTCACACACACACACACACACAACACACACACACACACACACACACACACACACACACTCACACACACACACACACACACACACACCAAAAATAAGAGAGAGAGTGAGATACCAAACAATTCCTTTTAAATGTGAGTAAAGAATCATGTGAAACAAACTTGTTTTTTTCTCTTTGGCTTTTTAAGTTTTTTAAACTTTGCCCTCACTGAAGAGAAAATGATTAAAGTAGGCAGTTATAAATACTAAAGTGAAGGGAAAAAAAACACTAAATAAACACAGCAAATAGTAATTTCAGCAATGAACATCAATTCAACAGAAAAGTAAAATATATTCAAGAAAATGAAATACATATTTGTATAAATGAATGCTCTAACACTAAGTGAAATGGACAGGAAGAAGGAAAAGAGAGAGGTCAGCCCCCCTCCCCAACACCAGTGAAAGAAAGGACCAAAGATGTGTGAAAACAGTAATGTAACACAATAACATAACATACATGAATGGAGATCCTATATATCAAACAATGCTGAAGAGAAGGTAAAGACCAACCCATGTATTGTGTATGTGTGCATACATTATCCGAGTGTACGCTCGCAAGAGTATAAGTGAATTTGTGCCTGCATTTCCATAACATGTATTTCTGTGCTTTTGTGCATTGTACTCATGCACCGACATGAGAAAATGTATGCAGACACACACACACAACCATCTCTCTCCCCCTCCCATACAATTAACGTTCTTGAATGAGCATACCTGTCCACAATTCAATTTTGATGTTGGAGCTGATGATGGACTTGTGCTGGCCTGGCATGGGAGGCCGCAGTGGGATGATCAACGGTGCTGCTACAGACCCTGCCGGCATCTTGATTTTCCTGAACGAGTGAATCATCAGGAAAACTTAAACACCCATTGTCTAACATCACTATGTACATATCAAAATGCCCAGTCACAAACGTCCATCCTACATAATACCTAAATACAGGCACTGACTTTTCAGCTCAGTCTATCATTAATTAAACTCATTGGACAACCAAGATCATCAATTCAACTACTTACCCAGCCACCCACATACACTCACATACACACACACATGAATGCATGTGGATGCATGCACACACACACACACACACACACACACACACACACACACACACACACACACACACACACACACATACTGGACAGCACAAATGTCCTCCCCCTACCTTTCTACTTGGATTCTGAATTGAAATACACAATACACAGCAGCTTTAGCCTTGTGTTCAGCTGAGAATGACTACCAGGTCTGCTGTCCCTAAAGTCACAAGAGTCACTTCTGACAGCAAAAGTTGGAATATTAAAATGAGAGATATCGAAATCTTTGGTAATCAATCTGGAATCTGACTATGAGACCAAACAAACATAAACCATGGACAGGATGAGCAATGAGCATTGCAATGAGTATCAACTTGAACCAAGTATGTCTGCTGAAAGAGTGGACTGAATCACTTTTTCTAAAGGGAGGGTTGGATATTGTTTATCTTCTTATAAATGGCAGGATATTGATCATTATTTCATCTTGAAACTCACTGCAGTAGATGTCCTGAAACATACTGTAATTTTTTTCCTTGCATTTTGGCTAGTATTATAGTAAGTATATCCATAATGATTGCCCAGCTTTTGTACAACTGAACATTGGTTCATGAAATTATCCAAGTGCATATCTGTGCCACTGGTAGCAAGTCATTGAACTGTCAATGACCTTAACCATCTGAACACAGATGGATTGATCGATCTATTGACCTATCCATCCATATGAATGGAAAAAAAAAGTGGATGTATGTATGCCATATGTATACAGTGTTTGTGTGCAGTACACAATATCACTAGCCACAGCCATTAAAATTATGTTTCGAAAGCATGAATAACTCCTAAAACAAACATTGTTGATTATCAGTTGAAATTTGACAGGACCAGTTGGTATACAAACATTTTTTTTATCCTTACCCCCAAACTCCCCCTCTACAAATCCCCTGGACGCAATATTTGCAGTGAGACAGCTAGTATAATCATTGTTGCCGGTCTCTTCATAATGGTCTTCTCTTTCTCACTTTCTTTCGCATGCATGCGTGTGCATATGTGTGTGTGTGTGTGTGTGTGTGTGTGTGTGTGTGTGTGTGTGTGTGTGTGTGTGTGTGTGTGGTGTGTGTGTTTATGCGTGTGTGTGTGTGTGAGTGAGCACAGTTATGTACCATCTAGCCTTTATTTGCCGATGTGAGCAATCCATAGCAGTTTTCTCATTTCACATTAGCTTTGCAGGATTCAGTGCTGATTTTTGTCTACGTCATTGTCTTAATGTCTGAGGGTCATTGTCTTAATGACTGAGGTTTAGACACTGACCACACAGCATTTTGATTTCACTTGGCCAGCAATTTGTGGAGTGTTCCCATTCAGCATTATAGGGTAAAAAAAAAATCTGTTTTTTTTCTTTTCTTGGACGAGAAAAAAAAAATGGATGGCCAAACTTGTGAAAGATTAACATTACATGGTAACCACATTTTCTCAGTTATTTTAGTTTCTATATATTGTAAAGGAGAGAGGAAGGGTCGGTGGAGGGAAGACTATAGCAAGATTTTTTTGCTGGTACTGTTTGTCTTCTCAAAATTTGGTGATACTGTTGAGCACAATTCCTTAAAAAAACATTTGTGGTGTCATCACTGTGTATACAGTATGGACACCGTTTCACTATTCATATAATGATTAGTTTTGTTTGTGTTGCTATTTACTGCTTTTGTGCTTTGATAATTTTAGTGTGTTTCTGATTTTCATTGCTGTTGATGATTGCTTTTTCGTTCCTCTAGGTTTAAAAAAAAATTGTTGGTATTTCTATTTTTGTTTGTAATCATGTCCTCATTAAAAATGTAATCTGACTGAATGAATTTCTTTTAAAAAAAAATTCTTCACAGTTACATCTCCTTTATCAATCAATCAATCAATCAAGATAAAAGGGTATTACAATAGCAGATCACTTCATCTATGAGCGTGGGAAGGGTCATTTCTCTCTTTCTCTCTCTCTCTCTCTCTCTCTCTTTTCGTTTTTGAAGTCTAGACTGATACTAAACGATGCAATGACTTGTGTGTATATGTGTGTGTGTGTGTGTGTGTGTGTGTGTGTGTGTATGTGTGTGCGCGCGCACGCTTGTGTGTGTATGGGGGGGGGGGGGGTAGGTGTACTTACAAGTGCATGTTTGATTTAACAAAATAACATAGCTCTTTGTTTTTGAAAAAAAATCTATAAATCATTAAATGCATGGCAGCTCTGAGCCATATAAATAAATTTGATAGTTGCTAGAATCTAATCACACACACACACACACACACACACACACACACACACACACACAAGCAAGCACGCTCATACTGTATGCACTCGCACAAATCTCCCTCTCCCTCACGCACAGTCTATGCTACCCGATCGTTGATTATCATTAAATCATTAACGCTATCACTAATGGTTGTAGACCTACGAAACCGACAGGTGACATGCTTTGACATGCAACACACTCAGAGCAAAGTAAAAATTACAGCTGAAAGTAACAGATGGGTGAATAACACTAAAACTGCAAATATCAAAACCTTTTGAAATATAAGATGAAAGAAAATCCACAACAAACCTCTGACAAATTTGTGAATACGATTGGCAGTAAACACGTCCTTACGGCTTGTTTGGCAACGCGCGTCTTAGTGACAGCTTCTAACGTGCAATGTGATTGGTGCAACTTTACTCATCCATGGGCAGGACAGAAAGAAGGGAAGAAGTTATGAATGGGAAGTGCGAGTAACCGTTCTTGAATGTTTATGGCAGCGCCCTGTGAAAACGTGTTACTAAACAGCGCAATATCATTTTGCTCGGTTTGGTAAACTGCGGTGTTTTCTTATAACTTGTGACATGGAGTTTATCATGGAAGCTGCGTTGATAACAGGGGACAGATTAAGGAATCGCTTGTTCGTAAATGGTTTTATACATATACGGAAGTCGATTAGTATGTACACTAGATTCTATGTCCATACCTCAGCAGCCAGATTCACATATTGTGATTGTTCTTGATCAAGGGGAAGATGATGTTGACTGTTATGAATTTACTTCTGGACAGTTGTTGAAAGGGATAACACTTTGGCATATCGCATAATATCGACGAAGACAAGAGAGTAGGCCTATAATTCTCTTACTATGATGTAAAAACAACAACAAAAAGAAAAAGACAATAATACGTACACAACATTGTGAAATATTCAAAGCAGGCATGAGAATTTTTCAGATGGTAATCTTGAGAAAGAGATGGTAATCTGAGAGAGAGAGCGAGTTTTGTTTAAGGAACACTTAAAAGTCTCTCTCTCTCTTCTCTCTCTCTCCTCTCTCTCTCTCTCTCTCTCTCTCTCTTCAATCTGTTTTAAGATGTCTCTGTTGTGGATGTGAAATTACAGAAAAAAAAAGATTGGGGATGGGGAAGCAGAGGTTGGAAGAGTGAACAAATGAAAAGGGAAAGGTGGAAGAGTGATCAGTCTGTCTTGAAGTTGACTGCTCAGAGAGACACATTCACTGACACAGTCAAAAACTGGTTGCCTAACTGTTTTGTCAGGACGCACAATACATACAACACTTTGTATGTCAGGATAGACGAAGGAGAAATATCCCTCAAGCAAGCACAGCACAGGACACACGTCTTACAGTGGGGAGAGCTCTGGCAGAAGTGGCGCCAGTTTATTCTCGACAATGGTCCTTCCAGGATGCTTAGGGTGTGAGTCACGCATGCATATTCATAGTGGGTAAAACCATTGGCGCACACACACAGTCTCTACAAGTTGGTACCAACACATCTTCCCCCTTCTAAAAGTTAATAGCAATTAACTAAATACATAACATTTATCGTTAAACTTTAGTGCGTTATCTTTAGAGTCCTTTTCAATAGAGAAAAAAAAAATCTGTTATTACTGGGGAGATAATATCAATTAAAAGTTTCCAATTGTCACTGGCACAGTTCTTTCATATTTTCAATAACACAATGATGTTTGTATAGTTCTTCCATGTTCATCATTCAATACGGCGTTTTTTTCACTTGTAAACAAATAAAAGTCAAAATTTTGTTCTTGTGACCATATTGTCTTCAGTGTTTTTGTTAGAGTATTTCATTCTTTTGTTTCGTAAGGAGACGGTTTAGAACACAATTGATTGTCAGCTTTTGAATGTATGGCTTCCCCATGCAGTTGCATATGATTATATAGTGAAAGATAGAACACAAAATTACAACACTGCATGCAAAGCATATTATTTCAATCACATAGCCATAAAAGTTGCATCATGAAGGATCTGAACAACACAAGGTTAACTTGCCATAATAAAGAAGTCAACACACGTGGCTGTCATTCGAAATCCTTATCAAGCACAATTATGGCAGATGTCGTTTGAATGACAGATAGCACACAGAAATTTATAATAAAAGACTAGGATTCACAAGTTAACTTCACAGTTCTAATGGAACTACAACACAATGATGCCATTATAAAGGATTTTGGGTGAATTTTTTAAAAGATGCCGTCATAAACAGAATTTCAGGCCTCAATTTAAGAAAGCACACATAGGACTGAAATAATGGCATTGATTTAACACTGTTAATCCATAAGGAATTCACTGTAATCCATAGGGAATCCACGGTAATCCATAGGGAATACAACTGTATGCCTGCCAGACGCGGGCACCAGGCATACAAAATGACACATCTACACAGTTGATACACAGAACTAGCTTTCTAATTATTTGATACCAAAATTGAATATTGCAGTATGCCTGCCAGACTCGGGCACCAGGCAACTGTGAAATACACAGCTATCACTGGAATCTTGCCGGCTTCTGGATCACTCGACCAGAACGCGTGCATAAGGGTGGTGGCGGTGGTGATGGTGTTGTGGACACACACTGCCCGCTGGGTGATGGCGGCGCTAGTCGCGAGCTGTCTGGCACCGGCGATGATCGGGTGTCGGGCAAAGCGGCCACGGGGTCGGCGGCTGCTGTGTCGGTGGCTGCTGCTTATCTCGGAGTGACCTCGTGTTGCCCCCGAGATGAATGGGAGTAGAGGGACGACGGAAATCGTCCGGTCTGCATGCTTCTGGGTGCAGTCGCTGCAGATGACGTCGGTTGCGACGTAGCTGGCCTTCAGGTGTTTTGACCAGGTATGACCCGGGGCACATTCTTCCACGACTTCGCCCGGCAGCTTCCAGGCTTTGTCGCTGCCCGTCTTCATGAGGACAGGGTCGCCAGGCTTCAAGTCGGGGAGATTCTTGGCTCCGTGATGGTGGTCGTAGCTGCGTTTCTCCCTTTGCTTGGCAATTGCGTCTCGCTCCTGCACCTTTGCGGGGGTGACGATGCGAGGCTCCAACTGAGATGGAAGCATGGGCAGCGTTGAGCGAATTTTCCTGCCCATGGCTAGCTCGGCGGGGCTTGCTCCAAGGTCTGGAATGGGTGTCGCCCTGTAGGTTAGGAGGGCGAGAAATATGTCGTCCTGCCGTAGAATTTCTTTGACAGTTCTCACGGCTCTCTCGGCGGCACCTTTAAACTTTGGGGGTAATGAGGGCTCGATGTGAGGTGCTGGAACCCCCACTTTTCCGCGAAAGTCCGAAATTCACTGGACGTGAACTGAGTTCCGTTGTCCGATATCACTTGCTGAGGAATGCCATGGTGGGCGAAGAAGGACTTCATTTTCCCCACCACAGCTGCTGCTCTGATATTCGGGAGGTAGGCGATGTCGATGTACTTAGAGTAGTAGTCTACCTGCACCAAATAGTGTTTGTTCTGATAGTCACAGATGTCTACGCCCACCTTCTGGAATGGGCGGTCCGGGAAGACAGATGGTTGGAGGGGCTCACTGGGATGCGCCGGCCTGTATGTCGCACATTGTCGGCATCTGGAGACAGTGTCTTTAATGTCTTTGCTGATGTGCGGCCACCACACAGACTGCGCGGCCCGCTCTCGGCACTTCGTGATCCCCATGTGCCCTTCATGGATTCTTTGTAGCATTTCTTTCCTCATAGAGTAAGGTATGACCACTCTGTCCCCTTTCACGAGCATGCCGTCATGGATGCTCAGTTCTCCTCTTATTACATAGTAGTCACGGGCTGCTAGTATCACATCTTCCTTGTGTTCTGGCCAGCCGTTGATTGTATAGTTAGTAGCAGCTTTGATGCAGACATCAGACTCAGACTCCTTTCTGATTTTGTTGAATCCAGCGTCGCTGATTGCCCACGACGACTGGACTGAGTCGATGTGTGTCTCAACATCGTTTTGCTGTGATGTTGAGGTGTCGGCGGCCAGAGGACTTCTCGACAAGGCGTCGGCCACCAGCATTTCTTTTCCCGGCACATGCGTGGCTTGAAGTTGAACCGCATGACCGGATCAGGAGACGCTGGCACCTTAGGGGAGTCTCTGAAAGGTCCTTGTTATTAAACAAAGGGACTAGGGGCTTGTGGTCGGTGACGACTTTGAAGTGTTCCAGGCCGACGAGGTAGCGATCAAACTTCTCACAAGCCCATGTTGTTGCTAAGCACTCTTTTTCTATTTGGGCATACCGTCGCTCGGCCTTCTGCAGCGTGCGGGATGCGAATCCCACAGGCCGCACGATGTCATCGTGTTCTTGGAGGAGCACGGCACCAAGTCCGAAGCTGCTGGCGTCGGCACTGACGATGGTTGGCTTCTCTGGGTCATAGAACGCCAGCGTCTGGGCGGAAGTTAGTGTCTCCTTGACCTTGCTGAGAGCACTGGCCTGCTGTGGTCCCCAGACCCACGCACGATCCTTCTCTAGCAATTCCGTCATTGGCTGGATCGTTGAGGAAAGGTTAGGCAGATGGCGTCCAAGGAAATTTATCATACCAACAGACGACGGAGGTCTGCCACGTTCTCTGGGTTGGGCATATTGATAATGGCTTCTACCTTCCCTTTACTTGGCTTGACGCCTTGGCCATTGATAGTGAAGCCAAGAAAGTCGATTTCTTTCTTGCGGAGTGAACACTTATCTCGTTTGAGCTTAACTCCAGCTTCATGAAGGGTAATCAGCGCAGCATTCAAGTGTTCTTCATGAGCCTTTTCGTCCTCGCTGAAGACAAGAATGTCGTCGAAGAAGCAGATGACATTCTGTTGGTCTGCCAGAATGTTTTCCATCGTTCTTTGGAAGATTTCCGGGGCGGAAGTGATACCCTGAGGTAATCTGTGGTAGAAATATCGACCACAGGGTGTGATGAAGGTGGTAAGTTTTGCTGTGCTGTCGTCTAGAGGTATTTGGAAAAACCAGAAGTCACATCCAGCTTGCTGAATATTTTGGCTCCTTTCAGGCGGTGTATCACATCTTCCACTGAGGTAGCATGTAGCGCTCCCTCTTCACTGCAGCATTAATTTCTTGAAGTCAGTGCAGATCCTAATTTCTACCATTTTTCTTGACAACTGGCACCATTGGTGCACACCAGTCTGTCGGTTCATCCACCCTTTCGATTACACCAAGTTTTTCAAGCTTCCTAGTTCTTGTTTGACTTTGGGCAGAAGGGGTATAGGGACTCTACGTGCCGTCACAACGCTATGCGGTTCAGAGTCTTCTTTATTTGTATTTTGACTGGAGGGCACTTTATTGGGTTTCCGTCTAGTTCACCAAACCCGATAGAGTCAACTCTTTTCACTAAACCCATCCTGCATGCTGCTTCTCTACTCAAGAGATTCTGCTGGTTTGAGTTCACTACGTACACAGGGATAGGAAAAGTTTGTTCTTTGTATTTTGCTTCTATCAGAATCTTCCCCTTACAGTCTATGGTTCCCCCAGGGCTGCGGAGGATTGTCTTTGTGGGTTGTATTGGGGGCTGAGGTTTCAGTTCATAGTAGGTGTCATGTGACATGATGAGAGACATCAGCCCCAGTGTCTATTTTGAAGGTGGCAGTACTGCTGCCAAGGGACAAGTCAACTGTCCAAGGAAGATCACCATTGGTAATGGAGCAGAGGTAGTAACTCATCTTCCTCTCCATCCTCCACCACGGCTCGCGGCGCTGATCAAGAATTTCATTCACAGACTTGCTGCCCTTACAGGTCTGCGAGCGCGCGGAAGTGGTTTGGCTTGCCACAGGCTTTGCAGTCCTTTCCGTAGGCAGGGCAACGCCGTCTCGCGTGAGAGCCCGCACAAAAACCTGCAGTTGTGAATCAGGCCTCCACGTTCGTTGCCACGACGCTGGTACCCGCGCTGGCGGCGCTAGCACCCCTCTCGCCTCTGGGACCACGCGGTGCGGTATGGCCTCGCCCTCTGCTGTGTTTCTCGCCGCGAGACCGGTGATGGTGTCGGCTAACTGCAGACACCTCCTCTCACTCGCTCTTTGTGTTTTTAGCTGCAATTTGATCAATTCACTGTGCCTGGCTGTTTGCACTGCCCCTTGCAGGGTAAGTTCACTCTCCATTTTGAAGCTTCTCTGAAAGTTCTTGGTCACACACTCCAAGCACAAGTCTGTCCCTGATAGTAGCCTCTCTATTCTCGAATTCTACTAATTCCGACAGTTCATAGAGAGCACGCACATATTCCTCTATGCTTTCCCCAACCTGCTGGCACCGTCTGTGAAACACTGCACGTTCATGAATGACATTCCTTTTAGGCGCGAAATAGTCCGTGAAACACTGTTCCACAGTTGTATAGTCTTTCTGCTGGTCGGCCGTCAACCCTGTACCGTTAATTGAAAGTTGATTGAAGATCTTGTCTGCCTCTAGGCCCATACAGTACACCAGGCTGGCCACTTGGACTTCACCAGATTTCTTGTGTAGCTCTGACACTAACCGGTAATGGCGGAAATAGTCTCTCCACGCCGGCCACCGGGATGGCTCCCGAAAGTTGAAGTTTTTTGGCGGTTTAAAGACATTTTTAACACTTAAACTGTCACTTCACAGGAGAAATCAGTTCTTTACTTCTGACACCATGTTTTGTCAGGACGCACAATACATACAACACTTGTATGTCAGGATAGACGAAGGAGAAATATCCCTCAAGCAAGCACAGCACAGGACACACGTCTTACAGTGGGGAGAGCTCTGGCAGAAGTGGCGCCAGTTTATTCTCGACAATGGTCCTTCCAGGATGCTTAGGGTGTGAGTCACGCATGCATATTCATAGTGGGTAAAACCATTGGCGCACACACACAGTCTCTACAAGTTGGTACCAACACACTAACAAACAAGTGGAAAGAGCATTTCTACTTGGCTGCCATTTAATGTTTAGCTGTTTTGGACAATCAGACAGGTGTGTATTTAGAGCCCTCTCTTCTGCTACTAGAATTTCTGAACTACTCATACTGTGTGTTGCAGATGATGGCAATGTTCCAGAAGTTGTGACATCTTTCTTGGATGGCGATTTTGAAGCGGTGCTGAATGGAGAGTCAGCCAGACAAATACTGCGTGAATACGCAGATGACCAGGCAAATCTCGAAGCTTGCATCTTAAAAAATGTTGAGCGTTATTTGTCTTCAGCAGCTGAAGATGGCAAAACTTCAAGGTGCATGTGTATATATAATTGATTTAGTGCGTTATTATCTATGTGTGTGTGTGTGTGTGTGTGTGTGTGTGTGTGTGTGTGTGTGTGTGTGTGTGTTTGCTTGCTTGTTTATGCTTGATTGTGTGTATAAACATGACATTATGTTTCAACCATATTCTGAATTCACACAGTGGAGTATAACTGAAACATACTGCAGGGCTCCAATGACGCACATATGTGCGTCCATGACGCACTATGAGCGAAAAGGACGCACTGACAAAACGTGTAGCGAGTCCTGCGGACGCACTACAAAATCAGGCAAACCCCAAACGTGCCGCGGTCAGTGATCAAAGCTGAGCACACCACAAGCTTCGCGCGCGATTGCCTACCGTCAAATTCAGGACAGCGTGTGCCCGCGAAAGTACAGTAAGCCGAGAAGCTGCGTAAACACTGATAGGCCGCCTTGTGGCCCACATCACTGAACGGTTACTCAGTCGACCGGCTGACTTATTCAGACTGTGGCGCCCGCCGCCACTAATTAACCTTTCCGTACGTCGCCTAAAATTTTGCGCGCTGTACTTCGTGGTGTGCAGAAACCCATGCTTTCTAAGAAGGAATAACCCCTCGCCGTACGCCGTGGGTGTACAGTAAAACCCCTTGGTTTTTGTATAGGAGCTAACCCCTCGCCGTACGCCGTGGGTGTACAGTAACCCATGGTTTTTGTGTAGGAACTAACCCCTCGCCGTACGCCGTGGGTGTACAGTAACCCATGGTTTTTCTCGAGGAAGTAAGACCTTGGTACGTCATGCAAATTTGACTTCTATGAGATGAGAGTCTTGCTACTTGCGTCAAACGGTTGTTCGTTGTTTTTGTTTCTCGGTGAATAACTGTGCACAGGCGGGCCGCATGAATGTGCGTTTATCTGTGTGTGTGCATGTGAGCATTATTAATGCATGTTTGTGCGAGAGAGAAAGAGAAACAGAGAGAGAGAGAGAGAAAGTGTGTGTGCGTGTGTGTGCATGCATGGAAAGACATATATATATATATATATATATATATATATATATATATATATATATAAGCTATGCTATATAGTACACGCGCACGGGCCCGCGCGTGTGTGTGTGTATTGGTAAAACATTAAAAATACTTGATCCTCTGTCAGTATGACGTTTCCTAGAATGTGCAACATACCAAGGCCTACGTGTTTTTTTTTGTTTTTTTAAATACGTAATGTTACTTTGCATCATTTTCGTTATGACGTACATTGCTCACACGTGGCAGTACGCGCCCCGCTCAGGAAGAAAGCGCAAGGAATTTCTTACCAACGCGACTCTTATCTCTCTGTAGCAAGCACGCGTGACGTCACATCCATAGCGTGTGGCGCGCAAGCTTTGTTAGTATGGGTGGCCCCACACCCACGGCGTACGGCGTGCAAGGTTTATTCTTTGGTAGTATGGGTGTTCTCACACCCACGACGTACTGGGACATTAATTGTTTAATTATTTCTTGTTTATGTATAAAACAAAATAATTTTCAGTTGATATGTAGTATAATATATTAGGGACAAAGTCATGAAATTAAGTGGAAGTGGCTTCAAAATTACTAGAGTTACAGAGCAAAAAAACACGTGTCTGGGTGATTTCACACCCACGGAGTTCGGGAAAGGTTTTAATCAATTCGATGACTCACAAGTTGTAACAATCGCGTGCACAAGCCTAGGCGAACGAAGCAGAAAGGAAGTTCACGGCTATCGCATCTCGCAAATATGTCGTTGCTTCAGTGGTTGGGCGCTCCTAAAAAACGCAAAGAAACGTCTTCTGAAGATGCTACAGACAGTGAATCGTCGATTCCTAAAGAAATATCTACAGCAACACCACCTAACAAGAAATGTTTTTTTTTTTTTTAAGAAATGTTTTCAGAGAGAGAGAGAGAGAGATTCATTTTTTCTGAAATGTTCAGATTATCAAGCCCATAATTAAAAAAGCAAGAAATACTACATTTTCTGTATTGGTTAATTTTGTTCATGGGGACTCTCTATACCCCCTCTGGGACCCTCTATAGCATCAGTGAAGGAGTCCCTGGGACCCCCTGTCTGTCAGTACAAATGGTAGCCCTGATACTGGTACATTTTTTTTAAAGTACAGATTCAAAAACACAGTAAGAAGGTTGGGGAGGGGAGAATTTTTGCTAATCATTCGTAAAGGTGCTTTGAAAGTGTGTTTGAACGTGTTTTGTGTGTGAGTATTACATATTATAACCATTGATGACTATGATTAAGTTACAATGTTTTAGTTCCATGGCCTGAAAGCTGTAAGGGCAGTGAACATATGGCAAAGCATTATTGAAGGCGGAGCTCAGCCACTTCCCTCTGCCGCCTTAACCTTCACTGGCCTGAATCAGGTACCCGTGTACTGCTGGATGTGCAGACAGGGTTTCAAGCCATAAAGATTCGACCCCGCATCTGATTCAAACTCATGACCATCGGCTCTGCATGCAAACCTCTAGCCATTTTCAGATTTTGACTGCATGGCCCCCTCAGCTCTAAAACGGAAAAATATGATGTAAACTAAGACAAAAAATAATTGATTGATGTTTATCAAGTTATTTTAACTGTAATTGTCTGAGTCTAAGACTTTTTACCCTCAGAATCTGATCAGGTTATATTTAGTCTGACATGCCGGGCTGTCATTTTTCTACATCCATCGCTTGTCTCACCTGTCCTGAGGCCGATGTTCAAAGCATCACTTGGCCAGTAATGCACAGGGGATGGAACATCAATACTTGAAGGTGATAAAATGTAATGGATGTAACCTTCTTTACACGCAGCTTATGACATCTCTGTCCATTGGCATTCTCAAGAGTGTACTGAAAACAATGTTTAAATCGGTCAGATAACATGATTCAACTTCTTCAAATTACAATGCATGACATATCATCAAGATCTGTTTTGCTGTTAGTTCAGACTACTGTCCACAATGACAATGTTGTGATACATGTATCCATGAAAACAAAGATGTTGCAATAATGTCCATAGCAGCAGTATGTATCCATGAAAATAAAGATGTTGCAATAATGTCCACAGTAGCAGTATGTATCAATGAAAATAACGATGTTGCAATAATGTCCACAGCAGCAGTATGTATCAAATGAAAATAACGATGTTGCAATAATGTCCACAGCAGCAGTATGTATCAATGAAAATAACGATGTTGCAATAATGTCCACAGCAGCAGTATGTATCAATGAAAATAACGATGTTGCAATAATGTACACAGCAGCAGTATGTATCAATGAAAATAACGATGTTGCAATAATGTCCACAATGGCAGGGAACTAGAGGTGCTGGTGACTGGGGCGGCATGTCTGCAGCTGTTTGTCCAGAACAACTGGACAGGGCCGGCCACACTGACCCCACCCTCCAAATTCCTTGCTCCGTCCTTCTCTGACAGTAAGGTGAGATCTGGAGGGTCATTTCTTCTTCTCCTGGGGTTGAGTTTTTGGGGTTGCATCAGATAGACTTCAGTCTGTAGCCACGATGTAACCCACTGTCTTCCCAAGATCTTGACAGCTGCCCCAAAGCTGCATCAGCAGTTCTGCACTCTCTGGCCAGGTTTGACGCCATAGAACATCATGGGCTGGACAGTGTTGGAGGATGAGTTCTTGGGTCTGAGATCCAGTGTCACACGGACATTCCTCTGTGTTGGCAATCTTAATGCGGCTGAGGTGACTCGGCAGTTGGCAGTGGCCAGTTCTTAATCTGAAGAGGACTGATTACGGGTATCTTAAGAGTCAATGGATTGGATCAGCACCACTGTCTGCACCCCAGCCTTCTCGTCTATTGGTTTTGATGTTGGCTGTGGATGATAATTTTGCTCTCTTTGTGTTTCACCGTGGAGGGTCATTAGAATTTGGTGTGTGATTGCTCTCAGAATAGTAAATGTGTGCATTGCGTATGGGAAGATGAAACTGTGGATGTATTTTGTGTGTGATGTATATGTGTGCAATGAATAAATCAGAGTCTGTGTGTATGTGTTGGACTGGAGTACATGCATCTGAGATGTATATGTGTGATGTCGATGTGTGTGTAGATAAATCTGTGTGTATGCATGAATTTGAGTTTTAGCACATAGTGTAAACACTTGCTTATATTCTGGCATGCTTGTATCCTTGTCTACATTTCTTTCTTGAACAATGAGAAGTGAGTGAGAAGAAAAGCTTGATTGTGTTTTGATTGACTTGAAAGTTATTTATCAGATTTCAGGTGTTGAGCATATGTATTAGGTCAGACTTGTGGGGTACCGTTAGAACTGAAAAAGTCATCCCAGATAGGTCAGTTTTGTAATTTCATATTTTCTGAGTCACAAATTTCAAATAATCATTAGTTACACAGGGTACTGTAATTAGCTTTCTAAGTAAGAAAATTTATTCAAAGCAGATGTTTTATATTTATTTCAAAACTTAATATCATTTAATTTTCCAATGGCCTAAAGATAGACAACATATACGACTGGAGATGATGCAAAAAAAAGCGCTACATCATGTCCCTTTTTTTTTTTTTTTGCTGTCTCATGTTCTCTGTGATTCCAGTAGCTAGCATTACCTACATGCTGCTCATTCCAGCTCCCTGTGCACAGTCACATCCTGGCTTGTTCCGTGGCAGCTCCAGCACAAGCAATCCACTGGGAGAATCAAGTTGTCAAGAGGCAACCCACCAGAGGAGACATAGCACTGCTGTCGACTTCTGTGGTGTTCAGTGGTGCCAATTCTGATACAGTATATATGCAGGACAACCCATACTAAACCCTTTCTTGATGGCAATGATTGTTTAGTCGTTGGGCCAGTGTAAATAAGCGTTCCCACTGGTGGGTGCCACCATGTGCATCCAGCGTTAGTCGACATGAACTCGGCAATCCGCTCAACACGAACTGGCCAAGGGCATAGATGTGGAGAGGAAATGTAAATTTAGGTCACCATGAGAGCAGAGCTTGAAGAGCTACAGAATTTGAGAATTTGTTTTAAAATGCTGATAGGTGAGGATGATGAAGATGATGCTGTTGAAGTTCATTCTGGTCTTAGATTGTATGACATGTCTGTACACTACGCTTACTTTGATGATAATATGTCTCGGACAACTGCAGCGTTGTATGTCTCAGACAACTGCAGTGTTGTATGTCTCAGACAACTGCAGCATTGTATGTCTCAGACAACTGCAGCGTTGTATGTCTCAGACAACTGCAGCGTTGTATGTCTCAGACAACTGCAGTGTTGTATGTCTCAGACAACTGCAGCGTTGTATGTCTCAGACAACTGCAGCGTTGGTCAGGAAATTTGAGGAATGCTTTCAGTCTCTAAGGTGCATCCATTAAGTAGATGAACCTTGGCTGTGTTGTTCCAGTCTTCCCAGGTGAGCCCAAAACAAACTCAACTCTGGGTAGGAGCTGGTCATGGGCTGAAAACTCCCACGAATATATCTATAGCTCTGATGGGAATCGAACCCACGATGTCCCAGCTGGGAAGCTGTGACACTAACTTCTTCACTACAGTGTCTGGTTCTGCATCTTTGTACAATGATGCTGGTTACAGGTAAAATACAAAAAAAGCTATGTTTTACCTGTGTGGGATGTTATTGATTACAGATGATTGATACAGGTTAATGTCGTGTTTAACATATATAGAATGATATGCATCGACCATATCGTCTTACCAGTGTGGCATGGGTGGTGGTTACAGGTGATACAGGAAAACGCGCTGTCTTACCTGTGTGAGGACGGGGAGCCTGCGTATCATCTGACGCAGTATGCAGCTTTCCTTCATGTGGCCAGAATTATTTTCTTGGAGTGCAGACATTTCTTCACATCACTGCAGGTACTGTTTTCAGTCATGAAATTGCTCTTAAGTGACAGGCGAACCTGTTTGTCCATCCAGTTTTAGTGATGTTCTGAATACATGATTTGCAAAATATGAAGAATATAATAAAAAAATTTGTTAACCCCCCCCCCCCCAAAAAAAAAAAAGAAAAAAGAAAAGTGCAACAAACAAAGAAATATGAAGACAGATTTGTTTTTGTGGCAATCACACCTGTTGATTGTAACTTTCCTTGTGTCAATAAGTGCTGAAATCTGTGCGCTACAGTTCTTATCTTTCGCAGTTTGCCACTTCAGCAACATAAGAAATGTACAAGTCAAAGTGGGGCTATAGTTACTTGGGAGAGAGATCAAGTGTCATCATTGCAGATACTGTCTTTTGTCATGAAACTGCCTGTTACCTAACAGGGAAGGAGGGGAGGGGGGGGCAGGTGCTCTCACAGCAGATTGTGTCCCAAGTCATGAAAGTGCTTGTTAGGTAAAAAGGGAGGCCAGGTATCATCACTGCAGATGCTGCCTTACTTAAAAGGGAGGCTAGGGGTCATTATGCAGATAATGTC
>CM031605.1:55467819-55510319 GCA_018398815.1 Conus ventricosus
TGTGTGTGTGTGTGTGTGTGTGTGTGTGTGAGTGTGTGTGTGTGTTGGTTTGTGAGGATGAAGATGATGACGATGAAGCTCTTTGAGTTCCATTCTGCCCACAGTCTACATGAAAGGGCTGTTCTGTATGCTTCCCTTTATACTGTCTGCTTCCCTTTATACTGTCTGCTGGCACTCAGCCAGGCCAGAGAAATGCAGACATGAAAGGGCTGTTCTGTATGCTTCCCTTTATACTGTCTGCTGGCATCAGCCAGGCCAGAGAAATGCAGACATGAAAGGGCTGTTCTGTATGCTTCCCTTTATACTGTCTGCTGGCATCAGCCAGGCCAGAGAAATGCAGACATGAAAGGGCTGTTCTGTATGCTTCCCTTTATACTGTCTGCTGGCATCAGCCAGGCCAGAGAAATGCAGACATGAAAGGGCTGTTCTGTATGCTTCCCTTTATACTGTCTGCTGGCATCAGCCAGGCCAGAGAAATGCAGACATGAAAGGGCTGTTCTGTATGCTTCCCTTTATACTGTCTGCTGGCATCAGCCAGGCCAGAGAAATGCAGACATGAAAGGGCTGTTCTGTATGCTTCCCTTTATACTGTCTGCTGGCATCAGCCAGGCCAGAGAAATGCAGACATGAAAGGGCTGTTCTGTATGCTTCCCTTTATACTGTCTGCTGGCATCAGCCAGGCCAGAGAAATGCAGACATGAAAGGGCTGTACTGTATGCTTCCCTTTATACTGTCTGCTGGCATCAGCCAGGCCAGAGAAATGCAGACATGAAAGGGCTGTTCTGTATGCTTCCCTTTATACTGTCTGCTGGCATCAGCCAGGCCAGAGAAATGCAGACATGAAAGGGCTGTACTGTATGCTTCCCTTTATACTGTCTGCTGGCATCAGCCAGGCCAGAGAAATGCAGACATGAAAGGGCTGTTCTGTATGCTTCCCTTTATACTGTCTGCTGGCATCAGCCAGGCCAGAGAAATGCAGACATGAAAGGGCTGTTCTGTATGCTTCCCTTTATACTGTCTGCTGGCATCACCCAGGCCAGAGAAATGCAGACATGAAAGGGCTGTTCTGTATGCTTCCCTTTATACTGTCTGCTGGCATCAGCCAGGCCAGAGAAATGCAGACAGTGCTGAGCGAGTGAAGAAATTTGATTAGTATTTACAGAGACGCGCCTTTAGTGCATGAAACACGTGTCCATGGTTTTAGTCTTGCATTGAAAAACTCCCCATAGTAAATTCTTCTGATGTTAATCAAACTCACAGCCTTTCAGCTGTGAGTATGTGATGCTAACCTCTGAACCTCAGCAGTTTGTGAATGTTGAAAAGTATATTGTGCTGTTGCCAGATGAACTGATAAGCATGCATAACTTTTATTTATCGGTTTGATTTTTGTGGTCTCACAGTTCACATGGATCACACACAGCATTGATGTTGGCACATTTTTACACACACGCACACACAAGTACACAAACACACAAAAATAAATATACATATATTCACACTGTCATACTCACACTCACTCCAAAAAAAATGACAGTCAGACTTGTGTTAATCATCAGTGGGAAAAAATCAAGAAAAGAATGTCTTATTTCTTGGACAGGTGCTCTGGGAAAACGCACACGTTACCAGCAGGAAGACAAAGCTCAGCTGGTGGTGAAGGTGACCCGCATCGAAGGGGAACAACCCCTGCCACCCTTGGGTCTGTGTGATCCTCAGTGCTCTTCTCCTGTCCCCAAGGTAAGGGAGAAGACTCTTCAGTGTGGAAAATCTGCTCATTGCCTATTTCATGTGTTTGTTTTGGGGTACTTAATCTTCAGTTCATCATAATTTGACGATTATGAGTCTTTGTCTTCTGCTTTTTTCTGTTGTTAAACAATTTCAGTTTAATTCCTCAACCTTTGGAAGGTTGGTTGACTGTTTTTGTAACTTGGAGAGACCTTAACAAACTTGCAATGAAAATTAGAAGTTCATCTCGTTAAACATGTATGCTGCACTCTTATATTTCACCTCCAAGCAGTTTTTGTTTGTTCTGTTCAATAATCGCTTGTTTTGTTTAAAAAATTACGAAATGATCTAAAGCTGGATTTATGTCAGAATTTGTTGTTGTCCTGTTTAATGTACACTAGTATGAATAATGCATGCGAAATGCTGGAAGTAAAGTGCTGTTTGAATTAAGGACCGCTGTCAACTCATGTTTCAGAGTCTGTCGCTGGATGATGACACTGTACTGGACAAAATCCAGTTTAAAGATGAAGCGGCCAATGTTGTCACGCAGTTATCGCCCCTAGAGCAAGCTCTTCTCTATGTTGTGATGTAAGTTTGTGTTAGATAGGTTTACATTTTACCTTGAAAGTGGTATGTTGGGCTGGTTGCGTGTGTTGGATAAATTTTAGTTTTACTTTACATAGTTAATTGGTCTGTAGCACTTGTGAGCGCACACACCTACATTTTCTTATAAATGCAGACACACATACAGACAGACATATACATCCATTACTTTTTCATGCACAGAGAAAGTTACTTGTACATATGAACACACACACACACACACACACACACACACACACACACACACACATACACAGACACCCACACACACAGACACACATACACACACACATACTCGCACACAAATGCAGAACTTTGAGGGAAAATCAATCACAAATTGACATATACGATGACCCTGAGAAAAATAATGATCACTACTTGAATGCTGAAATCACTTTTCAAGAATTACTGTCTGCTATCTGTTCATTACCTAAGACCAAAAAACTTCTGTTGGTCTGGAGCCATTTCCAATGAGTTGATAAAACTTAAAAAATTCGTAACTCGAGAACTACGGCACGTATTGACTCGCGTTTTTGCAAACGGAAGTAAATGGCCACAGGAAGAAGGAAGTCATGTTCTCGCGAGACTTCCTTTTCTACGAGAAATATGGCGACGCCCGTTGTTGCCACGTGTTTTACCGGGCGCTGGCAGTTGCTCAGCGTTTGGCCGTGTGATTTCCGGTTGGGCGCTAGCGGGTTCTCGCCTGTCAAGAGGGTTAACTCTAAAAAAGGTGATGAAGGTTTGGTTGCCAGTATTCACTGTTTTAGAAATGCAGGAGGTGGACTTGACAAAACCGAATAACTCTGGCGCCCCTTTGATAGTTTGTCCTGTTTGTTTTTCCATTAAAACAAATGTTCTTCTGTCAGTTTCTGTCTTCCCCATGCTTTCTGCTGTTTTTTCTTCCTTTCCTTTTTTTTCTTTTTTTCTTTCCTTTTTTTTTTTTTTTGCTGTCTCATCTTCCAGCTACCTCGGTGGCGTTGCACCCACACCGCTCATTTGTCACCTGCTCAGTGGCATTGCACCCACACCGCTCATTTGTCACCCTGCTCAGTGTCGTTGCATCCACACCGCTCATTTGTCACCCTGCTCAGTGTCGTTGCACCCACACCGCTCATTTGTCACCTGCTCAGTGGCATTGCACCCACACCGCTCATTTGTCACCCTGCTCAGTGTCGTTGCACCCACACCGCTCATTTGTCACCTGCTCAGTGGCATTGCACCCACACCGCTCATTTGTCACCTGCTCAGTGGCATTGCATCCACACCGCTCATTTGTCACCCTGCTCAGTGTCGTTGCACCCACACCGCTCATTTGTCACCTGCTCAGTGGCATTGCACCCACACCGCTCATTTGTCACCCTGCTCAGTGTCGTTGCACCCACACTGCTCATTTGTCACCTTGCTCAGTGGTGTTGCACCCACTCCACTCATTTGGCACCCTACTCAGTGGCATTGCACCCAGACCGCTCATTTGGCACCCCACTCAGTGCCCTCCGGGGGTTGCAACCTTGCCGTGGTCGGAGGGCTTGCGTGGTCCTGTGATCCCTTAGGCTTTGCTGGCGGGGGCATCAATACTTAGAGATAGGCTGGTTTTCTTCCAATTGCTTCTAGGCCTGAGAAGTCAAGATGCTGTCTGGCCTAAGCATAACGTGGTAAGGAGTTGATGCCCCTGGTAGGGCTTCCCATGTCAGATAGGCTAAGGGTGAGGATCCTGACTAAGAGTAACCCGCCTTTCTCCTTTTCTTGTTTTCTGCCTTTATTTGGCCCTTTTCTATCTTCGTCTCCCCTTCAAGTCTTCTTTTCCACACTCCTTTTCTCTCTGTGGTCTCCTTAAGATCCGCCGTGTTTGCCGTGCGGTGCGACCTGTGTCGGAGGGGAATGAGATCCTGGTGATTGAGAGGGCCAGCGCTCTCAACACATCACTTTGGCTCGGACCTCTCCTAGACAGGAAGTACACTTTGGCCCGGGTGTACTAATCGGCTCCCCTTCTTGGGGCTGGGTCAAGACAGACAGTTCCCCTACTGACCAAGTTAACCCCTGCAGTGCTCAGCTCTCTGTCCCCGGGAGTTGAGCATGATCAGGGGGATAGGGTTGGTAGTTTCTGTTTGTCGTATATCTCTCCCGAAGCCTGGAAGGGGTCAAGACATTGGTTTCTTGGCCCTGGCCCCTTAGTTGGACTCCAAGGTGGGGGGTAAGGGAGAGATGAAACATACTAAACTAAACATGGCTTTATCAAAAAACATCCCCCCCAAAAAGAAAAGAAAAGCAGCATCCCCTGTTTCAGGAGATCTTTATTCTGACAGCGATTCAGATACTGAGGTACGACAGAAGACAGGTTTCTGGGCTTCCTGGCTCGTGATGGAAGGGACGGAGCAGGACAGACCCCTTTCAGCTCTGAGCCCTTTTGCTATCCAAAAGGGCTTTCAAGGTATAGCAGGTGACCCTCGGTCCATCAAGAGGTTGAGAAATGGCTCGTTTCTCATTCAATGCAAATCACAAAAACAATCTGAACAGCTGCTGAAGGCAACTAAACTAGTGGACAGGGAGATCAGGGTAACTCCCCACAAACAGTTAAATTCATTGAAAGGCGTGATTCGCTGCCGGGATTTATCAGGAGTCTCGGAGGCAGAAATCAAAACGGAGCTGGCATCCCAGGGTGTGACGGAGGTGCGCAGGGTGACTGTCAAGAAGGGTGCGGAAAGAGTGGCCACCAACACCCTCTTTCTGACCTTCTGTAACCCTGTGCTGCCTCCGGTCATCAAAGTTGGCTACCTGAATGTCCGGGTTCAGTTATATGTTCCATCCCCGTTGAGGTGCTTCAGGTGCCAGAAGTTTGGCCATGTCAGGGACCGCTGTTCAGGGCAAGAGGTATGCGGTGTTTGCTGCAAGGCAACCCATGATGGGCCGTGTCAAGATCCGGCACATTGTGCAAACTGCGGTGGCGACCATCCCTCCTCTTCAAGAAACTGTCCTCTTTGGATTCAGGAATCCGCAATTCAAAGAATAAAAACTGAAAAGAAAATTTCCTTTTTTGAGGCCCGCAAGCAGGTTGTGGGCAGTCAGACGCCGACAGCCTCTTCCTATGCTTCGGCTGTAAGGAAAGTTCCCACAGTTTCCACTCGATCAGTCTGCTGTCAGACTGATGACTTTACGTTTTCGAAGACACTGCAAGTACGAACTGTCAACTCTGGTGGAAGCAGGTCCACCACCTCTCAACCCAAAATGACTGCCCCTGGTGGAGGCAAAAAATCCACCACCCCTCAGACTGCCCAGCAGTCTACAACATCTGCTGCTGGGCAGATTAAAAAACCAGCACTCCCCCCTCGAACTCCTCTGTCCAGTGCCCGTGCGGGCAAGGGAGTTCAACCCAGTGTGGAGATGGTGGAGATGAGGAAGAAACCTCCACCGTCTCCCAAATCCAGACCACCTTCACCTGTTGGCAAGTCTGCCAGCAGGTCTGAAGACCAACACAGTCCAGTACAAACCTCAAATAAATTTACACCTTTAGCTACAGACGTTGAAGAGGAGATGACCTGATCTCTCTCCTTTTCGCCCTCTGCACCATGGATAGTACAATATTCCATTGGAATATCCGTGGACTAAATTCCAACTTTGAGGAGCTGCAGCTTCTGTGTCAATCTCTAAAACCTTCCGTCGTGGCTCTTCAGGAAACTCAAATTCAAAGCCAGAAGACCTTTACTCTTTCTGGCTTTAATATTCTTTCAAAACCTGCACAACCATCCACGTTGGGACTGTCGGGCGGTGTTGCCCTTCTCCTACACAAAACTTTGTTGTATAGTCCTGTCGCTCTGTCTACCTCCCTTCAGGCTGTAGCTGCGAGAGTCACTCTCCACAAGACTGTGACAATCTGTTCACTTTATCTACCTCCTTCTGTCCCGGTTTGTCGTCAGGACCTTGTCAGTCTGATAGGTGAACTTCCTCGACCTTTTTTGCTGTTGGGTGACTTTAACGGTCACAATCCTCTTTGGGGTAGTGTCCGTTCGTCATCCAGAGGTCTGCTAATTGAGGATGTCCTTTCGGATTTGGATTTGTGTTGTCTGAACGACGGATCCGCAACTTACCTCCACTCTTCCACAGGTTCACTTTCGTGTTTAGATTTGTCGGTTTGTGACCCCTCGCTGGTCCTGGACTATGAGTGGTCTGTCCATGACGATCTGCACGGAAGTGACTATTTCCCTGTCCTTCTACAACCTGTAATAACTGAACACGTCTCTGTCTCTCAACATCTCAATTATAAGAAAGCAAACTGGGATCTATTTGCAGCCACTATTTCTAAGGCATTCCAGGACGCTGATTTTCTTCAGAGTCCGGACCCAGCAGAATCACTGACTAACACTGTGATCAAGTGTGCTAAAGCTTGCATTCCAGTGTCTTCCGATAAACTTCAAATGCCAAAAACACCCTGGTTTGATTCAGACTGCCAACAAATTTCCAAAGTTAGAAAACGGGCTCAGCGTCTGGTGTACCATCGACCTTCGGGTCCCAACGCTGGAGCCCATCAGAAACTCCGTGCCAAATCGAGACACACTTTTAAAATCAGTAAACGTCGGTCCTGGAGAAGTTTCTGCTCCAGGCTGACATCGAAAACTTCCAAGAAAAAAGTGTGGAACATCATTAAGAAAATCAAAGGGAAGAACACCTGTCCCACTGTGAACCATCTCAAGTTTTCTGACTCTTTAATAACAGACAGAAAAGCAGTTGCTAATCTGCTTGCTTCAACTATTGAAAAGAATTCCTCCTCTTCTAACAAATCAGCCACTTTTGTCAAAAACAAAGCCCTAAAAGAAAAATCACCCTGCAACTTTTCATCCGACAACATGGAAGACTACAATCTTCCTTTCACGTTGGGCGAGCTGAAGTCTGCCTTGCTTTCTTGCAGCGATTCCTCTCCAGGTATAGATGAGGTTCATTATCAACTGTTGAATCATCTTCCGCAGGAAGGTCTGAACATACTGCTACAGGTATACAACCATGTGTGGACTACGGGTTTTTTTCCACCCTCTTGGCGGAAAGCCCTCATTATTCCCATCCCCAAACCTGGAAAAGATCTTTCTAATCCATCAAACTACCGTCCCATAGCTTTGACCAGCTGTGTCTGTAAATTGATGGAGAAAATGGTCAACGCTAGGCTCATGTGGAAACTCGAAACCGATGGCCTTTTGGCGAAAGAACAGTGTGGTTTCCGCAAACATAGGACTACAGTTGACCATTTGATTCGTCTGGAATCTACACTTCGGAACGCCTTTCTGAACAAACAGCATGCAGTGGCAATTTTCTTCGACTTGGAGAAGGCCTACGATACCACCTGGAAGTCAGGGATACTTCATGATCTCCACGATCTGGGTTTTCGAGGTCATCTTCCGCTTTTTATTCAAAATTTTTTGGCAGAACGACAGTTTCAGGTCCGGGTTGGCACCACTCTCTCTGATGTTCACGAGCAGGAGTTGGGTGTTCCACAGGGGAGCATACTGTCTCCTGCCCTCTTTAGTATTAAGATCAACAACATTGTTCAATCAGTCCAGCAGGGTTCAGACTGCTCATTGTTTGTGGATGATTTTGCTGTCTACGCAACTGGAAGCCTGTACCCGAGTGTCCAGCGCAGGCTCCAGCTTTGCGTAGATAAAATCCATCGGTGGGCAGATGAAAACGGTTTCACCTTTTCTCCAACAAAGACGCAGTGTATTCACTTCCATAATTTCCGTCAGTTTTTTCCAGATCCTGAACTTCAAGTTGGGAAATCTCCCATTCCAGCTGTTAAAGAGGCCAAATTTCTGGGAGTCATTTTTGACCAAAAACTTAACTTTCTCAGCCATATTAAAAACCTCAAAACTGCTTGCCAGAAGGCACTGAATATTCTGCGGGTCGTAGCACACACCGACTGGGGCGCTGATAAGAAAACTTTGTTGCACCTCTACAGAGCCCTGGTCCGTTCCAAACTGGACTACGGTTGTGCTGTGTACGGCTCTGCAAGATCATCTTACCTCAAACTCTTGGACCCTATCCACCATCAAGGGCTTCGTCTCTGTCTTGGAGCGTTCCGCACCACCCCTGTGTACAGCCTGTACGCAGAGGCGGGTGAACCTTCACTGTCCAACCGCAGGCTGAAACTGTCTTTGAATTATTATATCCGACTGTTCTCAGAACCTCAGAATCCTGCCTATGACTGTGCTTTGACCCTCCGTTCCAAAGTAAGTTTGAAAACAACCCGAAATGTATTCCGCCGTTTGGTCTTCGTATGCGGCCTCACGTGCGGAATGCAGGTCTAGACCTAGGACAGGGTTCGTAGGGTCCTTTCAAGTCCTTTTAAGTCCTTATGAATTGGATTTTGGTTAAAAGGCCTTTTAAGTGCTTTGATTCAGCAAGTTGGTCCTTTTAACTCATCAGGAGGTCCTTTTAAGTTTTGAAAGGTACTGTTAAGTCCTGTTTTATCAAGAGAAAGAGACTTGAGAACGAAACTGAAAACACCTTCGACAACCAAAACCGTACTTTTGCAAGTTGCAAAGAGTTGAAAGATGCCGATGCGATATCGTCTGAAACTCAGTACTGTACAAGGATAGTACTACTAGGCCTATAACATTAGTGCGCTTTCTGCTCAGTGGCAGACGACGTGAAGCTGCGCGCAGTGGCTATGAGTCACGCCTGCTGCTTTGCTTAGCTTTGACGTCATGGGTTCCAAAGAGCAGACGCGGTGCTAATGTTTGCGGCATATAGCTGACTCAATATTTTCGGTCAAACGATCTATGTTAAAAGGTTCCCTGTATAGAAATTAATTAAAAGAGTGAGGCAATAAAGATGAAAACATATTACCCAAATAAATGTAGGTACATAACATCACGGTTTGCGAACATGCGAACATAACAAACTGCCTTGGAGAACAGCTATATGCTGCGTTCTTGAGCAGCATGTACAAGATAGATGCCTTCTCCCGTCTCTTCTCCTCCTTCCTCCTTTTTCCCTGCGCTAGCAAATTCTGACGGAGGCCTAGTTTGGAAAGTTTTTAAAAAGTTTTGTTTGCAAGCTAAACGTTCAAAATGCCAGGGAAATGTTCCTTTCAGGATAGATGGTTATCTGATAAAGTTTAGTTTATTGCGAGTGGGTGAGAAGCGATACTGTGGACAAGCATTCTGCTCGGTGCCTTTTTTGTGGGGTTTCGTTGAAACTTGCATCAATGGGAGAGAGTGTCCTTAAGCAGCATGCCAAGACCGACAGACATGTGAAAAATGAACGAAAATTCAAGGCAGACACCAGATGTAACATGACTGATTTCTTTTCAACAAACAGCAGTGTGTCAAGCACAGTCGCTTCCAGTTCAACTAGCAGTACTAGTCACTGAATTAACATTCAAATGGGATTAGCTGTTCCTCTGTTTATGAGAGGTAAGTATCTGCTGTTCTGCATGTCAAAAGGTTTGGGGTGTACTGTAAAGTCATGTTGGCAAATTTGGGTGTACTGTAAAGTCATGTTGGCAAAGGTCCTTTTAAACTGATTTGAGGTCCTTATAAAGTCCTTTAAAGGTCCTTTTTTGGCTTCATGCCCACCACCTGGGAACCCTGTAGGAGTTGTGTCCGATTTTTCCAAGTTTCCAGATCACCCTCCGTGGACCTTTTTCACACCAGAGATTTGTTTCGACCTCGCAGCTTTTCGCAAAGAGTCTACCAGCTCTTTGGCATACAAGGCATTGTATGCTGAGCTCTGTTCCAAATTCCCATCCTCTCAAAAAGTTTTCACTGACGGTTCCAAGTCTGAAGATGGAGTGGCCTGTGCAGCCTACTGCCCTGGGGCTCCTTCTCAGATACTGTTGGAACATATACATTCCGATGCTTCTGTCTATTCTGCTGAACTTACTGCTCTAGTACTGGCTTTGAAGATAATCTCACATTCTTCGAAGAGGGACTTTCTGGTTCTGTCGGATTCGCTGTCAGCTTTGGAGGCCATAGCTGGCCGCAACCTTCAGCATCCAGAACTTTTACTTTTTTTTAAACTTTTTAGCAAGTTGAAGGCGGACGGTTACAACATTACTCTTGCTTGGGTTCCTGGTCATGTTGGCATTGGCGGGAACGAAATGGTTGATCGTTTAGCCAAGAACGCCACAAGAGAGAAACTGTCCAACACTTATATCCCCTGCTCAGATGTGAAACCCAAAATTAACGATTATGTGAGAGACCTCTGGCAGGAGGATTGGAACACACAGACGAATAACAAACTCTTTCAGATCCGTCCAAACCTTAAGGACTTCCTCCCATCTACGTCGGGTGGTCGTAAAGAGGAAACGGTTCTGTGCCGGCTGCACACCGGCCATTCGTATTTTACCCATTCTTACCTTTTAAAGAGTGAAGAAGCTCCGTGGTGCATTCCATGTCATGCGCCACTCACAATGAAACATGTTCTTTTAGAGTGTTGGGACTTGCACGATGTGAGACACAAACATTTTACAGCGGAGTCCATGAAGATCCTGTTCAGGGATGTCCCGCCTGACGTGATCCTTGAGTTTTTGAGAGAGATTAACATTTTTCATCTGATTTAAGTTTTTACGGCAGAAAGATTTTTAACAAAGTTTCTGGTGCGTTTGTAGACGATGTCATTTAACGAGATGTGTGAAAGTTGGTTTTTTTTTTTTTTTTTTTTTTTAAATGACTGGTGAGTTGATTTTAACATGGTGACAGCCCTGATGTGGCCCTTTGCGGTCGGCTGGGCTATAAGCAACATTATCTTATCTTATCCTACCCCACTCGGTGGCATTGCACCCACACCGCTCATTTGGCACCCTACTCAGTGGCGTTGCACCCACACCGCTCATTTGGCATGCTACTCAGTGGCATTGCACCCAGACTGCTCATTTGGCACCCCACTCAGTGGCATTGTACCCACACCACTCATTTGGCACCCCTCTCAGTGGCATTCTGCCCACACCGCTCATTTGGCACCCCACTCAGTGGCATTGCACACACACCGCTCATTTGGCACCCCATGCAGTGGCATTGCATCCACACTGCCCATTTGGCAGCCCACGCATTGGCATTGCATCCACACCACTCATTTGGCACCCCACTCAGTGGCATTGCATCCACACCGCTCGTTTGTCACCCCACTCAGTGGCATTGCATCCACACTGCCCATTTGGCAGCCCACGCATTGGCATTGCATCCACACTGCCCATGTGTCACCCCACTCAGTGGCATTGCATCCACACTGCCCATATGTCACCCCACTCAGTGGCATTGCATCCACACTGCCCATTTGGCAGCCCACGCATTGGCATTGCATCCACACTGCCCATATGTCACCCCACTCAGTGGCATTGCATCCACACTGCCCATTTGGCAGCCCATGCATTGGCATTGCATCCACACCGCTTGTTTGGCAACCCACTCAGTGGCATTGCATCCACACCGCTCATTTGGCACCCCACTCAGTGACATTGCATCCACACTGCCCATATGGCACCCCACTCAGTGGCATTGCACCCGCACCGCTCATTTGGCACCCCACTCAGTAGCATTGCACCCACACCGCTCATTTGGCACCCCACTCAGTGGCATTGCATCCACACCGCTCATTTGGCACCCCACTCAGTGGCATTGCATCCACGCCGCTGTTTGGCACCCCACTCAGTGGCATTGCATCCACGCCGCTTGTTTGGCACCCCACTCTGGCATTGCATCCACGCTGCTCGTTTGGCACCACACTCAGTGGCATTGCATCCACGCCGTTTGTTTTTGGCAACCCACTCAGTGGCATTGCATCCACGCCGCTCGTTTGGCACCCCACTCAGTGGCATTGCATCCATGCCACTCGTTTGGCACCCCACTCAGTGGCATTGCATCCATGCCACTCGTTTGGCACCCCACTTGGTGGCATTGCATCCACACCGCTCGTTTGGCACCCCATCCACAGTCACAGTCTGCCTGGCTTGTCCCGCTGCAGCCTTAGCATTGGCAATGCACGGAAGCAGTCAGTGTCAAGATGTCATGAGGAAACCCACCCGAGGATACAATGGACAGCTGCTAGGTCACTTAGTAGTGTCTGCTGTGATCCAGCATACACATGACACCACCTACAAAGTCCCATGCTGACAGCAATGATTGTTTAGTCGCAGAGCCAGCATGAGTGAGCATCCCCCCCCCCCCCCCCCCCCCCCCCCCATCCTCCCCGGAGGGTGCCATCACATCTGTTCGACTATGGTCCCTGTGAAATTACTTCTACATCTCCTGACCTCTTTACCATCACTCATTCCCTACCCGAGGAGTCAGAATTAGATGTGGACTGGTCTTGTTTCACCCAGGGAGACTCACAGGCGGTCCTTGGCGCAGGAACGTCTTACAGATGAAGAGGTCATGACTTACTTGGAGGTGAGAGGTTTGAGGAAAAAAAAATAAAATAAAAGAGCTCTGTCTTCAAATTGTAACCTGTTTGTTCATGACCTAATGTCTAGGTGGACCAAGATCCATGGGCTGTGTTGACAGTTGTTGCGTTATAATGTCATGTGTCCAGACACACAGTTTTATATTGTGGTGTTATGATGTTATATGTTCAGACACACAGTTGCATATTGTGGTGTTATGATGTTATGTGTCCAGGCACACAGTTGTATATTGTGGTGATGTAGTGTTATGTGTCTAGACATACAATGATCCCATAGGTGCTGTTACAATGGTACATTGTGTTATTTTGACTTGATGTGTCTAGATAGACAAGGGTCCCTGGCTGCATTTACAATGATATATTGTGGTGTTTTGATGCGATACGTCAAGATGCACAAAGATCACATGGCTGTGTTTACGATTGTGTATTGTGTTGTGATGAGATGTGATGTGTCTAGATGCACAAAGATCACATGGCTGTATTTACAATTGTGTTGTGATGAGATTTGATGTGTCTAGATACATGAGGATCCCGTGTCTGTCTATCTATCTTTCTATCTTTGTACCTATCAATCTATCTATCTGCGTATCTTGCTGTCTATCTATCTATCTCTATCTATCTATACTGCTTTAAGTTACAGCTATGCTCCTTGTTGATGTGAACTTTCAGCACATCATTTCCCAAGCGTCAAACTGGCCAGTGTCTGTGTCTGCTCTTACTTTACGATCCAGAAAAGAGTGCAACAACCGCCGCCGGGTCGAACGCTCCATGCGGCAACTGGAGGTGAGGGAAGACTGCACAGGTCATGTGACGTGTCAAGGTTACATTCTTTTACCTGTGATAGCAAACACACCAATGAACAAAATGAAAAATAGACAAATAAAAATCACAACAGCGGCAAATGAAACAGATTAAGAATTTCAGTCAACACTTTCTGACCATGAAAAAAAAAAAGAAAGAAAAAAATTGATAGAGGAAATGCAAATTGAACATTTTGTTGTATAGTGTAATCTTGTTTATGAGACATATTTTTTGAAAGAATTGTATCCAAAATCAGCATGATAACATCTGCTGTGAAATGTGCATGCTGCTTTGGGGCAGCCCTCAAGACCTGAGAGGACTGTGGGATTCAATCCTGGCGATTGGATTGGAGATCTGACACAGCCAATTAAAGTCAACCGCAGAAGAAGCAAAAATGTGCATTGGCATCTTGACAGACTATTTAGATCAGACACACACATACAAACTTGATATTGTGTATTCTTCGCTGATATGCAAACTTTGTACTGAAATAATGTGCAAATGTTTGATCAGGAGCTGGTGAACCAGACCAAGAGACCAGAGCCTTCTCCCGCTTTGCGACTACAGCTTTTCTACGCTGCTTTGCCACGCACGGTGTGGGACCTGCAGGTAAGCGCTGCCTACCCATTCCTGCCCTGTGCACAGAGGAAGCACAGTGGTGAAGGATGTTGTTTTTTAGCCTGTTTTGTCTGTATGGTTGTCTGTCTTGTCTGTCAGTTTGGAAGATTAGAGCTATGTGTCGCATTGGTGAAGTGCTGAAGGGATGATTCTTCTCACAAATGATTCAAACTGGTGCCGGGGGGTGGGGGGGGGGGGGGGGGGGGCAAAGAGGATGGGGGAAGGGGTTGTGTGTTTATCTGTGCGGGGTATGGCTGAAGCATGCAGCTCTGTACGTAAGAAGGCAGATATATTTGTATTGCCTGCTCCGAGGCCTTTCGCCCGCTGGATCGGGACTCATCAGGGAGACATGGCTGATTGTGTCTGTGTCTCAAGTCCAAATCTTTGCCAGACAGTTCAGTTGTTGGCCTGCGCTTGTTTTTTCCCCCACTATTAGATTGTTCGTCTATGTATTTGTCTGACTTTATTCAAGTTTAAAAGGCTGTGCCAGTCTTGAATAAAAGTTACTCTGTGTTAGGTTTGGGTGGATCCTCAGGCGTAGGCTCAAAGACTGTCCCCTACATTTTATATTATTTGCATAATGTCTTTGTTTTACAGCAACTTTTTTTCCTCCCCACACTTTCGTTTGGTTGCATTTACTACTCTTCGCTGGCTGCTCTGGGGGTGCTATTGGATTCTTTTTTGCACCCATGGTGGTGAGAACACCACAGTATTATGGACTGTGCTGTGTCTCTATTTGACGCCGGGAGCGCAGACACAACCAGCCGTGTCTCCCTGATGAGTCCCGATCCAGCGGGCGAAAGGCCTCGGAGCAGGCAATACAAATATATCTGCCTTCAAAAGGGATTGCGATGGTTCCCTTATGCAGCTAGAGAAGAGTTTTCATATCTGTAACATTTTTCTTTCTTTTTTTTTTTTTTTTTAAATTTCATTTTCCCAGTTTTTCCATCTTCAAACTCCCCTCCCTCCTCCCCTCCCCTCAAGTCCAAATCTTTGCCAGACAGTTCAGTTGTTGGCCTGCGCTTGTTTTTTCCCCCACTATTAGATTGTTCGTCTATGTATTTGTCTGACTTTATTCAAGTTTAAAAGGCTGTGCCAGTCTTGTTGAATAAAAGTTACTCTGTGTTAGGTTTCCTTATGGGAGTAAAACATACCCCACTTGTTTACTGTTTATCGTTTACTGTTCCCTACCTCATTTCATTTCCGATTTTGCTTTGATTAAATTGAGGTTATTTGTATTTGTTTCTGTCCGTCTGTGTGTTTGTCTTTTGATCTCCCTTGCATCTTTGGGTGGATCCTCAGGCGTAGGCTCAAAGACTGTCCCCTACATTTTATATTATTTGCATAATGTCTTAGTTTTACAGCAACTTTTTTTCCTCCCACACTTTCGTTTGGTTGCATTTACTACTCTTCGCTGGCTGCTCTGGGGTGCTATTGGATTCTTTTTTGCACCCATGGTGGTGAGAACACCACAGTATTATGGACTGTGCTGTGTCTCTATTTGACGCCGGGAGCGCAGACACAACCAGCCGTGTCTCCCTGATGAGTCCCGATCCAGCGGGCGAAAGGCCTCGGAGCAGGCAATACAAATATATCTGCCTTCAAAAGGGATTGCGATGGTTCCCTTATGCAGCTAGAGAAGAGTTTTCATATCTGTAACATTTTTTTTTTTTTTTTTTTTTAAATTTCATTTTCCCAGTTTCTCCATCTTCAAACTCCCCTCCCCTCTCCCCTCCCCTCAAGTCCAAATCTTTGCCAGACAGTTCAGTTGTTGGCCTGCGCTTGTTTTTTCCCCCACTATTAGATTGTTCGTCTATGTATTTGT
This sequence comes from Conus ventricosus, assembly GCA_018398815.1. NCBI lineage: Eukaryota > Metazoa > Mollusca > Gastropoda > Neogastropoda > Conidae > Conus > Conus ventricosus. The sequence continues at coordinate 55,483,772 of CM031605.1, forward strand.
CTGACTTTATTCAAGTTTAAAAGGCTGTGCCAGTCTTGAATAAAAGTTACTCTGTGTTAGGTTTCCTTATGGGAGCAAAACATACCCCAATTGTTTACTGTTTATCATTCATACATGTTATCTGTGGAGCATGTTATCTGTGTTAGTTTCAACGTGAGGTGACTGAAGGCAGAAATTGAAACAAATTTTAAAAAGAATTGTCAGTGATTCCACAAGACAATGTGAACAAACAGATTATAAGACAAAACATGACCCGTTTCAACCTCTTAGGTTTTCTTCAGGCAAAACAAACAACATCTAGGTAATGAAAACAAAGAATAAACAGTCACTTAACTTGCCATTTTTATTTGGTTGGTTTGTATTGAAAAGACAAAACAATTTTTTGTTGATCAGTCTGAGCTGGCGATGTTACTGCTGTCTCTGGGTTGTGTGGGAGCCGCACTGGAGATCTATGAACGCCTGCAGCTCTGGGAGGATGCCATCTCCTGCTACCAGCAAATGGGCAAGAAAGACAAGGTATTTTGGTTTGTTTGGTTTGTTTTCCGTTGAAAGACTGTCACAGTTTCACATTTTAAAGACTGTCACAGTTTCACATTTTCAGAATGCCTTTTTTCTTGTTGCATGGGTGTGGATGGACAATGTGTCGGCAAATGAGCAAGAGTGACAAAAAAGTGTTTTGTATTATTTGGTTTGTTTTGTTTTGTAACTGTTAACATTTAATACTTGAAGATTTGTTCCCCGTTGATGGGTGTGGTAGGGCGATGGGTCAGGAAATGAGTGAAAAAGACAAAAGTGTTGAACAGAAAGTCTGTTGCTGCATTAACTTGGGGGTCTTGGTTGTTTTTCTTTTCTTTTGTGGAATGTGTATGTGTGCAGTTAGGAGGTGTAATATGTGAGTTATGGGGAAAGGTAATTGCTGTTGAATGTATTTTGGTGGAGGGCATAAGGGTGGTGATGGTAGGGATTGCATGAGAGTGAATTTGAATGGTGTGAGAATGAATCTGAATGGTGTAAGAATGGATCTGAGAAACTTTAGAGTGGGTGGTGTAGACAGTCTTCTTCCTCGCCTTTCAGGCAGAATCCGTGATCCGCGAACAACTGGCCATCAAAGAAACTCCCACCCTCCTGTGCTTCCTGGGCGATGTGACGTGTGACATGGCGCATTACCAGCGGGCCTGGGAACTGTCCCATCAGAAGAGTCCCCGTGCCATGCGGTGCATGGGATACCTCTATTTCCGAGAGGAGAAGGTCAGTCGTTTGTTGTTGTGGTTTTTGATGAGTTGTCTGCCATTCTGTGTCTCAGTCTGTTTCTCCATCTTGTGTTAGCATACAAGGTTGGGTGTTTTTTTTTTTCAAGTTAAACACATCTTTTTTGTGTGTGTGCTGTCTCATCTTGTGTGCCCTTTCAGAGGCCATGCATCCATGCCATAGCTTCTGGCTTCCCATCCACAGTTCTACCCTTGTTGTCCTGCCACAGCCTGGGCAACGGCAGTCCACAGGGAACAGTCAGTGTTGAGTTGTTGGATGCTGCCGAATCTCTTTGGTGGTTTTCAGTAGTGTCTGTTCTGATCCAACATAAGCGTTAAGCAGGACATGCAATGTTGGTCAGAACATTCGAGTAACACTCTCATTACATGTGGTTCAAGTCTTCCCAAACGAGTCCATAGCAAGCTCGAGTTAAACATATCTCGGTGTCACTGGTGTGTTGTTGAGCATAGATATTGTCTGCCTGTCAGAAGCATGGTAAAACACCTCACTCAAAACTTTTTCTCTCCTTGGCTAGAACTCCATGGTTCTCCATTGGTGAGATGAAACTTTTACCCATGTGGACTGTGTGTAACCCCACCATGAAGGTAGCTACATTCCATCTTCAGGGATGATTTTGAACATGAATATTGCATGTTTTTCTTTTTTTCTTTTTGGTGTGTGTTGTCAGTATTACTGACACAAGATGTCCTGCTGTTTTGTGTGTGTGTTTGTGGTTGTTTAAGATACATATGTATTTAAGTCTCGTCAGAAGACTTGGAGGGGTTGGAGTTGACAGAGATACTGACCTGGAAGTGAAAACCGCCTGAAGTGGGCATTGGCACCCAGGAGCCTTGGATGAAGTGAACCATGTCTTATTCATTATGCTAACCAAGTCTTCCTACTCTGGAACATCTATTTAGACAGAAATAAGGATGGAGTTCTCTTTCCTTGTCTCCTTCACTTTTATGTTCCACTCACAGTGAAACATACTCATTTAGAGTGTTGGGACTTGCATGATGTGAGACATAAACACTTTACTGCAGACTCTATGTGAACCTTGTTCAGAGATCTCCCACCTGACATGATCTTTGAATTTCTGAAAGAGATTAACGTTTTTCATCTGATCTAAGATTTTATGGAAGAAAGATTTTTAATGAAATTTCTGGTGCATTTTTAGAAGATGTATTTTAAAGAGATGTGTGAATTTTGTTTTGTTTTGATGACTTGTGAGTTAACTTCAACATGGCGACAGCCCTGATATGGCCCTTTGCAGTCCGCTGGTCTGTAAGCAACATTACCTTACCTTACCTTACCTCACTCTGATCCTTTGCCACAGTCAAATGGACAGATAATCATGGTGGGTAAGTGGGAAGATGCCATTTCTCCATTACGGACGTTGGTCTGTGGATACTATACTCTTAAGAATTTGTGGAGGATAGGATGTTAAACTTGCTGTTCATTGGTGGAAAGATGATAACCTCTGTTAAGAAAGTTATGTTTTCAAATATCTTGTCAGTTTACACGGGTTTGTTGTCTGTTGGTTTGTCTATTAGCAAGATTACAGAAGTACTACTGCCCAACTAATTTGAGTGAAACTTAGTGAAAAGATGGAATGTAGGCTGAAGACAACTCCATTAAATTTTGATGTGGATCCTTTGTTCCTGTAAGTTGATCCAGGATCCATTTTTACTTGTTGATCATCCATTGAGACTACTTGTATAGCGTATGTTATTGGTTAGAGACCAAGCTGTAAGCACTTAACAACACATGCTCTCGTTTACACAATGGGCTGCATACCTGAGTAAGCCCAGCTAAAGAGCAGCCTGCTGGCACTACATTCAGTTGTTTCCCCTGTCGTTCAGCCTGCTGGCACTACATTCAGTTGTTTCCCCAGTCGTTCAGCCTGCTGGCACTACATTCAGTTGTTTCCCCTGTCGTTTAGCCTGCTGGCACTACATTCAGTTGTTTCCCCTGTCGTTCAGCCTGCTGGCACTACATTCAGTTGTTTCCCTGTCGTTCAGCCTGCTGGCACTACATTCAGTTGTTTCCCCTGTCGTTCAGCCTGCTGGCACTACATTCAGTTGTTTCCCCTGTCGTTCAGCCTGCTGGCACTACATTCAGTTGTTTCCCCTGTCGTTCAGCCTGCTGGCACTACATTCAGTTGTTTTCCCTGTCGTTCAGTCAGATATCAGTTATTCGGCTTCTTTCTCATTCCTTTGATTTTCTCATGGACAGTGTATCTGTCATCCTCTCGCCAATGGCCATATTGGCTTCTCCCGAAAGTTGCTGATGGGATTTTTACATAATGTGCAAGATTTTGAATGGGCGTTCACTCATGGGACCTCAATCCATAGTCTTGTTTGTAGGACTGTGTGGGAAATGGAGTCAGAGCCAATGTCAGCTCCGAGGGAAAAATCCTGTTTCGAAACAGCCCAGCAGAGATTTGAATCTGGTAGGGGTCCAGGATGATCAGAATCACAAGTCCAGTGCTCTAGCAGCTGAGCTGTTCCGGTCCCCTTATTTCACGATTCAACCTGGGTGGAGGTCTGCTTTCTTCCAAGCGACCATCTTTTTTTTATGGACATACTGTTGATTAGCCGACTTGTCTGTTGATATTTGTTTTGTTCTGTTCTGTGTGCAGTACGAGAAGGCAGTGGAATGTTTTGAGAAGTCACTGGAAATCAATTCTTTGCAAGTGAGTCATTTGTAAATAATGAGTTTGTTTGTCTGTGTTTTAAATTTTGTATTTTTTATAGTATTTCTTTGGTCAGTTTGTCTGTGTTTGCCTGTCTCTCTTTCTTTCTCACCATGCACATTCTCTTTCTTTGATATGCATTGCTTATGGAAAGATTTTGTGATTTGGCAAGTATAACATGTGAAACATGTACATCTGGTGATATTTTGAAGATGGATACATCTTTTGAAAAGCATTGATAATTACTTAGCCATTGACTGATATTGTATATTTTCTTCAGAGCCAGTTGGAAAAAAAAAAGTAATAGCTCAGCATAGATCTTTCAGGCTTTATTGTTTTCACCTTTATCATTTTCAGTGAAAATCATAAGAAATGTAACCTAACAGATACTGAAAAGTATCTCGCTATGAGTGGTTATGTGGTGAGATTGCATGTGCACTGGTGCAAGTGTGGGTGTGTGCACGGATGTGTTTTCTGCAAGTAGGTGTGTGTATGTTTTAATTATTACTTGTGGTTTTTTTTTGTGTACTGTATTTAGGCTTATGAGTGGAGAACAATAATTTAGCTGCCCTTTTTTGTTAATAATACGTTTTTCATTGACTTCATCATGTAAGATAACAGCATTTAATGTTAAAAGAAAACAACATATACAGTCACTTATAAGGGTTTTTTTTCAGGCAGGATAGAAATGAAATGACTGTCAAGCAACTGCTACGTTTTTGTCTGCTTCGTTCTGATTTAGGGTTTAAAGTACATTTTGTTTACATTATTCTCTATGTTATTTCTTTTACACAACCTTATCCAGTGACGTTACTTTGCTCCACAGATTCCAGTGTGGTTCACGTGTGGCTGTGCCTGTCTGGCTGCTCAGAAATATGAGTCTGCCGTCAGAGCTTTCAAACGTTGTGTCAACATTGACTATGATGTAAGTCCTCCAGAGGTTTTGCTTGGAATGTTGTTTCTTTCTGTGGCTAATTCTTCCTTGTGATGTCCACTATAATCATGATGAACATTTCCGTTCTGTCTTTGTTGTGGTTCCGTAGGGGAGCAGGGTATTGGGGTGTGTGGCTGTATAGATGATCAGCTGCATTTGATAGGTATGTTCGGGGGGGGGGGGGGGGGGGGGGGGGGGGGCATGGGGGTGAGGGTAGGGGAAGGGAGATGGAAACGACCAGATGTGGGGTAGGGTGGGGGTGGTTATATCAAATCCGGGATATGGAGCTTTCCAGGGAGGGCATTGTACTGAGGGGAGACAATTCTACTGACTGTTGACACATGGGAAGAATTACCTCTTCCCATAGCTGGTGCTGCATGCAGGTAAGGGTCGGTCAGTGGATGGGATTGGCAGGTGGTTCTTGCAATAACGGGAGGTCGTGTTCGTAGAGTCCTGAGGAAATGTGGGAGAACTTTGTTTGCCTAGAGGGATTCACGACTTCACCAAGACAGCCTTAAATGGACCACTCTCCATGACCCTTCCTGATGCATGTCTCTAGGAAGCTGGAGATCCAGGTGTGTGGATAAAGAGGGAGTGATGGTTTGTCAAATGCGTAGGAGATATCCATAACCAAGACATCCTTCTGGTTTACTTTCTCTGTACAGCTTGAAAGCTTGCCACGTTTCCCCATTAGCATGTGTGTGTTTCCATGTGTACATGCTTTTAGAGTTTATGTACATTCTGTCGTGATTTACAAAAGACATTATGCAATGCATCTTTAGAAAAAAGAAGTTTGGCAGCAGAAGGGCATCTGGAAGTCATGACCTGGATGCGGCCCGGCCCCCTCAGAGTGTAAGGAGTTCTGGGCCGAAACACTTATCTGAGGGGGGCTCTTCTCTGAAGACCTGCTGCTGTCAAGCTCTCCCTGCAGTTTCTTCCTACTATCATATTTTCCAAAGTTACATCCATGCCATGTGTCATTTTTCTGTTTACTCCTCACCGTTAGTGGCTGACCTGACATCAAGATTGTATTAGAAACTGTTGACACGAGATCATCATTAAGTCATGTATCCTAGCTGAGCAGTGATGTCATCTGGGTTATGACTCAACACAATAGCACATCTTCAAAAGTGACCTGGAAATACCCGAGCCTCCTCTGGTCAAACAGCCCACCATGATCATCTGGGCCATAAACAATATGAATTGAAATTGTCAGGTAGAAAGCCCAACGCTGAAGGTGCTTACAAGTACATGTGGCACTTGCCATTGCTCGTTGTCTTTGTAGACTTCATAAAGAAAGGATTGACAAAGTGTTATACATGTAGTTGCTGATGTGATACAGGTGAAAAGTTGTGGCAGGTAGGAGCAGAATGGCCAGTGAGTTATTGAGGATGAATTCCCCCGAAGCTGGAGTATGGCTGCCTTCATGGCGGGATAAAAATCGGTCATGCACACAAAACTCCACTCCCTTTGTTGGGTAGATAGGATTAATCCTTGCCTGCCTACACAAGGAGTGTCCGCAGGAGTATCGGCATGCGTATGCTGACAGAAAGAAAAGAAAAGAATGTCATGAGGATGAATGTAACTTGGGAATGGAATAGGGGGAAGGGCAAAATATGGCACCACACACACATGCACGCACGCATGCACACATGCATGCACACATGCATGCACACACACACACACACACACACACACACACACACACACACACATCACTCTCTCTCTCTCCCTGTGCCAGCCTGTCTGCCTTTCTGTCTTTCTCTGTTTCTCTTTCTTTCACAAGCAAGCGGCTTTTCGCTCTTACACCAAAGTACACATTTGAAGAAAAAAGAAAAAGAGAGAATTTGGCTTCATTCATATGAAGTACTGAACTTTTGCATGCAGTGTGTTTCTTTTTTTTCAGAATTTTGAAGCTTGGAACAACCTTGCTACTGCCTATGCCAGATTACAAAAAAAGTGAGCGTTACTTTCTCTTTTACTTACCTGCCCCAACACAAGGGCATTTGTTTAGACAAGTAAGTGTTTTGTAAAAGTGCGTTCAGTTGTAAAGTTCTTTCAGGTTGAAACAGGACGCATCACTAGCAAGAACTGAGCAGTGGGAAAGCTTTTTTTGTAAAAATCTTTTATGAAATGTTTGTGATTTTTAATTTCTGGTTAGTATGGTTTACCTATGGAATCTATGGAGTTAGTGTGTTTTGTTTTGTGTACGTGGTGTCTGTGTGCGTGTGTGAGTGTTGGTGTGTGTGTAAGAGAGTGGAATTTTTTTTTATCCCTGAATTGTTCTGGGGACAGGTTTGTGCTCTAGATTTTTTCTATGTACTGTATGTGCATGCTGCACATGGATACTCAGTATTTACTGTCTCTTCAAAAAACCAGCACTGTAGTCACATTTGAGGTCTTGTGGAGAGGGGGGCCTGGAATTTCCTTGCTTCCTAGGCAGGTCCAATATCCACTGGGCCTTTGCTCCTCTATTTAAAAAAAAAAAATCATTTTATTGAGTTTAATGGAGGTATAAAAAGATTCCTATTTTTCATTTGGTCTGAAAGAAAAACAAAGAATGTAGGTTAGCTCTCTGCTTTCATTTTGATTTTTTTTTTAAAATTCAAAGTTTGTTGTTGAAATAGGCTTTGATTTCTGATATAGCTTCTAAGATAGACTGAACTGGAAACAGCACATATTTGATACGAATGTGAGTACTGTGCATGTGGTTGTACCGAATGGGTTCAGGTTCAGTTCCGGCTCATGGTTCTTTGGTTTGTGCTACAGGTGGATGGCTTTTATGACTATGAAGGAGGCGATCAAGTGCAACTTTGAGAACTGGAAACTGTGGGAAAACTGCTTGGTGGTAAGTGCGGTCTTAGATGTGTTTTGTTTTTGTTTGTTTGGGTAATGAGTTGGTTGCTTTTTTTTGTTTTAAGCATTTATGATAGTGTGTGTGTACTTGATATATGTGCTATGTTAAAAAAAAGTAAAGCTAGGCCCAGGATGATAACAATTTTGATTTGTAAACTAGACTGAAAAATAATCGACTTAATGTCTTTTTTGTGGAAATTTCAAGAAAAGTAATTTAACAAAAACAGCATGTCATTCAGTTACCGGTGATGTCAATTTTCAAGTTAATTTGTTTTTAGATGTAATTATATAAATTTCCAGTTGAGTAAGAAAGATGGTGCACAGGTACCTGAGAAAATCATACTTGTCAGTGCTGTATGATGGGCAAATGTTTTGAAACAAATCCCATTGTGTTAAGTGGGTGTCAGAAATATTTTGATCTTCAGTGAAATCTGTACAGAAAAAAATCATAAATACTAGCTCGCGAAAGTCAGTGCTTTAATCCTTGAAATTTCTTGCCAACACTATAAAATTGTCATCTTACATTAGCAAATGTATTTGTACTGATCAGTAACTTAATATACCTTTGTTCTTTCACTTCCTGGTATACTTTTTTTTTTCAGATGTATTATTTTTCACAGATCTATCTTCTTCGCTATCTAAATAGACACTTTTGAGTGTGTAATATGCAATTTTTTTGTCTGATGGAGAGGATTTTGCTTTTATCCTCTGTTCCCTGAATAGGCTGAAAAAAATTAGTTGAACATGTTTTAGTGATTGTGTGTTTATGTGTGTAAGAGTTTGTGCACTTCTTATGTATGTGTGTGTGTGTGTGTGTGTGTGTGTGTGTGTGTGTGTGTGTGTGTGTGTGCATGCATCCATTTGTGAATACATGATAGATATGTTAATTTTTTCTTTTTTTGCTGTCTTTAGTTTGCAACAGACTGTGGAGAGTTTGATGAGGCCATCAGGGCCTACAACCGTATGCTGGATTTCAAAGACAAGTTCATGGACACCGAGGTAGGGGTCTGGAATATTTCATTGTCCTGCTGTGGGATGGCTTTTGGGGACACCTCCTTTTTTCTTCCATGCCTAATATCACTTCAAGTAAGTAGATGTTAAACTGAAGATAAACAATTGCTATAGCTGATAGCACTCTATATTGTGTTGAACGATTTTACCATTTCATTTCCATTTACTTTCCCTAGGGAAGTTTCACAACATACAGGCTAGTCCCTATACGCTCCAGCACATCTGCCTTACCTTGTGGCCACAATCAAGGAAATTTCACAGATTTATTTCACAGATTTTTGCCATAACTGTGCAAACTTCTCTGTTTATGGTGAAGTGACAGAGCTGTGAAAAGTTTTTGTCAAGGTAACATGAAGTATTTTTAACTTGCAGAAACAAAAACAAAGATACCGACACTGAATGAGGTGGTTGAAATGTTTGGCAGATTCTGCGTGTTCTGGTGAAGGCAGTGGTGAACAACATGGGGGACGCAGGAAACAAGCCTGCGGGCCGACTTCTCCCCAAAATGCTGCAGCTGTTCGGCCGCATCACCGCAAAGGTATGGATGGCTGACTGTGGGGTTGACTCACGTGTACCCACAATGCTACAAATAACAGGAATGAACCAGGTATCAGAATCAGAGGAATTGATTTGGGAAAACTTTGGATCGGTGAGATTGTGGTTGGGTATTTTTGGGATTGCCAAGATTTTGTTTGGATCATTTCTGGTTCCTAGACATTTTGGCAAAATCGATAATTTGTCTCTTGTTTACCTTTGCTTACTGTGTATTTGCTGTAGCATGATAGAAAACAAAAGAGATGTCCTAAACAGAAATTGTTATTGGCTTTTCCTATCTTGTCAAGTGTTGGTGCAAAATATAAATTGTTTAATAAATCAGTTTTTTAATTCTGGTTTCTTGAGATAGAAAACATCTGATCAATACCAGAAGGGCCTTCACAAGTGTGAATGAAATAGCTTTAGTGTAATTGTTTGCAAAACAGAATTTTTTTACTACTTATAGAGCATGCTGGCGAATGAATTGCAGCTCCTGATGTAAAATGTGACAGAAATTAAACCATAGAACTTGGATGCACACAGATTCACATAGACCTGGACACACTAATGCACACATGTCAAGTCAGGTTTTTCAGTGCATCTGACAACAAAGGGCAAATGAGGGCAGAAAAGATGCTGAAACCAGAACTACACCTGCACTGCACACAGGCACATTTGCACTCGCATATGCTTGATTCGTTGGGTATCACATATCTGCCAGACAAAAGGCAGTGCAGTCAGAAATGAAGGAAACAGGCAACAGTGAAATGGACATTGTGTACCAGACAGAGCTTTGCTGATGCAATGCTGCTGCACCTGAATGCAGTACAATGAAAAGACTTCGATTTGGCGTTTTATCTTGTACCATGTCAAACTCTTTGCCAGTTATGGCCAGTATGCAAGTTGGGCGCTGCCAAAATTTTGGTGTCTTACACAATATACAGTCACCCTGCAGAAGCATTGTACTCTACTGGCCCAAGGCGCAGAGCTGTATGATAGATATGCTGCATCTGGAGTTCCTTTCTAACTCAGGCTCCTACTGTAGTACACATAGGATGTACTTGTGGTCTTGTGTGTCTTCTTACCCCTGCACAGATCAGAACATGTTGAGCTGTTTACTGCACTGTGTACAAACAAATGGTTGCTTGTGAGTGTCTGAAGATGTTGCATCAAATGAAGTGTTTTGACTGACAGATGACAGGTGACACAGAGACATGGAAACTGTACGCTGACCTATGTTCTGTCGAAACACCCGAGCATCCGGCAGACCTGGAAAAGGTAGCTTTCTCTCCCTTGGCTTGAATCTCTCTTTTGTGTCGTACTTGTACTGTTACATTCAAATAAACAGGCCCATGTAAATGCAAACACACTCACACATTTAAATCATATGCATTCACCTGTGACAAGGATTAGGGTGTTTATCACATTTCATTCACCTGTGATAGAGGTTGGGGTGTTTAACGCACTGCAGTCACTTGTGACATAGGTTAGGGTGTTAAACACTCTGCATTCACCTGTGACAAAGGTTAGGGTGTTAAACACTCTGCATTCACCTGTGACAAAGGTTAGGATGTTTAACACACTGCATTCACCTGTGACAAAGGTTAGGGTGTTAAACACTCTGCATTCACCTGTGACAAAGGTTAGGGTATTTAACACATTGCATTCATCTGTGACAAAGGTTAGGGTGTTAAACACTCTGCATTCACCTGTGACAAAGGTTAGGATGTTTAACACACTGCATTCACCTGTGACAAAGGTTAGGGTGTTTAACACATTACATTCACCTGTGACAAAGGTTAGGGTGTCTAACACATTACATTCACCTGTGACAAAGGTTTGGGTGTTTAACACATTACATTCACCTGTGACAAAGGTTAGGGTGTCTAACACATTACATTCACCTGTGACAAAGGTTAGGGTGTTTAACACATTACATTCACCTGTGACAAAGGTTAAGGTGTCTAACACATTACATTCACCTGTGACAAAGGTTAGGGTGTCTAACACATTACATTCACCTGTGACAAAGGTTAGGGTGTTTAACACATTACATTCACCTGTGACAAAGGTTAAGGTGTCTAACACATTACATTCACCTGTGACAAAGGTTAGGGTGTTTAACACACTACATTCCCCTGTGACAAAGATTAGGGTGTCTAACACATTACATTCACCTGTGACAAAGGTTAAGGTGTTTAACACATTACATTCACCTGTGACAAAGGTTGGGGTGTTTAACGCATTACATTCACCTGTGACAAGGGTTTGGTTGTTTAAATATATTGGATTCACCTGTGAGTACTTTAAAGGTATCTAACTTACTGCATTCACCTGTGACAAGAGTTAAGATATAATATACTGCATTCATCTGTCACAGCTTTTAGGGTATCTAACACACTGCATTCACCTGTGACATGAGTTAGGATATGATGCATTGCATTCACCTGTGACAGCTTTTAGGGTATCTAACACACTGCATTCACTTGTGACAAGAGTTAGGGTATAACACCTGCATTCACCTGTTACAACTTTTAGGGTATCTAACTCACTGCTTTCACCTGTGACAAGAGGTAGGTATAATACTCTGCATTCACCTGTGACAGCTTTTAGGGTATCTAACACACTGCATTCACCTGTGACAGCTTTTAGGGTATCTAACATACTGCATTCACCTGTGACAACTTTTAGGGTATCTAACACACTGCATTCACCTGTGACAACTTCTACGGTATCTAATACACTGCATTCACCTGTGACAAATTTTAGGGTGTTTACCCGTGACAAGAATCAGAGTGTAAGATACTGCATTCACCTGTGACCACAGGCAGCAGAGTTCCTGCACAAGTCACATCGCTGCCTGACGCAGAATCCTGACTGGGAGAGATTCCTGAAGACTGTGAGAAGGTGGCTCGACAGGCACTGGAGGTGACCAAAGGTAAGGTGTTAGACCATCCTTTTTTTTTTTTTACAAGTAAATTGTTATTTTTCATGTCTGTTGAGTTCAATAAATGTTGCAAGATTTGTTCTTTATGTGTTTGAAGACAGAGGGAGTGTATTAGTTTTTTATGCTTGTGCTTTATGATTGGATATGGTGCCATGGACATGATTTTGGGTTGAAAGAGATAGTAGTTTCAGGTGGAATCCATGGGATAGTTTTGTTTAAGTATGCAGCATTTATTCCTTTATAGTGTGTCTGGAGTGAGTGAGTAGATAATGTTAAGGTGGGCAGTTTGTTTGAAAACTTTCGTTTTGTATGTTTTGTCATCAGTTGTGTGAATGGCTTCTTCACTACTTTCTCTTTCTTTCTTGTTGAGAGTATTTCAGAAGCACATTAGTTCTTCCTGTGTTACCTGAATGGCGACTAGTCAATGGATTTCTTGTGTGATGGAGTAAATCTGTTCTTTGCAGCATACAAGTCATGCGTAGAGAAGACGGAAGACTCTCAGAAAGCCTTGCAGTTGCTGACCAAAGTGAAGTTTTCACTGAAGGGGGTTGTCTCTGCAATTAGAGTAAGTACTGTGTGCACTTTGATTATCTACCTTTTAATTGAGAAATGATAGGCCAAAATACCCAGGTTGATGACTGCTTCTGGTTGTATGTGTGTATATGTACATGTTCATGTGTGGTTGGCAGTGAATTTCAAAGAGTCAAGGATGTTGAAGACGAGAGAAAGAGGGAGAGAGAGAGAGAGAGACGAAGATGCAAAGACACATAAGTTTTCAGTCTTGCCTTGGTCATTACAAAAAAGTTAAGACATAATTATACATAAATTTATTGTATATAATCAAATAGAGAAACATGAAATGTGCCGGAGATTACATGATAACATGGCTACATGCAGTATTTTAAATGTTTTAACAAAATCACTTTTTTTCAAGTCCAAATTTTGAATTTCATGTTTCTTGTCAGATCCTGGCAACAAAATCAGTTTAACCCAATGCCTACCAGATCGACCAAGATCGACTGCGAGATTTCCTCTTTCTGAATACCGGATCGACCGAGATCGACCGCTGAATACTCGGTCAACGACTTTCGCTTTCACCATCGCATATCCCAGAATGCAATTGCGACAGAAGAGTCTTCCGGTACTTCCGTTTCTGGACGCCATTTTGGTTTTTGTTGCACGAGTTTTGGTGGAGTAGTTTCACTGCTGTGAATTTTCAAATTTCGGATTTTTTTCGCGAAGATTTTCTGGGAAAATGGCGGATCAAGTAACTATGCAACTTGCAGAATTCATTTTCTGAAGTGATATTGATGAAGAGAGCGTATTTGCGGGCTACACTCTTGAAGAAGATTTGAAGCAAGACGATTCGGACGTCAATCTTGACCTAGTTATGAATAAAGATCGACTGCTGACTGATTTTGAGGCCGGAATCAATAATGATTCAGGCGATGATAATGACGATGTCGAATAGCCCATTGCTGCTGGGCCCAGACCCCCAAAAAAGAAAATTCGAAAAACAAAACTTGCTAGAGATTCTTTAATTCTTGACTGGAGTGGTTGGCGACAAGAAGTGAAGCCCCCAAAAGTTTCCCTTGTTTTGATAGCCAGGAAACCGGGTCAGTCAGTGGGTGTGTCCCACAATTTGCCTGTAGGAGCATCACCTTTAGCCTTTTGATTTCAGAAGAATTTTGGCAGACTTTTAACGAGAAACAAATTTATTTGCTGCACAAAAGCAAGCAGAAAAGGATGAACATAAACTCTGGCCTGAAATAAAAACTGCCTGTTTATCAAAAAGCAAAGAGGAGCCGGACAAGAGGTACATCATCACCACAGTGTGTGTGTGTGTGTGTTGGGGGGAAGGGGGGGGGGGTGCTCAGTGCACTTGTGCAAAAGCACATTTTTGTTGAATTCCATCACAATCTAGAGCCCAGTATTCAGTAATCTGTTGTTGTTATTTTTTTCCCCTCAGTAGTTAGAAGACAAATCTTCTTGTATGTGATGCCTTCAGTTTAACAAAATTGTTGAAGTTTGGGTTGTTTTTTGCTTCACAACAAAAGTTGATTATTTAGTGTGCATACCATACAGAATGACTTTATTTTGTTCCTGAGGGTTTCAGTACTTTGTTTAGACTTGGAAAATCACTCTGTGCTCCTAATCCATGATGTTCTGTGGGTACAGTGAATTTAGGGAAAATTGTTTTAGCACTGAGAATACCGAAGTACAGTTAGTCTGTTCGTTTGGGTTTTTTTCCTCATGTACCAGTTCACTATATGTGGGGGGAAATGGCTGTTTTGGATGGAGTGATGTCTTTGAATTTTTTTCATTACTTTTACAGAATAGATAAGTTAAAAACAAATTTTCTATTGAGGTTTCTTTATGGCAAGTGTGTATGTGTTGCGGAGTTACCTCGCTTGGCATGGTATTCTCATAGTCATATAGCACAAAGTCATGCGGTAGGCAGAGGGTTAAATATGCTTGAATATGTTTTTGAGAGAGAGAGAAAGAGAGAGAGAGAGGAGGACATATTTGTATTGAGTTCACTATAGTTTCATGAGTTGATAAATAAATCTATTTATCAATCTATCTGTTATATAATTTGGTTGTGAAGACTCCCCACTTGTTAGAAATTCATGGTAGTTGTGAAAACATGTTCATTTGCTTTGATGACGACCTGCGGTTCCAGCAAAAACACACAGACCCAGTGACCAAGGAGCTGGCCGAGCCGCTGAGCGGCACCTGTCAGACGCTGGATCAGGAGCTGCAGACAGTCATGGACCACATCAAACAGCTGCAGACCTCGTGATGCCGACACTGCTTCCTGTGTCAGCACGCCACTGGCTGGACTGTTGTGTTGACACTGCTGGATTCATTGGTGCAGGATTTACCTTTGGTGGATCATCCTACACAGTCTGAGCTGTATGAGAGAGATAGAGAGATGGATGGAGTGTGTGTGTGTGTGTGTGTGTGTATTGATTGATTGATTATGTGTGTGTGTGTGTGTTGATTGATTGATTATGTGAAGGTGTGTTTGTGTGTGTATGCATATGGTCGTATGTGTTTTGTCGCTGTGTGAGTTCCTTTGGACAGAAAAAGGAAGGGAAAGTGAGGCAGATAAATGCAAGACGCAAGAGAAACAACACTGTTTTATGATCATTAATGCAGCCCATCCTTCTCCACTTTGAATGGACTGGATCATTTAACAGTAGACTGGATCATTGACATTTGTGGATTGGGATAATGGAAAGATCAAGAATAACAAATGAATTGGTGAATCTGCTGTGTATGTGTGTGTGTGTGTGTGTGTGTGTGTGTGTGTGTGTGTGTGTGTGCTTCTCTGTGTGTGTGTGTGTGTGTGTGTGTGTGTGTGTGTGTATGTGTATTTATGTGTGTGTGTTACAGCAATACAACCATCAAGACATGCACAGCTACATGATATATTTCTTTTATTTATTTCAAAATGCTTCTCGGAGACAAGCAAGAATAAACTTGGATGGCAAGATCGAAGCTGTCATGTACAGCCAATAAAACAGCCAAGGACGGATTTGCAGGTGGACATGCATTAAAATCACAGACAGGGGAATCCGGATGCAGTGAACACATAAATAAATGCAGCAGGAATTATGGATTTCAAATCAATTTTTTAAGCATGCTTTTGTGACAAAAAGCATTTAATTTCACTCGTATAAGTGGTGCATCTTGTCTCTTACCTATGTTCCATGTGCTTCTGATATGCTTTTTTTAAAACTCCTGATATGAATTTCAAAGAAATACATGTGAAATGCTTTTAAAAAATGGTATATTTCGTGAAACATCACAGGAAGGAGAGAGAGTCTGTGGACAAATACTTAAGGTGCTCTCTTGTGGAGCTGATGGCCATGAGTTTGAAACAATTGCAGGAGTTGGATTGGATTTCTTCAGCTTGTAAACCCTCTCTGTGTAGCCAGCAGTAAACTGGTGTCCAGTTACTTTCATGGAAGGTCAAGGGTGGCAGAAAGAGAGGGATGGGTACTGCCTTCTGCAAAGCTGTGCCCCAGACATAGTGAACCCTGGACAGTTCACTGTCCCTGCAGACACTGAGTGGACTACGGGACTTCAACTTTGTTTAAAGTAACAAAGAAACCTTCACATAGCTAGGAAATCATACAAAGCATCTATGTAATTATCATCTTTTACATGACCTTCCCACAGCTAAGAAATTATACAAAGCATTTATGTAATTATCATCTTTTACATGATCCTCACACAGCTAAGAAATTATAGAAAGCATTCATGATATTGTTATCTTTTATATATCATTTCAATACAATGAAATGCAAGACATAGGATTTCCTTAGACAATTTGGTACCCACCCATGTGTTTTGGCCTTTGCATCAGACCTATTTGTAAAGTTCAGTTAAAAGAAGAAAAAAGTCTCAATATTGACAAACCACAGGTCAGATAAGAGGCAAAACTCTTGTGCGTTTTCATGCAACTTTTCTGACGTTAAGTGGAGGTTGAGAAGTCTTTCAGACAACCCTCAAAGTGAAGGCCAGAGGGAAAGAAAACTCATTCAGGCAGGGAGGGTTGCCCATGCTGCAACATCTCCAGGGCTTAAACAGTTACAGAGCTGAGGTGGCTACCTGTTCTATGTGCACATTGAAATGGCTGTGTGTTACGTAATGCCCTTGCATGCTTTAGTCCACAAAGAGATGTTAATTCTCATCATCTTTTTCACATTCCAAAGCTCTCACACACTTACAATGGATATGTTTTTCAAAATGTTCAATACATCACACTGTTTTCTGTTAGCCTGCATATTATAATTCAGCACCTTTGCAAAATCATAAATATGTTTAATATAATAGAATACACACATACATGTACACAATTATAATGTTTGAGAAGGTGAGAAATGAACATAATAAATTAATATTGGAAATATTTTTGTCAGTTCTTAAGTGAATTGCTTTCAATTGTTGACATTTTTGCAATGGACATGAGACCCACATACAAAAAAAAATCACCTATTGTTTGTCTTAATGTCTACAGTTACATAGCAGAATGTGGATGCAGATACACTGTTAACATTTGGCCTATTAGGCAAACTGAATTTGAAAGAGTGTATCCCTCAATTTAATCCATACAACAGACTCTACTGAAAATAAGTTTTTGCTGCATATGGAAACCACTGGATCTATGCAGGTGAGATTGCACCAAAGGCATACCGACAGGTCTGAAATTAGCTTCTTGTGTCCAAACACATTGGAAAAGTCTACAATCACTATCTTAATAAGACCCAGTCAAATCATGCGCTCAGACCAGACTTACGTGGACTGAGATGAATCAATGTGAAGAACCACTTCTGTTTCTTGCCACTGTGTTACTCCTGCTTTGGGGAACAGGTCAGACTTACCTCTTTATTTTCCCATCTCTAAAATAACATTCTAAATCAGATTTTTGATCGCAAGTTTCTTTCTCTTCCTATTTCCTGATTTAAAGATGTTCTTCCTTGCCTGGCTCAACACAAATAATGAGAATTTTTCATGCAAATTAGTTCAGGTCAACTTAAAGTGAGTCTATTTCTGTTGGAATGGTAACTAAACGGTTTATCATGACATGCTGATCAAAACACAAGATCTGGTTGAATGGTGGTCAACACAAGCACTGCAGTATCAGTGGTCCGTGTCTTTCACTTCTGATGAAGACCTCCTGGTTGGCCGTGGTGCTGACCTTCTCTCACATAAAGGAGGAGGCTGAGGGGTAGGAGTGTTTTGCCCCTGACCACCGATCTCCTCAACCAGAAGAGGAGTACCAGACAGGGTGTAGCTGGAAGCAGCACCGCTTGGAGGTCTCTCCCTGGACAGATCGTTGTGCACCATGTTGTCCAGGGAAGCGCTGCTCCGTGCTGCCATGCCCCAGTCGCTTTGGTTGTTGGGAACCCCATAGGCGTTTCCCTGGGGCATATTGATCAGTGGACTGGAGCTGATTTCTGGCAGGCTGACTCGGCTTTCTCGCCGTCAACGTCCGAGCTCTGAGAACCATAGCGGTTGAATGGGGGCTTCCGAGACTGGGCCGGCTGAATGGAGGTGTCGGAGAGAGAGGGGGTGAGGAACGATGCTAGACTGTCGGATGGGGATGTGGTGGGAACCAACGGCATCATCTGTCGGTGCCCGGGGAGTTGTGGCGTCGCTGGTCCTTTCCTCTTCGTCACCACTCAATGTTTCCTCTGCTATGGCTTTCCATGTCTCCGCTCTGATTACACCTCCCTCATCTCCATCTAGCAAAGCAAGTAAATGGGTATTATTCTGTGCCTTGTTACAAAAAATTCTAACATCAAATAGTAAACAGACTGTGTGCATAATTCTTTAGAATGCAGATGCATGTGAGGTCTGTATGTTAAAGTTAACTACTCGATGTATGGGAGTAATGTAAAACTATTCATTCTGATGTGATGGTTCTGTCCAAATGATGTGTGTTTCCATGTGTATGCTTGCATTCACTGGCAGAGGAAGCACAACTGGGCAAGCTCTTAATAAGGCTAGTGTGTGGTGTGTGTGTGTGTGTGTGAGGACAGGAAATGATTGGAGGAAGTTGTTGCTGAGTATCATTAAAACAATAAGAATAATGCCTCACACATGTAGAGTATGGAATTTCATCGAACCCTTAAATGTGCCTTGTTTTTTGTCTTGGGGAACAAGCAACAATGTGACTGGTGAGTTTTATCTTGTCACCTGCACTCTCTGACTTCCTGGGATCGGTGAAATTTATAACCTCGTATGTTTGTTTCTTTGTTTGTTTTGGGGGATAGGGAAGCCCACATTTCTTTTAACTCCAGCACTGCTTACTGAGGCTCCCTTATGCACATCAAGACCCAGGATCATGCTGTCAGAATCTTAGCATCAGTCAACCATATGGATCAGTCAGTGTCAGGTTGTCATGAGGCCACCCATCAGAGGTATTCAGTGGTGCCTGTGCTGCTACAACACATGCAGCACACCACCATTGTTAACAACAGTGGGCTTATTGTAAAACATGGCCTCAAGCATTGTATTTTACAGCTGAGCGGAAAGGAAGTTGACATTTACAGAATGCCTCTGGGGCTGTCTGCTACCGGCACAAATAATTTCACATTTTTCTTTGTTTGCAGATTTATTATCATTTTTGTGGAAACATCACATACAAATAGAATGAGCTGCTGAATTAAAGTTAAGATAAGCAGGTGACTAGATTTTGGATACAGAATTAGGGGTCTGATGTGGAAAAAAAGTCACTTTTCCACCTCGGTGATGTTGGCAAGTAATAGCTTCTTCTATGATGAAGAATACCTTTAAATCACTTAAAACCAACCACAACGGAAAAGACAATAAGTTGTTAAAAAGAATTTCCCTGATCTCCTCAGAAGAAAAAATTTAGTCAACAGCCAAGAGAAAGAGATCCATTTCTTGCAGAATCTATCTGTCTGTCCCCACCCTGTTAGGTGTCTATTTCAACCAGCACAGTTAGTGCTAAGACTACATTAGCTTATTCCCTTGTCTCATTTGCTGCTGGCAGTTAACACGTATTCTCCTTATTCTAAGTTGTCTGACTTGCACAAAAACACCATCCCATCCAGCGTTTGTTTACAGGCAGAGAGTCAACAGGTGTTGGACCTTACTGGCGCTCTTGCTGTCGTCATCCTGCAGCGCCAGCAGGTGGGAGGACAGAGGGAAGTGAGCCTCGGACAGCAGCTTCTGCAGCGTGTCGTCACTCAGCTTGGGAGGATGCAGCATCAGCTGGGCGCGGGCTGACTCCAGGCTTCTGAGCAGTGGGAAAATGAAAAAAAAAGAAAACACACAAAAAGAAGAATCAGGAAGTTGTTCTTTTTTAACTTGTTAATGTTGTATTCTTCTCACTTATCTTGACCACAGTGTGTGCCTTACCCCATTCAGGAAGTGACTTTAAAAGCTTAATGATTAGTTGCAAACTGAGGTGACTGCAGGTGGAGGTCTAAACAAATGTAAAAAGTAATTATTATAACTCCACCACAACGTACACAAACAAGTCACAAGACAAAACATGACGCGTTTCGACCTCGTAGGTCTTCTTCAGGCAAGACAAACAATACTCGGGACAATGAAGAACGAGCAATCACATCAATCGTTTTCATTCAAAGCCCATCTTGCGCCAAATTCAACAAAGATAAGTGATTGCTCATTCTTCATTTTTTGTTGTCCTGAGTGTATATCTTGCCTGAAGAAGACCTAAGAGGTTGAAACGCATCGTGTTTTGTCTTGTGATTTGTTTGTCTACTTTGTTCAGTGGTGTCATGATAATTACTTTTAAAATTTGCTTAATGATTAGAAGCAAACACTAAGGAGTAATACTCATCTGAATGCAGCTGGAATGATTCAACATGGAAGTTACTGACTGAAACATCCAGAGTAAGCACAGTTTTTCTACCCTTTCTAGGGTATGGAAACAAATATTTTTATCCAAAGGATTTACAGTGGCTACTGATTCAGGCTGACCTTTTTCAGGTCTTTTCCTGATCACGAGTACTCATGTCATCTCATTCACTTTGAATCCCTAGCCATATATTTCCAGTCCCGATTCCATTCCACTTCATGAGTCACTCCATCTCCTGTGTGTCGGCGTTACACCAGAGAGCCAAAGGTAACTGCAGATGACAATACTTCTCCAAGGGGATGTTGGGGAACTCTTTCAGTATGAACAGAATCCCGTACCTCCAGAAATTCTGCATTTTGTTTCTGTGATTCTGACAGCCTTTCATCATCCTTTACCCTGAGTGTCATCCATTGCTTTCCTGCCCTCATGACACACTCACCTTTTTTCTTTACAGTCCTTTGCCATTTTCCCTTTAAGTGATGATATTTCTTATGCAGCTGGCCTCATGCAGAGGGATGGGCTAAGAGCAATCAAAAAAACAAAAACAAACCCTTATTCCCTTCCAACATGACAGTTGTTGGTCCCCAACAAAAAGTTTAACCTGGCAGAGTCCACAGATTCCGGAGTGTCTGCTGGCATGGACACCCGTGACAGGGAGCGTACACAGTCGTCCAACAGGGTGTCCAGCTGTTGTTCTGTTAGCGCTGGGGTTTCAGTCTGAAAAAGATCAAATATACAGATTTTACTGTTTCTGTGTTCAGAATTGATTCCAATCTGAAAATATAAAAATCCCCACACATCCCTGTCGGATTTCAGGTGTAGTTGTGCACTAGACAGAGGAGGCTAGACAGATGAAATACTGGAGAGGGGTAGGACTGTTCATCGGTATCACAAAGTGCGTTTTCACATGATTAGAATGAAAGGTTAATGTAAACATTAGCTGCTTGGATGATTAAGAATACCTCGATGAATAATTCAGTTTTTCAGTCATTATGAATGATGGACTATCCTCAGTTTTGAACTATTTCTTGTTACAGAGATATTTGGGAAACCCGCCCACCCATTCCTTAGCCCTTTTCTCCTGCAACTCTTCCACCTTCCCAATAGTAGGAGCTGTATGCCACTCTGTTTACGTAGTAACACTACAGGAACAACAATTTTTGTCTGACCCCTCTTTATTATATTAAATTAGTACCTCCACAAGTATTCCAGGGATGAAAACTCCTCCGCCGTTTCCGCCGTCTCCGCCGTTATTTTTTCGCATCTCCGCCGAAAGAAAAAGTCTCCGCCGAAAAATTATTCGAAGAATGATGCTCAGAAACGATCTCAACTTGTCTGCACAGCGAATTTCTTCTCTGTCGGTAATGTACTCAAACGGCGTAGTTCTCATTCTGTTTCCTTCCAGTATCATTTATCATCATGGCGTCGATTCACAGTGAGAGTTTGCCGCTAGTGAGTGCAAACAAAACGAAAAAAAAGAAAAGAAAGAAGTACGTGAACCACTAGAAGACCGAGTGGCAGCAGAAGGACGTGTGTGACCGCAGAGTCGCGGATGCAATAAGAAAACATGACAAAGACGGCGAATTTGAAGTGTTTTGCGAGCCTTGCCAAAAACGTGTCTACTTTGGTAGTCGTGGCTTTGTGGCAATCAGAGATCACATCGAGCGTCCCAGTCACCAACAGAAAATGTGTGTGTTTCCCACACCATTACGGCATGTTTTCAGATCATTGGGTATGCAACGATCTACGTTTAATTTCCAAAGATAGTTTGACTCCTACTCTAAGTACTTCCACTCGTAGAGTCTTCAAAGCAAGGGAAAAACGTCAAAGTGACGAAAAGAATATAAAAGAACAAATGACATCAAAATAAACTGATGTCACAACAGTATTGTGTAACACTTTTCCCCTGGTATAATGCAAACGTTTGCTACATTTGTTAGGTGTCTGCTAACAGCCCCCCTATGAAATCCTTTTCCAACAGCCCACTCCCCCCACTACCTATACTTTCTCTACTCCTCCTCCTTCTCCCCCAACCCCCACCCTCACCCCACAACACGCATACCCCACACACTTCGCCCCCTCACCCCCACCCCCACCTCACACCCCCCCCCCCACACACACACACACAATCAACCCCCCCCCCACACACACACACACTTGTCAAGAGGGGGGGTAAGATAATGTTGCTTATAGCCCAGCCGACCGCAAAGAGGGGGGGGGGGATATGATTAGTTGTAAGAGGGAAGTTGGGGGGGGGGGTGTACTGTTGTGACATCAGTTTGTTTTTATGTCATTTGTTCTTTTATGTTCTTTTTTTGTGTTTAGTGTTTCCTGACGAAGGGTCTAAGGCCCAAAAGCTTCAGTTTTTTTTTTTTTAAGGACTTCAAAGTAATCATTTTTCATATTGTGTTTATTGAAATCCAGCAGTCGTTTTCATACATCTGATTTACTTAGTTTGATTTCCCACTCTGATTTACTTATCTACAGGCCTTATTCTTTATGTCCTGAAAGCACTGTTTGTCAAATTTTCTTTAGCTAGAGTTCTGAGGATTCATCATACTAAATGTTTGTCTCAATTGACATAGTTTCTTTCCACATCAGTCTCAGTCTTCATGGTGTTGAAAGCTGATCTATAGAATGAGTTGTTTAGAAGCAAGAAAGTGATTTCTAAAGATTTTTATGCCATATTTAATACAAAATATGCTTCAGCTTCAGGGGGCACCGCCCCCTGACCCCCGCTGGGCTGTTGCCCATGTACCCCACTGGGGGCCCATGGTGAACCCCAGATCCCCGCCAATCTCCTCTTTTTTTTAAAAACTGTTTTCATCCCTGTATTCATGCCCACTGGTTGGCTGGTTTGTAGGTCAGTGGGATAACACAAAATTACTGAATCCTATTTTGCCCAGATTTTGTGAAAACGTGTAATGTTGTTCTTGAGGAAAACTCTCATATTTTGGTGTGAATCCATATTAAACTGTGAATCCAGGACTGTTCATTGGTATTATTACAAATTTCATAACATACAAACTGCCATGAATTCAGGACTTTTAACTGATATTATCACAAATTTCATGATGTAAAAACTACAAATTTCTTCTGACAAAACATGGCATAAATATGGGAAGTAACCAAAGGACAAACCCAATAAATTTTGGTGGAGAACCATGGTTTAGATTAGGATCGTATGACTGATCTAGGGTCAGCTCACAATCTTGATGAGCTTACTATGAATGTTCCACTGAATGTGAACCCTGTGATACTGTTTTAGATTGACAATAATTTACAAAGTGACACATTTTCATGGAATATGAAAATTTTCTGATAATATAAACTTTGACGTTTAACATACCCAAAAGAGAGTGCACCAGAAATAGCTTTTTCGGCCAGTGTCAATTATTACCTCTCGTGTTTGTTTGTTTGTTTGTGGTTTTTTTTTTCACTCATGAAATGACCCAAAGGACAGATCCAGGTTCAACCTTGGTGGACATCTGCCCTCTCCCAATGCCCTTCTAGTCATGTGTGTGTATGTATGTGTGTGTGTGTGTGTGTGTGTGTGTGTGTGTGTGTGTGTGTGCGCGTTGTGTGGTGTTTAAGAAAACAAAGAAGATGTCTTTTAACCTATTTCTCTATGGATGGACAAAAGCATGGACAATTTTTGGTTTTAGATTGTTTCAGTGTAAGAGATACCTTGTCAGCCTCAGTATTCTGAAAGACAGCCAGTCGTTCCTCTATGGTTTTCAATGAGGTCTTGAACTCCCTCTCTTCTTTGGTCTCCATCAAAGCTTTCTCCCCATAGGAATCAAAATCCACCTCAGATCGTGCGCCCACGCGTGTGAACAGTCGCTGCTGTGAGAGCGAAACAAGCCAAGGCGCTGAAGTGCTCTCAAGAAATAGCAACATAATCTTGAACATGCAAAAGAAATTTTTTTAAATGGAAATGAAACAAAGGAAAGAAAAGGGGAATATGTGTGTGTGCCATGACAATTCATAAGCAACGCATAATTTTTCATTTATAAAGAAAAAAGAGTGTAGTAAATTTTCAAATGCAGTTGAAATGGGAATGGTGATTACACAATTAAAAAAAGTGCATAGATGGACAAATACAACAACAACAAAAATCCACACAGACATATATAAAAATGTGTTTTGTGCACTCCAGAGACAGCCACAGTTATGAAGAAACCTGTCTTTCTCTCCTCTCTCTCTCTCTCTCACACACAAGTACACCCATCCACACACACACACACACACACACACACACACACACACACACAAGCATGCACACACACACACACACACACACACACACATGCTTGCACACACACACAAGCATCCACACATAGGCACACACACACACACACACGTATCCACACATGCACACAAGCATCCACACATAAACACACACACACACACACACACACACACACACACACACTCACCAACAACGTTGCAAAAAGGCATGCCAGTCTTCCTCTTTTGAGTTCATTTTTTTCTATTCTGCAGTATGAAGTCATCAAAATACCAACCCCACTCCCTGACGTTTTTTGACTGATAACAGGAAATCTGTACGAAAACTTGAAAATGTTACTGACAGCAGCAAATCTGTTATTTTACAATGTGAAACAGGTGCACTTGAGCACTGCCTGGTGTTTTTCTCCCTTCTTCCATTGCACTCCTTCCCAATGGTCATAACTTTTTTCACCTTCAGGAAGTTGGAATGCCTGTGCAGAATGGGTTGTACGTTTGAGAAATATATGCAATAAACCACAGGTCAAATCTGTAGTATTGTTCTGTGTAATTCCTATATAAAAAAACAACTACACATTGCCTTGGTCTTTTTGGTCTCCACTTTGAATTTGTTTTGTTTGGTTATTTTTCTAAAATTTCTTTTGACCCAAGTCAGATCAATCACTGCAATCCGAAAACAATCTTGTGTTGATGCTAAGGATATGTATTTTCATGAACACACCCACACAGATGAATAAACTGCTGAAAATAGTGGCATCCATTTTTTTACGGTGAAAAAGCGTAACATACAGCTGGCATACAGTATTGTGCATAACTGCCTTCACAAACGACAAAACATTTCTGTAGAAGGTGAAAACGCAGGTGACACAACACCAAAGTGTACTGAATATGAGCTAAATCAGTTCTGTGGATCTTTTGAGCGAGAAAACACTGAGCATGTCTCCTCTGATCCAGTTTTTCTGTTGTTGGACAAAACTTGGTCATCGTTGGCTCATTCACGGAATAACAATTCAATGTGTTTGTTGTCTTTGTTGTTGCTGGTATTCAAAGCGATGACAGATATTTGAATGAAACAACACATCCAGCCCCTTGACAGGAAATCTTGCAGCTGAAGTCATTCTGACCTGCGGAGCGTGACTGAGAACGCTGCTGGCGATGGAGCGGAAATCCTCCTCGGGCATGATGTTCTGCAGGCGCTGGTCGATGGCTGTCAGCGTGCGTAGTTCATTGTCGGAGGGCAGGAACCCCTCTCCTGGATGAACCGCCACCTGGTAAGGGTTGTCCTCGACCTGTAAACAGGCATTCTTCAGACAGAATACATACGGAGAAAGTATATACTTTTATGTCCAATTGTGGGCATTGATCAAATCTAATTGCTGTTGGTGCTAAAAGATTGTAGACTCTCATCATAAAGATCAAAGATAATCAAATGGGCGGTCATGAAAGTGCAAGTTAGAAAGAATGAAAGAACTGTCGCATTAAATGAATGATATTGACTGAATGACACAGGAACAACGGAATGAAGTGCCAGCAGGCAGCTCTTCAGTCGGCTCCACCCAGGTAAGCAGCCTGTTGTGTAAACAAAAATGCAGATAGTAAAGCGCTTAGAGCTTGGTCTCTGACCAAGGACAGGCGCTATATAAGTACTCTTGATAATAAAAAACATGACCATGTAATAACCAGTCCAATGGCTAATGACTTTCTCTCGCC
>CM031605.1:55512819-55530319 GCA_018398815.1 Conus ventricosus
CATTCCACCTGTGAAATCGGCGGGATCACTCTTGCTGAATGAGAACTCTTACACAGATTTGCAGATTTCCAAACATCGTCTGTTGGCATTCAAATGCAACCATATAGTAAATCATCAAGTAACTTAATGTAGCATGTGCATTGCACTTGTGGTTTTGTCGTGTTTAGTTTCAACAACAACAAAAAAGAGATTTTAACAGATTTAAACATGGCCACTTTTGATGTAAATGCATGCATCCCTCTTTTTCTACTGCCATGAAAAAAAACAAAACCCCAACTTTCCAGCTGAAAATTCTGAGACAAACTGTAATGTTAAAATACAAGCAAACAAACCTCCTGGAATCTTTCCTGGAAATTTTTCTGATAAATACATTATAGATATGTGTTCTTTTTTTCTTTCTTTTTTCTTTTTTGCAAATATACAGGAGTTTGGGGTTGAACTTAATAAATGCGACAGAAGTCAGGCCACTAAACTGTGTGGATGGGGGAAGAAAAGGAAAGGTCCAGTGGGCCCACCTTCAGCAGCGGCGGAGCCAGGTGCTTTATGACGACCCTGAAGGTCATTTTCATCAACCTGCGTCTGGAACACCGGCGTCACGGAAGGTTCGTCCACAACTACCCCTGCACAGAAACATTTTTTTTTAGTAACAGACATGAGGCGTTGGTGATAAGGATAGAACAGTCCATATAGACACTGTCAGGATCAATTCTGTTTGCAGAACACTTCATGATACTGATCAATGGATGACTGAAAGAGATATACTTTCTACATCTCATCATCATTTTTTTCACAAGATGATGTGAGGAAAAGTAAGTGACAATGTGACGTGAAGAAAAATAAGTGGCTATGTGTTCATGCAATAATATGAAGGAAGACATGAGATTAAAAGATTTTATCATTTCTGCATCTGATGGGAAGTACTGTGTGCCTGCAAATGTAAAAGAAATGGCGTGCTTTCTTTTCTTACATGACCTGCTGGACACTGTATTCACTGCAGATTGACAGTATGTGTTCTGCATCTGAATGGAGATCTGCATCTGAAAGATATACTGTGTATATAATGACTACCGGATTTAAACATACTGTACTGTGTATAGTATGCTTTTCTTTTATAGGTGATCCCACTGATTGTTTTTCTAATAATTATAAATGTGATGCACTACAGTTACATCAGAGGTCTTATACATACAAGATCTTTCTCTAGTTACATATCTAATTGGTTGCATCAAACATAATATTATCTGACTTTATTTACCCAGAATGCTCATTCTCCTGAACTGACTGATTTATTACCCAAAACTTTCTATGAACCAAAACATATACGCATAGTTTGAACATTCACACACACACATTGAATATTGCGACACAGTATTGGACAAAGACAGGCAAAGAGAAGTCTAATCCACTGAAAAAAACATTATTGTAATCAGGTCAACCAATGGTCAACGTGCACAATGCTTATGTGAAAGTGGAACATGATTATGTCCAATATAAGCGAAGACATAAGCAATAACCAAAACACATCCATGCTGTGCCGTGAAAACAACAGACGCTCTGTTTCAAATCATCTCTGCTCGCATGTCCACACAGTAAGAGACTGGTCTTGTGATTATTTTCCCTGAAGTTGGAGTGTGGCTGCCTTAATGACGGGATAAAAAAAATGGTCATATACACAAAACTCCACTCCCTACACAGGGGGTGTCAGAGGAGTATCAGCCTGCGTACGCAGAAGAAGAAGAAGTCTTGTGATTATGCTGCTGAAGACAGAAGCACCAGTGGAGTCAGTACACTGACATGTTCTGCTGATACTCTGGAAACAAACCATGACCAAGAGGAAGCTGCTCTGTCTAAGAGCCTTCAGGCTTTGGAAGGAGGCTTGTGTGAAAGCTGTGCAAGAGCTAGAGAGTATATTCAATATGTGCAGATGAAGCAAGTGAAAAAAATGTCAAACAGTATGTGCACGAATTCCCAGAGCATTCAGCCTATCATCTTTTCAATTTGTTCTGTTACTTGAATGAAGAATCAAATTATTATAAAAAAAACTTTAACCCAAAATGAACCCTTGAAATTCTTCAATACTGGAGTTCTTTAATTACAAAAATGGCATAACTTGATGATTCACAAACTCTCTACCACACAAATTGGTAAGTGGTGGTGTCCGTAACAAAAGCAAACTTGACTTTTCCCTCCTTCCCACTCAAATCTTAATAACACCTGGTAAAAGGGTGAGCCCTTTTAAGGACCACTATGGCACACAATGTCCATTTAGTTCTGTTCAAAGAGGAATGGAGAATGACTTGACCATCAACAGAGCTTTTCTTAAAATCAATGGTTTTATGGCCCATGAAATGTGAAGAAAAAGTGGTGAATTGATGTCCATGAATAAAGACTTGTCATGACACAGCTGACAGAGACTTACCTTCTTCATCTGTTATGTCCTCTGATATACATGAATGACACAATGAAAAGTGTATGACACATGCGTCATTATCTATGAGGACAGCAAACTTAAATTTGCACAGTATGAAGAACTTAAAAGATTACATATGTATATTAAAATTCAGGTATATTGTTGAAGTGCTGTTGGTTAAAAGTAACATGGACAAAGGGCCAGTTCACAGAATCCCTATGTAATTTACTATGTACTCAAACTATCCAGCAAACATCTTTGTGCAGTAGCTCACATTCACACACACACACACACACACACACACACACACACACACACACACACACACACACACACACACACACACACACACACACAGAGTTACACACAATCTCAGGACAAAAGTCTCAGGATAATGAACAGGACTTCCTTCCAAGTGTTCATGAATACTGCTACCATGCAATAAACAAGCACCTGACTAAATCACTGAAATGAGTAAAAAGAAAAGAATAATGCCATAATGTAGCCGATTGATCAGTTATAATTTTTATACCTTTTGCACATCAGAAATAACTCCTTGACCAGTTACACCTTTAATTCATCTTAATGAACTGATGGATTTTTAAAAAGCCAAGATTACAAGAATGAATTTTCATCAGTTATACATTTATATTTATATATTTATACAGTAATACATCAAAATCTTTTGAGCCCAAATCAGGGAAAAACCAACAATTTCAGACTGACCTTCATTATGGCTTGGTGGAAGAGCCAACGATAAATATCTATCAGTGTTGGCCTGGATATCTCGCTGTACCCTCCCATTTGCCTTCAGTGAGCCAATCTCATCGCGTATCCTGCAGTTGATGTACAAGTACACATGGCTGAGCATGAAATTTGCTAACATTACATTCAGGCATGTATACTCTGGAAATTCATCACTCTGCGGATGCATCTATTACTTTAACAACACACGAGTCTTATATGATGAAGTTTGTAGCTTTTTTTTTCATTCTGTTTTCTACCCTATTTTGATGAAGTAACTCATTTCACACACACCAACACACACACACACACACACACACACACACACACACACACACACACACACACATACACACACACACATGCACACAAACACACAGACACATACGCGTTCGCGAGAGTGCACACACACACACACACACATGCACACACACAACACATACACACACACGCATGCACGCACACACGCACGCACGCACACACACACACACACAATTATGTGCAGATTCCAGTATCCTCATTCTTTGCATGACAGTTTAAACTTATGTCTCATGTATGAACAAATGCATAAAGAAAATCTTGCTTGCTCATTAAATCCCATTCCATTTTTTTGCTATAATTATCAATTGTGTGCCAAAGGAAACTGGATGACTTGATCATTCACACATGCACACTAGTACAGCAGAACCTTTAAAGTTATAAACAATTTGGATAACTCTTGCTCCCATGGTGAAATAAAAACACACCATAACTCCAAACAAACGCTGCCTTCGACACACCAAACTTGAAAGATATGTAACTGACTGTCTTCAAATCTTGTTAGATTAATTCATAAATTAGGCTGAATACTTGGAACACTAAATATTCTCATGGTATTACTTGTGTCTGCAGAGAAAACATTTTTGTACATCATCTTTTGTTTGAATGCTAAGTGTTGACCCAGCTCTATCAGGAGAAAGGTATTCAGATGAATAACTTTGATAGATGTCAATACTGTCTTATATGGTTCATATGTTGCTGAAATTGCCATGGTTTTTTCACAGTCACAGGTTGCAAAATTTTTATAAATATCAACAATTTTGTGTACCACTAGGGTATTTTACTTATGTAAATATGCATATATCAGATGTGGGTTTGAAAATACTAACGTGGAGTTAAGTATGGAGTTGCTTTTTTTGGGGGGGGGGGGGGGGGGGGGATAAAAGTGTCTAATATCATCTGGCGATGAAAAGACATTAAATAAACCACTGAAAAAAAGAAAAATCTGTCTTCAGAAGTCTAAGAGGAAACAGTTCAGGCATCGCATCAACCCCAACAAAACCTACCGCCGCTCCAGCAGTATGCGGTCGCGCTTCACCTCCCTTTCCTTTTTGACCTTCTTCTCCAGGATCCTGTCCAGCTTGCGCATCTTGATGTAGGCCTCTCTCAGCTCGGGCTCCATGTTGGCTAGGTCAGGGTACTTATCCTCCTCTTCTGGTGCTCCTCCGCTGGCAGAGGGAAGTCGCCCTGCCTCGATGGCTTTCATTTTGTGTTCGTACACTGCCAGTTCGCTCTTCATCTCCCCTCTCACCTGTAAAGGAATGAAGTGTATAACTGACCTGTGTTGGTTTGTGTGTGTGTGTGTGTGTGTGTGTGTGTGTGTGTGTGTGTGTGTGTGTATGTGTGTGTGTGTGTGTGTGTGTGTGTGTGTGAAGCCAATTTAATGGGCATGTAGATAAGCTTTTGATGTTGCTTTGTTTTGTGTGTGTGTGTGTGTGTGTGTGTGTGTGTGTGTGTGCGTGTGCGCTTGTGTGTGTGTGTGTTCATGTGTGTGCTCAAGCATGAATGTGTGCAAGCGTGCACTAACTTGTGAAGCCATTTCTTTGGGAACAGTGATAAACTTTTTTTCTCTCAGTGTGTGTGTGTGTGTGTGTGTGTGTGTGTGTGTGTAAATGCTATGTGTGTGTGTGTGTGTGTGTGTGTGTGTGTGTGTGTGTGTGTGTGTGTGTGTGTGTGACTGTGTTTTATTGTACGTATAAGCTAGTGCGTGTGTGTGTGTGTGTGTGTGTGTGTGTGTGCGTGTGCGTGCGTGCGTGCGTGCGTGCGTGCGTGGGTGGGTGGGTGGGGATGGGGGGTGCACGTATGCGTACATGCATGCATGTGTGCGTGTGTGTGCGTATGTGTGTGTGTGTCTGTGCCTCTGTAAATATTCAAATACTGCCACTTCACTTTGCATCTCCACTCTTACCTGCAGAGGTAAGTGTGGTTTTTTAGTTTAGAAAAGCTCTCATCTCAACAATAAAATCTTGTGGCTTACAAAGTAAATGAAAAACTGGATGATTTCTATATCAATCAGTTGCAAACAATATCCTGTTTGCTTGTTTGTTTGTTTTTAATAGCTATTTGCAAGTTGTATATTTTTCCAGAATGAGATGAGGATACTGGAGCTTACTTGTTTGTTTTTAATAGCTGTTTGCAAGTTGTATATTTTTCCACAATGAGATGGGGATATTGGAGCTTGTTTGTTTTTAATAACTATTTGTATGTTGTTTTTTTGTTTTCCAGAATGAAATGAGGACATGGGAAGGGGATCCTGCACCCTTCACCTTCGCTCCCCCCCCCCCCCCCCCCCCCCCCCCCCCCCCCCCCCCCCCCCCTTCACACTCCCCAAATCATCTTGTTTTTGCTTCAGCATCTCACCATATCTTTGATTTCCTCCTTGATGCCTTTCAACAAGTCTTTCTCCTCGTCACTGTCCACCTGGTAAGGATCAGGGGCACCTCCATCTGAGGGAAAGGAAAAAAAAAAAAAAGGAAATCAAATGACACAATGAAAAATGTCAAGTTTCCAAAGCACATACTGATCAGCTGCTGCACTACAGTGGTCAGTGACACTGAATGTGGGCTGGGAGGTTGTGAGTTTGATTCCCATCAGACCCATCATTTGTGGGAATTTTCTGACTGGCTCCTACTAAGGGTTGAGTTTGCTCTTGACTCAGTTGGAAAAACTGGAACTGTACAGTTGAGTTTCACCCACTTGTTGTTGTTGTTGTTGTCGTACCCTGGCTAAAAGACTCCAGGGATCATCCGAACAGCCGAAGTATTTGAACACTATGGCACAAATGCATCAGCTGGGGATGAGAACATTACGTGTGTGACCGTTTTTGATTACCCCGCCACATGGGCAGCCACACTCCGACTTCGGGGGATTTGGGAGACTGATAATGTTATGCTAGGAGCTTGTCACGACTGAAGACAATCCCCACATAACTATGCAGAGCATAACAACATTTTGATGTAGCCTTGGTGTTCTGGCCTATGTCAATTGGTCTGACACAGCCTTAAGCCAAGGCGTAGTTTCACCCACTTCATGGATGCATCTCCGAGAGTGTTGATCACATTGCCTAACCAACACTGCAGGCGCCTGTAATCCACTGGCCTAGCTGATGCCAGGATGATAAAATCAAGCTTAGAGTACAGCCCTGTCATGTAGTCTCAGACCAGAATGACAACCCACTACATCATCTTTATCATCCTCATTGGTCATCCTAAAAAAAAACCAAAAAGGTCTCAAATTGTGTGGCCCTTCATGCCCTTCTCCCATTCAGTTTTGATTTCTTCTCCATGTCTGTTGTGCCTTTGATGAGTTTGTGTCTCTGGTATCGGTGAGTTTATGGGTACTGTCAATGGACAACAACATGATGTTGGCCCCTGGTCAGAAGAATACCCACTCACTCTGGCCCTGTGACTAAGCAGTTTGTCATGGGCAGGCAGCCTAATGGGGGGTGGGGGTGGGGGTGTCCTGCATGTATTGGATCAGAACAGGTACCGCTGAACACCACTGAAATGACTCAGCAGTAGTGCAGTGTCTCCTCTGGTGGGTTGCCTTATGATGTCTTGGCACTGACAGCTTCTGGTGGATTCTCCATGTTGGAGCTGCAGTGGGACAAGCCAGGATAGGTCTGTGAATGGGGAACCGGAATGAGTGGAACGGGAGGGACCACACCTTTGAAGTGTCATGGTTTCAGTTTCAGTTTCATCAAGGAGGTGTCAGTGTGTGTGCAGCCTAGTCTATATACGCTACACCACCTCCGCTAAGTTTTGAGACCACACTACACATGACTTGAAGCTGATGGACAAATGAATCAATGACTAAGATGAGAGAATTTAAGAAGAGGGTCTCGTGACTACGACTTACCAGATGTCTGACCTATGCATCAGTTCAACGTGCTAAGTGGCATGGAAGGTGAGACAGGAAGAAAGTGCATATACTGTGACAAGTTCGAACATATACACATGCACTTTCTTTTAATATATCAGATGGACAGAAGAGAAAAAAAGGGATGTGGGGTGTGATTGGGGGGGGGGGGGGGGGGGGGGGGGGGGGGGGAGGAGAGGGGGGGCCAGGTGAGTGAAAGAGGCGAGGTGAAGGGAGAGGGGAAAAGGGTGAAAAGGGGGTGGGGGAGGGAATTAGGGAAGGGGGAGGGGGAAGTGGGGAGTTTTAAGAGTGTAATGATGGTAATGAACTTGCTGAGAATGGTGGTGGTGAGTTGTGAAAGTATGTACATGTGACAGAGAAAGAGAGAGAGAGAGAGAGAGAGAGAGAGAGAGAGAGAGAGAGAGAGGAGAGAGAGAGAAGAGAGAGAGAGAGGAGAGAGAGTTGGAGCAAAAAAGGATTATGATAATCAATGATAAAAGTACTGCCTAAACCTAATCAGTTCTCTAATTGCTGCCATTACTATTCTACTAAAGTAGCACTAGAGGGAGAGAAAGAGAGAGAGAGAGTGAGAGAGAGAGAGACAGAGAGAGAGAGAAAGAGACTGACAGAGAGAGAGAGAGAGAGAGAGAGAGAGAGAGAGAGGAGAGAGAGAGAGAGAGAGAGAGAGAGAGAGAGAGAGAGAAAGAGACTGACAGAGAAAGAGACTGACAGAGAAAGAGACTGACAGAGAGAGAGAGAGAGAGAGAGAGAGAGAGAGAGAGAGAGAGAGAGAGAGAGAGAGAGAGGGAGACAGAGAGACAGAGAAAGACAGAGACAGAGACAGACAGAGATAGAGACAGAGACAGAATGTGTACATGTAACTGACCTTCATGTTTAGCGGATCAAATTTTATATTTACTTCTTCCACTCATTAACAGGCTTTTCTGTCTTTTTTTTTTTTCCGCTCAAAGTTAACATTCCAATAGGATGCCTTTATTTCATGCATATAGAAAACAGCTGAACTTTTTTTTTATGTTGTAGTCTTCACACAGCCACAAAATCTCACCATCTGACCATGACACCATCCATGTGTGTGACTGTATATAGGAAAGCCAAAATGAGCGCCATGATGAAATACACACAGATGATGATACAGCACACCACACACACACACACACACACACACACACACACACACACACACACACACACACACACGCACACACGCACGCACACACGCACACACACACGCACGCATGCACGCATACACACACACACACACACACACACACACACACACACACACACACACACACACACACACACACACACACAAGGAATAAAAAGAAAGAAAAAAAAATCTCACCAGCTGGCACTAATGCCAGTGAGTTGACTTTAGGAGCACCGGCACCCTTGACATTTGATAACTTCTCCGACCCATGAGTTCCAGGGAGCTGGAGATCACTTCCTGCGAAATCCTCCAAGGTCACATCACTCTCAAAGTCGGCGTCAGAGTCCGTGAAATCACTCAGGTCAAAGTCTCCCTCTTGGTTTTCTTCAGAGTCATACTGGTCAAAGTCTAGGCTGAGGTGAATGTCATTCTGCTGGAGCAACAATCCGATTCAGTTCAGTTACTAGCCCAAGTGCAACAAGGTGGCTGAGGCGGAAAGCATGTGAAAGAGCTACTCCTACCCAACAACAAGAACAATTCAAACAAACAATACATACACAAAACAAAAACAAACGAAAAAAAAAGAAGGAAAAAAGGAAGAACTCACCAAACCGTAAGTTATTGATGGTCTAGAATTTCAAATTTGAAAACAGTTCTATAATCAGATTGATCAAACTTAAAAACAAATTCTGAAAATTGAAGCATGCAACAGTTAATGAGAATAAGATGTATCAGACTTCCATCTGTAATGATTGTGAGATCCCTGGCCCAATCCTATCAAAGTATAGAGAATTGCAGGTGGGGAGTCTGTATATGCAGCCCTATGTATACTCAGTCCATGTATATACCCCATATATGAACAAAAATCATCTCAGCATATCAAAGATTCCCACAATCCATGGCTCTGTTAGGTGGATTATGCCCAATGCGTATCAATGCACCTATCCATCATGAAATGGTATAAAAACCTGATCGGTCCGGGAGGAAGGGGATGGTAAGGGAGGAGTGAGGAATGGGGACTTCAGTTCAGTTCAGTTCAGTAGTTTATTTAATGTCTTTTCATCGTCATATGATATTAGACACAGGATTGGGGGCGAGAGTGGGAGAATTATTGAGGGGGAAAGATGGGGGGATGACAGACGCATGCACAAAAAATGATGGACTGACTGTGTCGCAGAATGGACAGGGAAACTATTTGCAGAAACCAGGCCTTGGCACATGATTGACAGAGTGAAGGAACCTGCTAGACAGTGCTTTAGTGCAGTGTCCCAGTGACATGTCAGGACTAAAGGGAGAAGAACAACACTTATGATTAAACATTCGCACTTGGTCTCTCAAGATACACAAGCAAAAGCAGAGCTTTTGGCTACCATCTTATGTTCACAAAAGTGAACATGGGAGTTACAACATACTGGGTGTTCACTTCTCTCAAGTCTCAACTCATACCACTTTGGATCCATCATTCTGAAGAACCTTACCAATGAACGAGAACGTTTACTTCAAATCAGCCAGTGCAGTCTACATTGTAAAGTGAGCGGTATTCAAACATTTTTCAATGACATTTAAACTGATCCTAACATTTGCCTCACGTTACATTACCTTGCCACATCCCAGCTTTCTCACTGGATGATTATCTGCATGTATTAAACCACATCACAGTGATATGATAGTGTGTCTGATAACTGCAACATAAGCAATTTTATTTCTGATGTGTCTGTAGGAGTGAAATGTCCCTTAAATTGAATCCATGTCAAACTCAAATTGAGTCTTCACTGACATTGTCAAAGGTAATAAACTTGAAATAGCATGTTGTTTTATCTGACTGTTCACAGGTATAATCTGCTTTACCATTGTTTTCTCTTTTCTGTTTTCTCCCCCTCTCCCCATCCCCCTTCCTCAAACAACCCATTTCTTCTTCTTTTTCATGTTTTTGATTCATATATGATACTAACAATATAAAACTGCGGGATTGTAAGCAATCATAGAATGAAAATCACTATGCATTAATTATACACATGCAAAGACTCACAAAGACAAACAGACATACAAGCAAACACAGATAGACAGACAGACACACACACAGACACACACACACGCACACACACACACACACACACACACACACACACACACACACACACACACACACACACACACTCCCACTCTCATCCTTCTACTTCACTGATGAACGGAAACTGTTGTGCAACCACACACACAATACAGCCGGTGAACACCTACCCCCTGTGAGGCATCCACTGGCCCATGGGCTGGTTTCTTGGCCATGTTGGGTTATCCTCTGGCTGTCAGTGTTTCTCTACCACCCCCTCCTGCCGTCTTACCATCTGTGGACATGAATGGCAGGATTACGACATTCCATTATTCTTTTGAAATTTTTTTGGAGATCATAACTTGAACTTCAACTTTTCGGTGTTTGAGGCCTTAAGAGGCCTGTTCACTGTTCTAATATACACTATCTGGGTCAAAAAGAAACTCTGCATGTGTGGAAGGAAGAGAGTCACAGACTGAATCTATCTAGGATGACAAACATTCTGGATTGTATTTTGTCAGCAGTTCCTTCCAATGGGTGTCTAGTTGTGATTTGAAGATGTTGACTGTAGGGGCTGTTACTACAGAGTCAGGAAGACCATTCCAAACATCAATCACTCAAAGAGAGAAGTAATTTCCCCTGACGTTCAGTCTGTGATGAACTTTGGATAATTTCAGGGAGTGTCCTCTGCTGTCCCTGTTGGTGAAAAATTCAAACCGTGGTTTATCACTCCGGTAAATACCATGTATAAACTTGTACAAGTCGATCATGTCACCCCTTTTTCTTATGTGCTCCACGCTTGGAAGTTGAAGAGTAGAGAGACGCCCAGGGAACGGTTTATCTTTAAGAAATGCTAAAAGTTTAGTTCCTCTGTGCTGAACATCCTCTACATCCTGGCACAGTGTTTTGTGGTAGGGTTGCATCTCATCAGTCCTTTGAGATCATAACATCCTATCAGTCCTTTGAGATCATACCATCCTATCAGTCCTTTGAGATCATAACATCCTATCAGTCCTTTGAGATCATAACATCCTATCAGTCCTTTGAGATCATAACATCCTATCAGTCCTTTGAGATCATAACATCCCATCAGTCCTTTGAGATCATAACATCCTATCAGTCCTTTGAGATCATAACATCCCATCAGTCCTTTGAGATCATAACATCCTATCAGTCCTTTGAGATCATAACATCCCATCAGTCCTTTGAGATCATAACATCCCATCAGTCCTTTGAGATCATAACATCCCATCAGTCCTTTGAGATCATAACATCCCATCAGTCCTTTAACAATGCAACATCCTATCAGTCTTTTGTGATTGCAACATCCCATCAGCCTATTCAGATTATAGCACAACATCAAATCTTTGAGACCATAATCACTGGTCAGTCCTTCGACATGATAACATCCCATCTATCTTTTGTTATTATCTCAGACAATCTTCTTCTTCTTCTGCATATGCAGGCTGATACTCCTGAGGACACTCTCTATACGGACAGACAAGTATTAATCCCATTTACCCAACAAAGGGAGTGGAGTTTTGTGTGTATGACCATTTTTATCCCGCCATTAAGGCAGCCATACTCCATCTTCAGGGAAGGTGCATGCTATGTGTAACGTGTCATCCATACTAATGGCTAAACTGGCCTGCTCTTCCAAAAGTTGATGATGGGATTTTATGTGTGTGCAAGATGTTATACGTGCGTTCACACACGGAACCTTGGTTTATAGTCTCATTTGAAGAACTGTATGGGAAATGGAGTCAGAACAAATGTTAACTCCGAGCGAAAAATTCCCCTGTACCGAAAACAGCCCTGCAGAGATTCAAACCCACAACCCTTGGATTACAAGTCCAGTGCTCTACCAACTGAGCTATTCTGGCCCCCAACTTAGACAATCATTCTTTTGAGATTATAACATCCTCTCAGTCTTTTGTAATTACAATACCCCATCAGTCCATTGAGATTATGACATCCCATCGGTCTTTTGTAACTGCAGCATCCCATCCCTCAGATTTGTATATGATATTACTATTTCAGACACACGATCTCTGAAATAGTAAATATTAACAAAAAGCAGTGGTGATTTACAATTAATAATTAAACGAAAATCCTTAGGATAAATTTCCTCTGTGGTGTGGTGTGTGTGTGTGTGTGTGTGTGTGTGTGTGTGTGTGTGTGTGTGTGTGTGTGTGTGTGTGTTGTTGTGTGTGTGTGTGTGTGTGTGTGTGTGTGTGTGTGTGTGTGTGTGTGTGTGTGTGTGTGTATGTGTGTGTGTCCCGTGTGTGATGTGTGTTGTATGTGTGTGTGTTGTGTGTGTGTGTGTGTGTGTGTGTGTGTGTGTGTGTGTGTATGTGTGTGCGCGCATGCGTATGTGTGTACACACACACGCATTTGTTTGTATGTGTGTGTGTGTGTGTGTGTGTGTGTGTGTGTGTGGTGTGTGTGTGTGTTGTGTGTGTGTGGTGTGTGTGTGTGCATGCGTATGTGTGCACACACACGCATTTGTTTGTATGTGTGTGTGTGTGTGTGTGTGTGTGTGTGTGTGTGTATGGTGTGTGTGTGTGTGTTGTGTAGTGTGCGTGTGTGTGTGTGTGTGTGTGTGTGTGTGTGTGTGTGTGTGTGTGTGTGTGGTGTGTGTGTGTGTGTCACTGTGTGTGTGTGTGTATGTGTGTGTGTGTGTGTGTGTTTGTGTGTGGTGTGTGTGTGTGTGTGTGTGTGTGTGTGTGTGTGTGTGTGTGTGTGTGTGTGTGTGTGTGTGTGTGTGCGCGCATGCGTATGTGTGCACATCACACGCATTTTGTTTGTATGTATGTGTGTGTGTGTGTGTGTGGTGTGTGTGTGTGTGTGTGTGTGTGTGTGTGTGTGTGTGTGCATGGTTATGTGTGCACACACACACGCATTTGTTTGTGTGTGTGTGTGTGTGTGTGTGTGTGTGTGTGTGTGTGTGTGTGTGTGCAAATGTACATATGTGTGCAATGGCTTCCTAACATTTTCATGTAATCTGAACTTATTCTTATGCCCAATCTGATTCTTTTGTTCAAAGAATTTCTTCAAGTCTAAAAGTGTATTAAATGTGCAGGAGTTTGGCTGATCACAACACTGTTAGTGCTCCACTAATGCCTCAGTCTTCCTGAGGCAAAACTGCCAGCATTGAAATCGGTTTTTTTCGATTCATGTGCAGAAGAGTTCTCATGCCAGCAGAACTGGCAACTTGCCTATTCCACAAACACAAAATAACTACAAATTACACGGATCATGACGTAAGAGTAGGTTGCTGCATTCAATGTTGTTTTTAGCTTGTGGTCTCAAGCTACTGTGAAATCAGAAGAGGCATAGTATATTGCACATCACAGCAATGCATTATGTTCCCTATGGCTGACCTTAAAAGGTCCTAAAAGCAGTTCCAGTACTTCCCACCTTATTCTTTATGTGAACTGTTTGTGCTAAAACAAACAAGCCAATGAACAAAAGAAAAAGAAAGGTTTGTGGAGCCATGAATTGAGTTGGGAATAAGCAGGAAAAAAAACAAAAAACAACCCAACAAAAGACACTGAAAATATCACTGCGGTGAATAAAATGCAATAAGATCTTTTGAATTTAAAGAATGATCAATAGGTATGACTGTCCTTTGATCTGATCAATGGTAAGCACATACAAGGTTCAAAAGAAAAGAAATGACGATAATGATAATAATAATAATGACAACAGTAAAATGTGAGATAACTTGAAGCTAAAGGTGATCTTAAAAATTCATGGAACATGCATAGCAAGAGTGTTACGAAATACTAGGAAAAAAAAAAAAGAAATGAAATAAAATGCCGTGTGTGATTTATGGAAGGGAAGTAATCCAAGAAGAATAATTACCAAGAAGATGTTTGTTCGTTTTCACCAATTGATTAGGACGAATGATAGTGATTTGAATCCAGATTCAACTGAATGATTTAACAATGATTTTTTTTTCGAGATAGTTTAGTTGAAAATTGTCTGTTAGTATATTATAAGTACGACTGGTATTTCTTCGGTTGATGTTGTTGACATAATTACCATAGTGATTGACATC
Source organism: Conus ventricosus (assembly GCA_018398815.1). Lineage (NCBI taxonomy): Eukaryota > Metazoa > Mollusca > Gastropoda > Neogastropoda > Conidae > Conus > Conus ventricosus. Next base: position 55,527,431 of record CM031605.1, read on the forward strand.
GCCGGTGTCACAATCACGATTTATTGTCAATATCGACAATATTTTGTTTTCGTATTAAGCAGAAGAGAGTGAAAATGTCTATCTCAATAACTGTGATCAGACTGTAACTTACCAGGTCAAAGAACACAGCAAAATTACTGCTACTGAGCAGTCAGTTGAAACATGTCGAACCATTCCGGAAGTGGATTTTTCTGCTGTGAATTATCTCCCGTAGATATGTGCATCCATTTCCCCCTGATAAAACAAATCTTTGTGCAGATGAGCGTATAGAATAATGCACTTGTCAATGTATATGGACTCTGCTCTCATTTCATGTTAGATTTGCTGTCATAGTTTACTGTCGTTTGCGCTTTTGCATTGGCCTACTCCTACAAATACGACCTTGGCCTTTTGCTTACTTCCGTTTGACCCCGAAAGTTTGCGGAAGCTCGACTGAATCCAACTGGGGGCTTGTTTACAGATGTAACATGAACAGTCACTCTACTTAAGTAGTCATAGTCGTCTCCGTTGACTTAAATCCAGTTACCCAATTTTTGTGTCAGCGAAATGGCATCACGCTGTTGTGCCATCCGCTCGCTGGCAGTCCGAGGGTTTCGTCATGTGAGCAGAAGTGAAAACTATGGAGGACACGTGATTCTGAGTGACGGTCACGGTGTATTCCCAGTTCAGTTTGGAGCTTTTCACTTGCGCAGAAGGTGTTCGACCATTTTGCCTGGGACTTCGCCCATTATAGATCCTTCTAGACATGAGGTGTGTGTGTGTGTATGTGTGTGTGTGTGTGTGTGCGCATGCATTTTAATGAATTCAGCAGTTTATGAAGCATTATGCAATAGTGATATATCTTGGACTTGTTTTACCTGCGGGCTTCCAAACTTTAGTTCGAGACTTTTTGAAGATTCTATTGAAGACTGCAGCTCAGAAAGCAACCTTTTTGGGACCCTATCTCACCAGACCGATCCCCAAAAGAAAACTTGAAATTTTGTCCTAAGTTTGCATCCACCCCTGATTCTAAACTGATAAAATCCCAAATCATAAAGTGCAACTGAACCCCAAATCATTAAGAAAAAGATAAACTTAAATGCATAGTCGTAAATTTCAATCTCTTATCAAGAAAAAGGAAGAACTCAGTAATTTAGTCACCGAAAAAAACATTGATGTTGTAATTGGAAAAAGAAACTTGGCTAGAAACTGGAACATCCAGCAGTGAACTTCTAATGGAGGATTTTGATATTTATAGAAAGGACAGACTTGGAAAAAGGGGTGGGGGAGTCTTGATTGCCATTAGGAAGAACTTAGCCAGTGAGTTTTTATATCAAGGCAAAAATAGTGAAAGTTTTTTTGTAGAATTAATTTTAAGAATAAAGAACCTGTCATTGTTGGATCAGTTTACAGACCTCCAGACTCGGATGAAAATGTGTGTTCATCATCTGCAGAGACATTTCTAACATTGTTTTGGCCAATAGGAAGGCAATGTTATGGATTGGTGGAGACTTTAACTTACCAGATATTGATTGGGGTGAAGATGCCATACTTGGTAATCAATACAGTAAAAATATTAATACTCAGTTTTTTGATACCACCAAAGACCTTGGATTAGTGCAGTCAGTTGAAGCACCAACTCGTGGTAAGGCATTCCTGGATTTATTTTTTACCAATTGTCCAGGCGCTTTAGGCAATCAGGAATTAATTGCAGGCCTGGGTGATCATGACATAATTCTCTTAGAGAGCAACTTTCAACCCTTTCGAAGAAAACCCCCTAAACGTACCATCAGACTCTGGAACCAAGCAGATTTACCAAAATTGCGCAGGGATACTCATGATTTCAGTCGTCTTTTTTTGAGGTCCCATAGTGTTAAAGATAATGTCAGTGACCTTTGGAAGTGTATAAAAACTAACTTGGAATTTATTATGGATGACAACATACCTACTAAAATAACTTCAAGCAAGAACCACCAGCCATGGATTACTACAAAAACTAAACGTTTGTTGAGAAGCAAACATTGTTTCTTTAAGAAATTGAAACTACATCCTAATTCAGAAAGATTACTGGTTAGGTATAAACATATTAAGAGAAGGTGTCAGAGAGAATGTAGGCTTGCTCACTCCAATTATGTTAATTCGATGATTTCAGACGGTGATCATCAAAACAAGAAATTATGGTCTTACATAAGGAGTAAGAGACAGGTCAACATTGGGATTCCAGACCTGAGAAACAACCAGAATAACATAATACAGGACCCTGAAGGGAAAGAAAACTTACTAAACAAGCAGTTTTGTTCAGTTTTCTCAAATCCCAAACCTTTAATTAACGTTAGACCTAAAGGATGATGATAAACCCCTGAAATGCAAAACATCAAAGTAAACAAAGCAGGAGTATTTAAGTTACTGACCAACATCAATGAAAACAAAGCTACTGGTCCCGATGGCGTTCCTGGCAAGCTCTTAAAATTATGTGCCAATGAATTGAGTGAGGTATACCAACTACTTTACCAAGCTTCACTGGACCGGGGAGTAATACCTGATGAGTGGGGGAGATGTGAGCATTGTTCCCTAATTCAAAAAGGGTGACAAAACAAAAGCGGAGAACTATAGACCTGTATCTCTTACATCCATATCAGCTAAACTACTTGAACACATAATATATATAGTAGCTTAAATGGACCATCTTGACAAATATGACTTCTTAAATAACGCCCAGCATGGTTTTAGACAGCGAAGGAGTTGTGAGACTCAACTTATAACAACTCTCAATGATTTTATAACGTCTTAACAACAGACAGCAAATAGATGCAATTTTATTAGACTTTTCTAAAGCCTTTGATAAGGTTGACCATGAGGGCCTGCTGCTTAAATTAAAACACATCGCATTGGGGGTTCTTTGCTAAAATG
>CM031605.1:55535319-55597819 GCA_018398815.1 Conus ventricosus
TAGTCACTTCCTGTCCAGTTTGCTGCTCTGTTTGTTAACGTGATTTTTTTTTCACCTAGTTTTTGTAAACTGTGGGTAATAAGTGGAATGACAGGTGATATTGATAAATCGAATGAAATGACTGGGTGATAACTCAAGCAGAATGACTGGGTGATAACATAAGTGGAGTGACTGGGTGATGCCTCAAGTGGAATGACTGGGTGATAACATAAGTGGAATGACTGGGTGATAACATAAGTGGAGTGACTGGGTGATAACATAAGTAGAATAACTGGGTGATACCTCGAGTGGAATGACTGGGTGATAACATAAGTGGAATGACTGGGTGATAACATAAGTGGAATGACTGGGTGATAACATTAGTGGAATGACTGGGTGATAACATAAGTGGAATGACTGGGTGATAACATAAGTGGAATGACTGGGTGATAACATAAGTGGAATGACTGGGTGATACCTCAAGTAGAATGACTGGGTGATACCTCAAGTGGAATGACTGGGTGATAACTTAAGTGGAACGACTGGGTGGTACCTCAAGTAGAATGACTGGGTGATACCTCAAGTGGAATGACTGGGTGATAAAATAAGTGGAATGACTGGGTGATGCCTCAAGTGGAATGACAGGGTGATACCTCAAGTGGAATGACTGGCTGATAACTTAAGTGGAACGACTGGGTGGTACCTCAAGTAGAATGACTGGGTGATAACATAAGTGAAATGACTGGGTGATACCCCAAGTGGAATGACTGGGTGATAACATAAGTGACTGGGTGATACATCAAGTAGAATGACTGGGTGATACCTCAAGTGGAATGACTGGGTGATACCCCAAGTGGAATGACTGGGTGATAACATAAGTGACTGGGTGATACATCAAGTAGAATGACTGGGTGATACCTCAAGTGGAATGACTGGGTGATAACATAAGTGGAATGACTGGGTGATACCTGAAGTGGAATGACTGGGTGATACTTCAAGTGGAATGACTAGGTGATAACTTAAGTGGAATGACTGGGTGATACCTCAAGTGGAATGACTGGGTGATACCTCAAGTGGAATGACTGGGTGATACTTCAAGTGGAATGACTAGGTGATAACTTAAGTGGAATGACTGGGTGATAGCTCAAGTAGAATGACTGGGTGATATTGTAAGTGGAATGACTGGGTGATACCTCAAGTGGAATGACTGGGTGATAACTTAAGTGGAACGACTGGGTGGTACCTCAAGTAGAATGACTGGGTGATAACATAAATGGAATGACTGGGTGATACCCCAAGTGGAATGACTGGGTGATAACATAAGTGACTGGGTGATACATCAAGTAGAATGACTGGGTGATACCTCAAGTGGAATGACTGGGTGATAACATAAGTGGAATGACTGGGTGATGCCTCAAGTGGAATGACTGGGTGATACTTCAAGTGGAATGACTGGGTGATACCTCAAGTAGAATGACTGGGTGATACCTCAAGTGGAATGACTGGGTGATACCTCAAGTAGAATGACAGGGTGATACCTCAAGTGGAATAACAGGGTGATACCTCAAGTGGAATGACTGGGTGATACTTCAAGTGGAATGACTGGGTGATACCTCAAGTAGAATGACAGGGTGATACCTCAAGTGGAATAACAGGGTGATACCTCAAGTGGAATGACTGGGTGATACCTCAAGTGGAATGACTGGGTGATACCTCAAGTGGAATGACAGGGTGATACCTCAAGTGGAATGACTGGCACTGTAGTTTTATCTGCCGAAAGGATGTCAGTGGTTAACTTGAATGTTTTGATAATGGATGTGTTTTGTATTTATAGTTGTCTCTGTTGTATGTTTGCTTATTTTCTTTAATTTGGATAAACGTGAAATATGTTAAGAAGTACAGCCCTGAAAAGGCTGTGTATAGTCTGCATCACTGTAATTGGCAGAGTCAACACTGACAACTCGTTAAACAAATTTTACCATATTTAAGGATACCCTGGTTCTCTGGTGTGGTCAAATTGACTGGGAAGAAATTGGTTTCGTTTCATTTCTGAACAAACCATTCAGAACATCACAGTTGCTGTACTTAAGTCTCATCGTTAAAGTGGGTGTGTCTGTTGTGTGGCAAGTTCCTTCTATTTGTGTGTTGGCATTTGCTTTGAAACAGTCCACTGTTGTCCATGTTTCGGCCAGGTCAGTACTGCATGCCAGAGGAAGGGGTGGACCTGTCCCCCAAGGAGCACCTGCTGACCACCCCGGAGATCCTGACCCTGTCCCAGCTGTTTGTGCAGCAGGGCATCACCAAGATCAGGCTGACCGGGGGGGAACCCCTGCTGCGCAAAGATCTCCAACAGATCATAGGTACAGCTGGTTTGGGTGACATTCTTAACCTGGACATTTTTTTTTTTAATGTATGTGTTTATGGTTTCTAGTGGGTATGATGAGTTAGGTAGTGAATTCATAGCTGGCTTATTCCAGGTCGGATGAATGGTCGGTCAACTGGGACACCTATTTGCGCTTCTCATGTTGACTTGGCATTTCTTGTTGTGAATTTCTTTCTACAGATAACCAGCTGCTACCTGGTAAGGAAACGGTGTGTGAAGACTTTGGTGCTTGTTCTGTAAATACTGAGATTTCAGTTTCTTCAGCCCTCAAAATTCCTTCATCCTTGACCAGCAGTCTTCACATCATATGAAGCTGGCAGCAGGGTTGTTAATTTGTTGTAATTGTCTGATGTCGTCTAAGTGGCAGTGATCCCTTTTGATCAATCCATATGAAAGTTCTTTGGCAAGAGCAGTGACATAGGGTCTGTCTCAGTAAGCCTCGAATATATAGAACATGCAATTACAAGTTTATGTGTTAAAATGATCGTGTACTAAGTGTCACAGATGTGCTGTTCCATTGTTGTCTTAATTCATGAACAGCTTGCCCCTTCTTCAGCTGGCAGTCTTACTTCATTGTGTATTGATGATGTTGACGACAGTTGGAAAGTTGCTGAAAGTGGAAAATTGTAAATTTCTTTTTTCAATAAAGCTTTGTTTTTTGTGATCTATAAACTATAAAATTGCGGAAGCCAGTTTCACCAGGCAGCAGTAAACAAAAGTAGATTAATGTGGGTGAGATGGGATAACAGAAACCTAGGATTGTTGATTGAGTGAACTGGAGTTTTGGTTACATGATAACCTGGTTGAATAGATGTAATATTCCAGACCAGAAACCTTAAAAGAAAAAGTGCTGAAATTCCATGGTTCATGCATGCATTTTCATGTACACTTTTTCTTATGATGAGTAAATTTTGTTGTCAACAGAATGTTTTGTCATCAATCTGTTTAACAAGAAGAGGAAAATCGCCCCTTTTTGTTTGTTTGTTTATATGATTTTCTTTTTGGATAATTCACACTTGTTAATATTGACAAACAGATGTTACAACTGAGGCACTGTTTTCTCTCTTGTGTTTAGTTTTGTTTCTTTTTGTAAGCTGCTGTTGTGGTGCATTCTTTGATTGATTGTTAGCTAAGAAGACTGCAGTTAAAAGTTATCAGCCGATCAAACTCATAAACAAAGGGGTAATGGCAGAATTGGTATCACGTCTGCATTCTCAGATATTTTATCTTTTCAGAAAGTCTGAATACTCTTCTTCACCTCCTTTAAACATTCATTTTTTTAAACAGTGTTTTACAGTTAGAGTGTTGAGACTTGCATGATGTGAGACAAACACTTTACAGCAGACTCCATGAAAACCTTGTGCAGAGATGTCCATCTGATGTGATCTCTGAATTTCTGAAAGACATATACATTTTTCTTCTGATCTAAGATTTTACGGAGGGAAGGTTTTGAAGAAAATTTCCGGTGTGTTTTTAGAAGTTGTGTTTAAGGAGTTATGTGAATGAGTTTTTTAAAAACATTTTTTTTATGTATATATGACATGTGAGTTGACTACAATACGGTGACAGCCCTGATATGGCCCTTTGTGGTTGGCTGGGCGATAAGCAACATTACCTTATCTTTGATTGGTTGTTAGCTAAGAAGACTGCAGTTACAGGTTATCAGCCAGTCAAACTCGTAAAACAAGTGGTGATCTCATGTAATGGCAGAATCAGTATCAGTCTGCATTCTCAAATATTTCATCTTTTTAGAAAGTCTGAATACTCTTTACCTTCTTCAAACATTTTTTTGTTTGTCTTTAATACTCTTCGTCACCTTCTTCAAACACTTCTTTGTTTATCTGTTTAGAAAGTCTGAATACTTTTCTTCACCTTCTTCAAACATTTCTTTCTTTTTTTTTTTTTTTAAATATGTTTTATTCCTCCTCTCTCATCCCTCCACTCTACAGTTCCTTCACTTTCTTCCCTTCTTCACGCACTCATCCCTCGACATGGATTTAACAAACAATTTGACATAAGCATGTCCAGTACATGTATGAATGTAAGGATGTGTAGTTATAAACAATAAATGAATTATGAATAGTAAATATACAATTGTTACAATCTGGCAGTTTTTCTTTGTGTTTTACTCAGTTTGAATGAGTGGGGGGGGGGGGGGGGGGGGGGGGGGGGGGGGGGGGAAGAGAAAAAAAGTAGTAGTTACAAGGAGGTTTGTTTTTCATTTTCAGTTACAAACTGACAAACACAAAACATTATAGTGACAAAACAGTAATACTAGGTACTATGAATTTAAGAAAATAACATGCACCCACACAATGTACATACACACACACACACACACACACACACACATACACACACATACACATACGTATGTACACATATACATACACATGTATATATGACTATACATACACACACCTGCATACAATACACACATATATACACTATACATATACATACACATATACATAATGCAAATACACATACCAATACATATACAAATGCACGACTACAACACAGAGGCAAAAGGATGCACACACACACACACAGGTAAAGGATACAGGAGAGAGTTGTTAGTTGATTATCATAGATGATACAGCATATATATAAATACATGATACTCTTATCGCTAGTATCAGTTGAAGTTGATCTATACATAGTATAGTTTTTGTGTAGTAGGTTACGTGGAGTGAAACAAGTTAGAGTATGATGAGACCTCTTCGGAATGCTCAAGGTAGGTTTCTACAACTTCCTCTTTTCTTTTCTTTTCTTCTTTCACGGCATGCCACACACAGCTTGTATAATATTGATAGGAATCGACTAAGTACAGTAACATAGTATAAATATTGAAAACAGATTGCATGATTGATAATAACCATAACAGAGAAATAAAAAAAAATTTGAAAAAGAGTAATAAATAAAATTCTTTGACAGCAACCATAGGGCTCTATCCAGTTTTGTTAATAAAAAGAAACCGTATTTCAAAGATCAAGAAAAAAGTGTGGAATAGGGCAGCCAACTTTCTTCAAATTCTCTATATGTGTTGTTCAAAAAAGATACATATTTTTCTGATTCCAATCTGTTTCTAAGAAATGTTATGAACAACTGGACATTTGGGTGTATATTTTGCAATTTTGTCTTGTATATATAAAATTTAGCCAGAAGCAGAATAAAATCTAGAGGCTTATCTGTTGTAATATTTTGTTTTACTCCGAACAAAACTAATTCTTTATCAATTTGAAGGTAATCACAATGTGGACATTTTTCCTTAAGCAAATATTCAAAACCGGTCCAAAATCTGTTGACAATAGCACAATCATACAACATGTGTGAAATGCATTGCTCATCCATATTACAAAAGTTTCAAACATTTCTTTGTTTATCTGTTCAGAAAGTCTGAATTCTTTTCTTCACCTTCTTCAAACATTTCTTTGTTTATCTGTTCAGAAAGTCTGAATTCTTTTCTTCACCTTCTTCAAACATTTCTTTGTTTATCTGTTCAGAAAGTCTGAATTCTTTTCTTCACCTTCTTCAAACATTTCTTTGTTTATCTGTTCAGAAAGTCTGAATACTGTTCTTCACCTTCTTCAAACCTTTCTTTGTTTATCTGTTCAGAAAGTCTGAATACTGTTCTTCACCTTTTTCAAACTTTCATCTGTTCAGAAAGTCTGAATACTCTTCTTCACCTTCTTTAAACATTCATTTTTTTCACACTGTTTTTTACTTCCCACTTAAGAGGGTTTGAACCAGCTGCGGTCGGAGGGCCTGCAGAACGTGGGCATCACGACCAACGGCATCACGCTGGCCCGCAAACTGCCCCAGCTGCAGCAGGCCGGCCTGGACCAGCTCAACATCAGTCTGGACACGCTGGTCCCTGCCAAGTTCGAGTTTGTCACACGACGCAAAGGGTTCAGCCATGTCATGGCGGCCATTGACAAAGCTCTGGAGCTGAACTTTAAACCTGTCAAGGTAGGGTTGCGTCAAAATGTGCTGTGTTTGAACTTTTCTGAAATGTAATTTTACTGATAAGTGCCTCGTAACATTTCTGCAACTGCTGACTTACTTTTGTAAAATGTCAAAAATGAACCTGAATTTTTTAAGTTTGAGTATGTTGGAAAATAGAAAAAGTCACTTGACAGAAGTTTTTCTTCTAAACCACAGCAAATTTTGCGTGAAGAGCTAGTAGTATATGTAGTTTGCTGAGCTTTTACCTGTTTTTGTTTTTGTCATAGTTGTGAGTGATTATTGCAGTCTTTCAGCTTTTTTCTGAAAATATAAATCCATCTGAAATTCCGAAAGGTCTTTATGCACACCTCTTTTCAGCAAACTCTCAACACACACACACACACACACACACACACACACACACACACACACACACACACACTGACACATCAGTATATCACTCCCTGTGCATTTCTCTGCCATTCCGCTTTCACTGCGCCCCTCCCTTTCACACTGACTTCTTCCTTGTCTTCCTCTTAACAGCCATTCTCTATCCAGTGGTTGTTTCTTTCTGATGCTAGCTGTGTCTCTATCTTCTTTGTGTGTGTGTGTGTGTGGTGTGTGTGTGTGTGTGTGTGTGTGTGTGTGTGTGTGAGTGTCTGTATGTGTGTGTGTGTTTGTGTTAGTGAGTGTGTGTGTGTGTGTGTGTGAGTGAGGTGTGTGTGTGTGTGTGTGTGTGTGTGTGTGTGTGAGTGTGTGTGTGTGTGTGTGGTGAAGAAGATGATGATTGTAGTTGTTTACTCTGTGTGGAGTCAAAGCCATCAGGTTGGCAGACCTTAGATACTAAAAAGCTGTCAGTTAAATCTGTTTCTGGGAAATGTTTTGAAGCCGTTATGTGTCTTTAGTCGATTATTTTATGGAATATGATAATCATTGGATTACTGTGAAATGCTACAGCTTCTCTCAGTAGAACCAGTAGCCAGCACAGGTTAATGAAAGAGTATGGGTAATGTGTAATGCTGCACACAGGTTGTGATGATTTTTATGTTGGAATAAGCTAGTGGCGTCCTATAGTGCATGACATTGCACAAGCACTGCTGTGTGGCCTGAAGAAGTGTGTTTTAAGGTGCTTCAATGGGAAAACACACAAACTCGTCTATGGGTTCTCTTGCATATTTGGTATTGAAAGGAAAGGAGAAGGGGAAGACCTAGGAACTCATGGAGGAGAGACTTGGATGCAGAGAGGAAGAGAGCAGGATACACCTGGAGAGAATTGGAAAGGGCAGCCCAGGACAGGGCGCGATGGCGGATTGTTGTTGATGGCCTTTGCTCCAGTGGGAGCTGATGGCTTGATGATGATGGTGATTGAAAGGAAAAGACTTCTCTCTCATTCAGTAATGCATATGAGACAATGAGAGCACTGTGCTAGTCGTATTTTTAATAGAAAGAGAGCTGGTATCTTTTTTTTTAATCTCTCTGACTGCTGTAACACAAGCTGCACACAGCTGGAAGTGACATTCTCCTATTTCTTCATTCTCTCTCGTAGGTCAGTATTTATCACACTAGCTTCCGTAGGCAGACGAGTCATGCTGAGCTGGCAGATTTTTGCGGGCTGTGTTGATAATGGTCGTAGCACTCCATTGTGCTTTGACCTCAAAGGTCACCAAGCAGCTAAAATACCGGTTTAGAGCAGCAGTGGTGCTGAATTCGAACCAATGCAAAATATGCAAGTGACAAATTTACTACTACTAGGTGTGCTTATCATTTAAAGTCATGTCTTGTGGAGAATGATGATTTCCTTCTTATATTTTGATGTGTCATTGTCATTATATCTAATTTTCATTCTGTGTATTGCCACCTAAATGAGACATGAAATCCTGCAGAGCTGTAATAGAATCTAGCTTTATGCCTGTGTTGTTACCAGGAGCTTAATTTCACAAGCTAGCTTACAGATAATTAATCCACTCTGCAATGTTGAAACAGATGTAAACCAACATTGCGATATTTATCATAAAGTTTAAGTGAGTGTGTGTGTGTGTGTGTGTGTGTGTGTGTGTGTGTGTGTGTGTGTGTGTGAGTGTGTGTGCATGTGTCTGTGTTTGTTTTCTGTGTGAGTGTGTGTCTGTGTTTGTATGTTTGTTTGCTTGAACATCAGATTTTGTATGTAGTCTCATGTTGTGAAAACTAGCGCTTTTTTTTTTTCTTCTTTGTTGTTGTTGTTGTTGTAATACTAATAGTTGTGTTCATATGTATGAGAATACGATACAATGCTGGATGGATTGATATGTTTCCTTTCTCATCAGTTATTTTTCATTTGCTGTGTGGGTTTTTTTCATTCTCTGATGTGATGTGGATAGTGTTGAAGTTAGCATTGTGTTGTTGAAGCCCATTCTTTATTTTTCTTTTTATGTTTATTCTGTATTAGGTGCTTGACTTCATTATCTAACATATGTGGGGTAAAAGTAGTCTGCAGTGTTGAAAGAGATGTAGCTATCATTTTCATATTAATAACATTTTTATCATGTGTGTGCATGCACACATGCATGTGTGTGCATGTGTGTGTGTGCATGTGTGTATGTTTTAGTAGGTATTTGAGTGTTTGTGTGCTGACATGCAGGTAAGATTGTGTGGTTGCTGCACTGGCTTATAATGTGAAAGATTATTGCTTTTTGTTTTTTAATTTGCTTTGCTGATATGTGCTGATGATGTAGTTTGTTTAAATGATTTAATGTGGTTCCTCACTGTGGTATTGTTTCTTACTACTGGATGGGTGTGGTAGCACCTTCAGTTGGGGGAGTGCCACTCATGCTGGCTGTGGAACTAAGCAGTTTTTTCATCATGTGAATTGTTAATCAGAACATCACCAGACGACTCATCTGCAGTGCAGTGTCTTCTATGGTGGATTGTCTCATGGTGACCTCATTGATAGCTACCTGTGGCGGAGTGCAGGTGGTGGGGCTGCGACAGAATGTGATGAACTGGTTCTGTGTGTGTCTGCGTATGGGCTGGGCAAGATGAGCGGTATGGGAGCAACAGTAAATAGAGGGGGGTGGGGAGGACATGAAAAATGAGATGGCAGAAGAAAAAAAAGAAGACAAAGAGACATAAAGCCCATCTGAACTTTCTGTTGTTGTTAGATCAACTGTGTGGTGATGCGGGGAACCAATGAAGACGAAGTGTGCGACTTTGTGGCCTTCACAAAAGACAAGGTGAGTTTACACTGGACAACTGTTTTCCTTTTTCACGAGGGAAGAGATGGGATGATGGGTGGAGGTGTGTGTTTGGGCATGTGTGCATGTAGTGTGTATATATATATGTGTGTGTGTGTGTGTGTGTGTGTGTGTGTGTGTGTGTGTATTTGCATGCATGCATGCATACATGTGTGCATGTGAGTGTGCGTGTGTGTATGTATAGTATGTATATGTATGTGTGTGATACATTGATGTTTAAAAAAGAAAGGTGTTGCCAAAAAAAGTTTGTCATAGTTTGACAGTTCAGTTATAATTTGAAGTGAGTTTTCAACCTTCTTGTGCATGCTGCTTAGCCATACTGCTATCTGTTTTAGCTGGTCTCTAATCTTGTGTCCTCCTTTCTCCCATTAGCATTCTCCTGAAAAAGTTACTGTGTCAAAAGCAGCAGTCAGGCATAAAACCATTCAGTCAGATGTCCTACACATGCTCACCCTGCAACTTTTGTTGTTGTTGACATTTCCCCTAATATTGTCCTTATCCTTTGTTTGCTGTGTCCATTATGGAGATCTGCTGTATTTGTCTCATCTCCAGCTGACCCGTCACTTCAGCTCGGGAGAAGGGAACTGAAAGTAGACTCAGCTTCTTATCATTACTTTAATTTTGCCATAGTACTTTTAAAAAAATCAGCAGACTAACTCAAAGTGACTGTGCAGTGTTCCTTATATAAGGCACAACTAGAGGTACTTCAGGCACAGATTTTGCAGTTTGACACACAGATTTTCACAAAGAGGGTCTCAGGGATGCCTAGTTTTTTGAGTTGTGAGTATGACTTTTTCTGCAGCAATGTTTGAAGTAGAAAGCTGTGAACTCTTCAAGAGATGTAGTGATTCAGTTTCATTTATGAATGCAGTCAGATCAAACGCATCAACTTTAGAATTGCAGCTCTTGGGTATCCAAGTCTCACATTGGTTGTGGGAAAGAAGTAATTGATTCAGTGGGTCTTGCCCGTTAAAAAACCTGCTGGTGGCAAGAGTTGGCCTCCAACTTCGTTGAAGTGATAGACTCACTCCTCTTCTTCCCACCTTGGCTTAAGGCTATGTCAGGCCAGTTGACATAGGCTAGAACATCAAGGTTACATCAAAATGTTGTTATGCTCCGCATAGTTATGCAGGGATTGTCTTCAGTTGTGGCAAGCTCCTAGCATAACATTATCAGTCTCCAGAATGCCCCGAAGTCGGAGTGTGGCTGCCCACATGGCGGGGTAATCAAAAATGGTCATGTAACAATCTCATCCTTAGCTGATGCATTTGTACAATAGTGTTCAAGTACTTTGGCTGTTTGGGTGATCCTGGAGTCTTTTAGCCAGGGTACGACGACAACAACAACAACTACTCTTCTTCAGCATACCAATGAAGAGATGAACAAAGGTTCAGCTGCTATGATTGTCAGTCTCATTTTCAATCTTGTTGAAGAGATTGACAAATATTGCGGCTGTGCTTGTACTAGTCCTGCCAGTATGAGTACCACCGAAGCTGTTGATTTAAAAAATCATATACACATGTTGAATCCCATTCCATCTTTTGAGAAACCAAGCCATCATGTGCCTATGTATGTATGGTTGATTAAAAACATTAACACGTGCACACTAGTGCGGTTGATTCTTCAGAGTTTGAAAATGGCTGCCTTAAACAAGTGGAAGTGGAATGTCGGTGACTGTGAACCATTGCTGTTAAAAGGTAGCGATTCTGACAGTATACTCGCTGTCATATAAATCTGTGTAATATTGGATCTTATACCTTTCACAAGTTTGGCTTTTGAAATGAAAATTGCCTTCGTTCTGCTGTCTTACCAGGGAAAGAGTGACTGCTGATTTGTCTAAAAAAAAAAAAAAAATCAATAGAGAGAAAATTGGTTTTCAGTCTGTGACTTGTATATTTTAATGGTCAAGCTCATGGCATGTGTAGTCTCCCTTGGACTGAAGCTTGAGTATGCATAAAAAAGACAGAAACAGTACCATGAAGAAGTTAATATTTCGGCATGTCACAGCTTTTTTTTCTTTCTTGGAATACTGAAGTTATACCTTCAGTACATCAGCATTGAGTTAAGTCCAGAAGATATTTTGCACTTGCCTCTGTGTTTCAGCCAGTAGATGTCCGGTTCATTGAATACATGCCATTTGACGGGAACCGGTGGAACTTCAAGCGAATGGTGTCGTATCAGCTGATGCTGGACATGATTCGGGACAAGTGGCCTGACCTTGAGCGTTTGTCTGACGGACCCAATGACACATCCAAGGTGACGGCATCTTGTGGTTCTCCATCTTTCCCATCCTCATCTCAGTTTGCCATACCATAGCTCTTTGCATTTTTTTTTTCACCAAGAGATGATTTCTTGCACATAGATCAATCTCTCAGGATTACTGAAAATTGGATTCTGATTTCTTGCATGTAGATCAATCTCTCAGGATTGCTGAAAATTGGATTCTGATTTCTTGCATGTAGATCAATCTCTCAGGATTACTGAAAATTGGATTCTGATTTCTTGCATGTAGATCAATCTCTCAGGATTGCTGAAAATTGGATTCTGATTTCTTGCATGTAGATCAATCTCTCAGGATTGCTGAAAATTGGATTCTGATTTCTTGCATGTAGATCAATCTCTCAGGATTGCTGAAAATTGGAGTCTTGATCTTAATGACATTCGTCTCTTCCCTGGCTCATTCTTGTGTTTCATTGCAAAATGATGGAAGAAAATTGTATTTGTCAGACATTTAAGAACCACTTTCGTAGGTTCTGATCTGTGTTTATAAAACCCCCCACAATTAACCAGTTTTGGTTCTGGCTGGCAGGGGGTGTAAGGCAAATGGAGCTGTCACTGATCAGTAATGAACAAAGATGCCCATAGCATTGGAAAAGTAGAATCATAGCTTGGTGAAGAACAGGCTTGAGCAGAGTAAGGAGATAAATGGGAAGAGAGAGAATGAGTGAGAAAGAGAGAGAGAGAGAGAGAGAGAGAGGAGAGAGAGAGAGAGAGAGAGAGAGAGAGAGAGAGAGAGAGAGGAATGAAGTGAGAAAGAAGAGAGGTGAGGAAGGAATAAGAGTAAAATGAACATTTCATTTTTCGGACGCTGTTGAATAAGCGTTTAATATCTGACGTTTTTATCTCTCTGCCTACACAGGATGGCCCTGGGACTTCAAGTCTTGTGGATGTGATAATAAATCAAGATTTTATGTACCACATGCACTTGATACATATAAACCATGGCAACAAGAGAGTTGTTTCAGATGTAACTGATAAAAAAAAATGCTTTGACACATAACCAAATACACAGACATGCAGAATAAACAAACAAACAAACAACAACAAAACAACCACTACAAAACTGATGAAAAACAAATTGCTTTGACAAGTAACCAGATATACACATGTGCAGGAAAGACAAACAGAAAACGATTAAACTGATGGGGGGGAAAAAGGGCTTTTGACAAGTAACCAAATATACAGAGATGAAGGAAAAAAGTAAACAAAACAAAGCAGCGCATGATGCCAGACTGTAATTACACTGCACATCACCCCAAGTGAGAGCAGGTTGGATTTTAGACAGAGAGAATCCTTGGTGAGAAGAATGCTGTCCAGTACAGAGCAATGAAGAAAAGTGTGGACTGCTGTTTTCTGATAGAGCCTGAGATTGAGAACCAAACTAGATCTTGTATCATTTTTATTCTTCTTCGTCAGAAATTAAAGATAAACCTTCTTCGTCAAAAATTAAAGATAAAAAACGGTCTAACAAATATTGTGTGTTTCCATTAAAAGTTTAGGAGTTGAAACAAGAAAACAGAAAAAGAGGAGAAGAAGAAAGGGAACAACAAAACAAAAGTAAGAACAAAAACAAAACAAAAACAAACAAAAAAAAGGAAGAAAAAAAGAAAGAAAAAGAATAAACAAAAATTTAAGGGAAAAAGAAAACGCCGGAGCAATCATCATGGTGACCCATAGTATTACACTTGTGTTTTTTTCAGGCTTACAAAGTTCCAGGCTTTGCGGGGCAGATTGGATTCATCACATCCATGAGTGAACATTTCTGTGGGACGTGCAATCGCCTCAGAGTGACAGCGGACGGCAACCTCAAGGTGTGTTGGTTTGTCACACGTTGCACTGAAGATCAAAGGTCTGACTTCCATCTTTTCTGCAGGGAATGTATGAACATTTTCAAGATGATGATTAGGTTTGCTTGTAAACATAGTCAAAGTAGTCCACTATGTTTTTATCAACCAGACTTGTAAATGGACAACACACTGACGCGTAAGATTAAAATATATTAGTAGTAAAGGGCAAAAGACTGTAAGATTAAAATAAAATAGCGGTGAAGGGCAAAAGACTGTAAGATTAAAATAAAATAGCGGTGAAGGGCAAAAGACTGTAAGATTAAAATAAAATAGCGGTGAAGGGCAAAAGACTGTAAGATTAAAATAAATTAGCGGTGAAGGGCAAAAGACTGTCTTATACATTTGTCAAAATGGTGTCATTGCATGAGAAAACCAGGTATGATGTGGTTTGTAAACAAACTTAAGGTTTTTCATCCATAATGTATAACTAAAATCACTGAAAAAAAATGCAAAAAATAAAATTCAAATGTCTCTATTAGTTTTAGTGCAGCTTTATGCCTCGGAGAAAATGTCCTGAGTATGCAGGCATGCGGAAAGCTGGCCATGAATAAAGTCTCAGGAGGGGATTCCCTAGGTCAGGCACACCCTAGTCAGTCAGTGTGTGTATTACCGCCTTTTCAAACGGGGAATTTTGTGAGTAGTTATCTGAGATGAAATAGTTTGGAAATTAAGATTGTTTTTTTCAGCAGTGGGTGTCCAGATTGATTAAAAAAAAACCACACACATAAAAAGCATTTGAATTTTGCATTGATAGTTAATGCATAGAATGGATATAAACAAGCCTGAAAATGGCTTCAATAGAAAATTGCTGCTTGTGGTGTGGTTGACCAATTTTTGGCTGTGCTCTGAAATGAGCAGTGCGATTTATATCTGATTTTCTCATGCACCATCACATTATTGTATGTATAGTCCCATGACAGTAGATTGTAAGGATGACGTTATGGACACTTGGATTGTTGGGGGATCTCAGCCCTCTCTCCTCCGCCCTGAGCTCCAGGATGTAGATGAGATAACCAGCCAGTTCTTGACCTTGTCCAACCAGAAATTTTTCTGTCAGCCTTGTGGACATCCACTCTTCTGTGTACCATACAGGAGGATTTTGGATAGGGACTCATAGTAAGAAACTTACCTCCACCTTCATCTTGTCATTTAAATTTGTCAGAAAGAAAACAAAAATTGTGATGAGCATGTGTCTTAGTGTTCTTGAAGCATGTGTTGCTGGTTATTATGTCTGTGTGTTTTTGAAAATTTGTTTGAAGTATTTATTTGTGTGTCTAGGTGTGTCTCCATGGCAATGCTGAGGTGTCGTTGCGTGATTCGCTGAGGAGTGGGGTGAGCCAGGATGACCTGTTGGAGGTCATTGGAGCTGCAGTCAAACGCAAGAAGAAACAACACGCAGGTGAGTCCGCTCTGCCCCTCAGTCAGTCATGTTTGCGTGATGCTGGCTGTTCTGAGCATGTATGTGGGTCGTGTGCAAGACCAGTCTTACCATCGACTCAGCAGTTGTTGTGGCCATGTTGGATGTGAGACATGGACAATGTATGGTATCAGAATGAGTTAAATGTGCTGTCTCTGTAAAAATCAAAGGCATCAGAAGCTCTTAGGCAGGCAGCATTCTGGTGCATGGAGGCTTCATGCTGTATGTGTCAGAGTTGTAGTCAGGGTGGAGAAAGACTTGTTTCATTGTGGGCTATATGAGGTAGATGAAAGCCTGTCAGTCCATCAGAGAGCTTCATACTGAAGGCATTCTCGGGTGAGAAGACTGGATTCTGATACAACAGTTGCATCCCCAAGATATGGCCGCCTTTGTGGGTCTGGCTGCCCTCCCAGCTGGACATCACTGTTTTCATCATGTGTGGCTGCTGAGTGTGTGTGTGTGTGTGTGCGTGTGTGTGTGTGTGTGTGTGTGTGTGTGTGTGTGTGTGTGTGTGTATGTGCGTGCGTATGTGTGTGTGTGTGCGTGTGTGTTCAGTTGTGTAAGGGTTTTTTATGTGAGTGGTGAGAGAGAGAGAGAGAGAGAGAGAGAGAGAGAGAGAGAGAGAATCAAACCTGTATGGATATTCTGCTTGGCTTGCATGTATTCAAGATTTTTGTTGAATGTTGGGCGTTTTTTATGAGAAGTATACATGTTAAGCTTTTATGTACGTTGTGAAGAAACGTCAGCCTTCACCAGCCACAGCTGTTTAGGAAAGCTGTTTTAGCTGTCATCATATTGCCAGGGTCCCAGTCATGGGCCTTGAAGACGAAAATCCAAACAGTTTCCATTCTGCTTTTGGATTCCCCCGAAGGATAAACCGGGATTGAAGTCTGTCAGCTGATGTTTCTGTTCCTACACAAAGTAGTGACCAAGAAATTCTTCAGACCTTCCAAAGCAGTTGCAAATGAATTGCTGTGCATTAAACGAAAATGTGTAATTTTGTTCAGTTGCAGGAATGAAAAAAGAAGAACTTTTGAGAAGGTCTCTTAACTTTACTGATTTATGGTGAAGATGCTAGATAGGTATTTGAAATCGGTGCCAAAAGTGGTTTTGATACATCTGTGAAGTTTCTGCTGTTCTGCTTTCAGGAATGTCCAATCTTTCCAAGATGAAAAACCGTCCCATGATTCTTATCGGTGGGTGATGTTGCCTTCGCTAGTTGTCATTGTGAGTATGGCTGTTGGGAATTTGCAACTATATGGTATTGCATAGTACAACAGGCACAACACATTATGGAACATTGAGTCCAGTGAACACAAGCATTGACATGATTACCCAGGGTACACTAGAATATTTTGCAAACCCAACCACAAGCATTGTCTTCCCTCTTTGACTGCCCTGGTTAACATAAGCGTCCTGTTTCAGACGAGCAGACGTTCTGTCACTGACATGATTATCACGATGAAAACTGGTCCTCATTATCTTGTTTGAACACGACTATTTTTACAATATATACTGATGATTGGGTGCCAAGGGAGAGTTGTCTCTCTTGATTGGTGCCTCAAAATGGTCACTGACATGATTATCACGATGAAAACTGGTCCTCATTATCTTGCTTGAACACGACTATTTCTTCAACATATACTGATGATTGGGTGCCAAGGGAGAGTTGTCTCTCTTGATTGGTGCCTCTGAAAGGCTGCTGTACTGTGTTCTTTGATTACTGGACTTGTTCCTTGGAAAACATCAAGCAAATGGTGATATTATTTTCATGAAAATATTGAGTAAAGAGGTTTCTTGAGCACCGGTAATAAGAGATTTGGATATTTGAAGGGTTTAGCCCTTTCAGCACCTTAGTCACTATAGCACTTTTAGTTTAATTGATTGGTTGTGAGTTCTGTGTGGCTTTGGTTAAAAAGGTGTTAAGGATGGCAGATTACACACTGAGAAGTACAGATCACACTAAAACAATACCTGTACTGCAACATTTGCAGGTATGGGCATATGGGAAGCTGTCTGTTTTCCTCTCGGGTAACACAGACTGGTGTTGTTAATATGGATCTCCCATTTTCTTTCTTGCTCTGTCTTTCTTTCTGCCGCTTCTTTGTCTCTCAATCATTTTACCAAGCCATCATGTCTGTCACTTCTTGTATGTTTCTTCTCCAGGTACAGATCCAGAAATGACGAACTGTGATATTCAGGTCAGTGTGCATGCAAAGGAAACAGAGTGTTTGTTTAGAGGATGTGTTATCTCTGGGACGCTGTTACCTCGTATGTCCGTTTTGGAATCTGTAGCCATGGCATGTGCCCCAGTCATGGTGGCCAGACCACTTTCTCACTCACTCCACAACACTAGTTTTTTTCTGAGGAACTCAAAATCTTTGTGTCGAAAGAATAATGTATCAATCAGACAGTTCACCACTTCAGCTCACAGTTTTCAGCAGGGGGATGATGGCCAGAAGTATTGGGAAACCATTTACAGAGAACGATTAGCAGAAACCAAGGAGGAAAGTCCTAGCAGTTCAGTCACATCTGCTCCATCGAGAGAGATTCAAGGAAACCTGTCGTCCGTTGTTGAAGAGAATAATTGCTCAAAGCTCACCCACACGGACAACAGTGGTCGCGCGGAAATGGTTGACGTGGGCGAGAAAGCTGCTACGGAGCGTGAAGCAATGGCGCAGGGGCGAATCACCCTGGGTCCCCAAGCCTTTGCCCTGGTGCAGGACAACAAGATCAAGAAAGGAGACGTGCTGACCGTGGCGCAGCTAGCAGGCATCATGGCTGCCAAAAGAACGGCGGAGTTGATCCCCTTGTGCCACAACATCGCTGTGAACAAGGTGGACGTGAGGTGTTGGTTGAACGACGGGGAGCAGGCGGTGGACATCGAGGCGGTGGTGCGCTGCACGGGGAAGACTGGGGTGGAGATGGAAGCACTGACTGCCGTCAGTGTGGCCGCCCTCACGGTGTACGACATGTGTAAAGCTGTCACCATGGACATGGTCATCTCTGACGTCAGGCTGGTCATGAAGACAGGTGGGAAGCGACAGTATGGGGTATAGTGGACAGGTGGGAAGCGACTGTATGGGGTATAGTGGAAAGGTTGGAAGCGACAGTATGGGGTATAGTGGACAGGTTGGAAGCAACAGTATGGGGTATAGTGGAAAGGTGGGAAGCGACTGTATGGGGTATAGTGGAAAGGTTGGAAGCGACAGTATGGGGTATAGTGGACAGGTTGGAAGCAACAGTATGGGGTATAGTGGAAAGGTTGGAAGCGACAGTATGGGGTATAGTGGACAGGTTGGAAGCGACAGTATGGGGTATAGTGGAAAGGTTGGAAGCGACAGTATGGGGTATAGTGGACTGGTTGGAAGCGACAGTATGGGTATAGTGGACAGGTTGGAAGCGACTGTATGGGGTATAGTGGACAGGTTGGAAGCGATTGTATGGGGTATAGTGGACAGGTTGGAAGCGACTGTATGGGGTATAGTGGACAGGTTGGAAGCGACTGTATGGGGTATAGTGGACAGGTTGGAAGCGACTGTATGGGTATAGTAGAAAAAAAAACTGGATTAAGGAGTTGTGAGGTTTTGTTAGAGTAATAGCACAAGGCATAAACAAACATGTATAGTGATGATACTAGATAGTTGTCAAGGCTCGTGTTGGTGTGAAAAGCGTTTTTTTTGTTGTTAAGTAAGTATATGAAGGATGCTGAAGAAGCTCTAGATTCACCTAGGTTGCAAGAAAAAAGTTTGAGCTATGGAATGTAGATATGATAGGAACTGGAATTGAAAGCAAGGAAATTAACGTTTTGTATGCCAGAAACTTCAAACCTGTTTAGATTGTAACCTGTTTGGATTGTAACAGCAGAAGGTAAAGATGCAAGAGTCAGTAAAATAAACTGGCATATTGCAAAAATGCATGAAATAGCATGCATAGTGGGTTTTCAGGATTGAGATTTGCTTATAACTGTGTGATGTTATAATTCTGAAAGAAGAGGAACTGGTAGATTTGAAAGAAAAAGCCGAAGTCAACAGGCCTGAAGGAGATGATCAAGATGGAAGATTACTAGACCGCTGCTTGATATTGGATAAAGGAAAATGGCTAAACTCCCACACTTTTTATGGAGATCATCAAAAGACATAGTGAAGATGGATGAATGATGTTATGGGAGGGAAAGGGGGGAGGAGGTAGAGCATGGTGTTGATATGCGTGTGTATGAAATATTTTCCAAGAGCAATATAAACAGAATTGTTTTGTAGACATATTAATTATTTGCATCGATTTTGGCTGAGTTGATTTAAAGTACATACATATTCTTAAATTGCTTTGAATGATTTAATATTTCTTGATGCATACAATGCCATGATGTTTTTGTCAAGTTTTCCTTGTACCAAAAAAGCCTTTTTTATGATCATACAAGTCTTGTTGAGAGCAGGTGTAATGTTAATTCGGGTCATTCCATCTGTTTGTCTGTTCATCATATACATGTAAAGTACTTGCCATATCTGTTCCTGTATTCTTCGATGGAGAAAACGCACCTCTGATTATTTATTTCATACATACCAATTCAAACAAATGCCTTATTCCCACCTTTCGTGGAACAAAGCCATAATATCAGGATTCTCCCCCCCCAAAAAAATGGGGAGAGCAGGGAGCTAACCTGGCTTCAGTTTCAACCAAGCCAGCCAGAGTGATTGCCCTTAGTGAGTTCACACCACCATGACTGTACCAGATCAGTTTTCTCCTTTTTCTTGGTGGAGAAACATGCCTCCAACGGCTGTTTGATTTTTTTTTTACCACTCTTGATTCAATACGGATTCCCTCCGTATGGACCTGTCCACCCCCTACCCAGCCCTCTGCCTCCTGACCAGGTTGACTGTAGTTTCACTCCCGCTGTTCCTAATACACAGGATTGGCTTAGTTATTAATCCATCATAGTATCACTTTGTTTATTCTCTGTGCATTTTTTGTTTGCATGTTTGATGTCTTGTCTATTAGAAAAAAAAAATTTAGCATGGTGATCAGTTAAAGTCTTGTTAGCTAATTGGTTGGCCGGTTAGACGTTAGTTACAGTGCAGTTCTTTTGCTTGAAAGGTAGAAAGTAAGTCACTTTGTGTTTTAAAAATTTTATATTTTATTTTTTACTTTACATCATTCTGTGATAAATTATTGGAAGAGAAAATGTTAAGTTTGTAGATGTTGCGTTCTGAAAAAAACATCTTTATTTTATGTCTTCATTTGTAGTTTAAAACGTTACGTCCTGATAGCACATTTTCATTCGTGAAGTTTATATTTATTTACATATATAGTATGTATTTATGTATTTATTGATTAATTTGATTGGTAGATAATTTTTGAAGTGTGTGTATGTCCATGATATTGCAGTTGTAGTGTTGAGTTACTGGGGAGAAATTTTATGAGAGTTGTGAGATTTCATACCTGCAGGCATTTGAATATATTTAGTCCATGACGTTTTGAGTTAGAGGTCTCTGCTTATGAGTTTCAGAGTATTTTTTGTATGTATGAAATGGAACTTGGTGGTATGTGGATTATTTTGTGTTCATGTGATTGTGTGTGAAAGTGGGTGGGTAAAATGGACGGTGCCTTTAGTTTGTGATGCAGTAATTCATAGGCCACCTCACCATGAATTTTATGCTGACAAAATGAGGAAGTGTCCTTTGTCGTGTGTGTGTGTGTGTGTGTGTGTGTGTGTGTGTGTGCTTGCTTGTGTGTGTGTGTGTGTGTGTGTGTGTGTGTGTGTGTGTGTGTGTGTGTGTTGCTAAATGACGATGTAGCCAATGAGGGGTTTTTTGCTTAACAAAAGAGAAACAAAAAGAAAACACATGCACACACACATGCGCACATTCTTTCTTTCTCTCTCTCTCTCTCTCTCTCTCTCTCTATCTAACACACACACACGCCACACACACACACACACACACACACACACACACACACACACACTCGCGCTTCAACATGCTGTTCATGTATAAAGATCTAGACATGATGTATTATGGAAAATAATGTCCGGAAAGTAATTTTGCATATTTGACTTTGGGTTTTCTCCTTTTCCTGACCCTGATAGCACATTTTGTTACTTGTATTGGCTTTCTTGCTGGTTATTGAGCCTTTGAGGGAGAGCACAGATCATGCTTTAAGCCTCCACAGCCTTTTGAGAGACCTTTAAAAGGCCATTGGAGCCTCTGACTCTGAGCTCTTGGTTGGAGACCTGTACAGAGTCATTCTCATGTGCACTCGCGCAGAGGAAAGTAGGGTCCGAGATGAGCTTGATCCCACCATCATTCTTGATATTCAGGCATTGAACAGTAAACAAGTGGGGTAACGTTTGCTCCCATAAGAAAACCTAACACAGAGTAACTTTTATTCAAGACTGGCACAGCCTTTTAAACTTGAATAAAGTCAGACAAATACATAGACGGACAATCTAATGGTGGGGGAAAAAAACAACAACGCCATCTTCATTCTCCCCCCCCCCTCCTCCTCCTTAAGTCCAAATCTTTACCAAGTCGTTACTATGAAGACAGTTCAGTTGTTGGCCTGCGCTTGTTTTTTTCCCCCACCATTAGATTGTCTGTCTATGTATTTGTCTGACTTTATTCAAGTTTAACCCTCTTGCATACGCATTTTCCAGCCTAGAACTGCTGCTAGTATTTGTATTGTTTTGAGAATTTTAACCGAAAACTCACCTACTGCCTTTGAAAGGCTGTAGTGGACAAAGTTTCCACTGCAGCGCTGTCAAATTTAGTATGCGAAATTCTAATACATCATATTTCATAATGCAGAGATGTCACATGTTTGGGATGCATGTTGGTGTCATTGTCACCCTGTTTGTCACAAAACAATGGGACATCAAACGTTGACAATGTTACTATGATACACCAGACAGACAATAACATTGTCGGCATGCATTTGTTAGTATAAATCATCAAAGGGTGGCCTACCTCAACTTGAAAACAGCAGTGCTGGTTCAGTAAATCCAGTTTGGGGTGTCTCTAAGTGTCACATGATTGTCACATACTCAAACATGCGGCCAGGTAACTTTACGGTGTTTTTTTTTATCCTAAAAGGTGTGTTTGTCACAACTTAACGACTTTTAACTCCAGAATATACAGTCACAGAAAGAAGTAAACTCCATTATTTATACTCTAATGTGGTGTCTGGTCACACACAGCAGGAAGTTAAGTGTCACCACTGTCACATGTCACCAATATGGTAAACACTACTCTTGATCCATGGTTTCTACCATGTTTGCCACATGGCAGAAACCGTGTTTTCGACATCACCCCACTGATCCATGGCTCGCTAAACCGAAGATCAGTCGATCAGTAGCACCAGAGTCTTGGCAGACGTTTGATCCCCATCATGACGAGCACAGCTACGTATGCACGCATCTCCGCAGGTGTCATATCCTGCCAAAGTAGGTCAGGTTGTCCCCGCTTTGCCATCTGCTGCCTGGCGTACAGGTTCGTCTGGTCAGCAGCTGTAGTAAAAATCAACTGCGGCAGGAAGAAAAAAAATATTCCAGAGGTGTAGCTGTGTCTGGCAAATCATGATTTGGCCCAGTCTCCTCCTCAAAAGGCTGAACCACGGGTGCGGAAGTCGCCGGTCGCCACGTGGTCGCAAACGCAAACAAAGGCGCATCATCATCTTCATCACTTTCTTCGCCTTCTTCTCCCTCTTCTTCCTCTCAAACAACAATATCAGTTTCACTTAGCTCCTCTCTTTCATATCTTTCCACTTCTTGTAATATATCATCCAACTCCTCTTTCGTATAATCCAAAAAATCGCCGTCAGTAGAAGCGCTAGCAGACGCCATTTTCAGAAACAAGGCCATGCCGTCTGCAGCAATGGAATGCGGTCAGTTCATGACCCTAGTCTTTGTGAATGAATTGTTTCCCACACCCCATACTACTGCTAAGATTTCATTGGACCCTCTCAGGGATGCACGTTTATTTTTGGCCAGCCCTGACTTAAAACAAGGTCGCAGTGTGTGAGGGAAAGTAACACGGCACGTACGGTACGGCCTGTTGCGGCCGGAACGAATAGCAGGGAGACAAACACAGCGGCCGGATACGGGCGAAACGAATGCAAGAGGGTTAAAAGGCTGTGCCAGTCTTGAATAAAAGTTACTCTGTGTTAGGTTTTCTTATGGGAGCAAACGTTACCCCACTTGTTTACTGTTTATTGTTTACTGTTCCCTGCCTCATTTCATTTCCAATTTTATTCAGGCATTGGTTTGGACAGGTGAGTCTGAGAAACAGGAATTGTGCAACTTAGAGCAGTTGTATGAAGCACCTGACCAAGCACTTGGATGCCCTCCAGCCTCCCTGCTTAGTCGGAGAAAGGTGCAAAAACTGAGCTAGTTCTTGCATGGCGCAGTGGTGTGAACTCGCTAAGGGCGATCACTCTGGTTGGTATGGTTGGGAACTGGCACCGGGTTAGCTCCCTGCTCTCTTGATTTTATTTTTTGAGGGATCCTTATATTATGGCATTGTTCCGTGCCAGCTGGGACTAAGGGAATTGTTTAGACATGTATTTTGTTAAACTGCTTTTTCTTGTAAAATTCCTTGTAGACATGTCTTGCAATTAAGTATTTTGTGATTTCTGGACAGTAAGATAATTTTTAGGGTAGGGGTGGGGGAAAGAGGGAAAATGGACGTTGTGTGTGTGTGTGTGTGTGTGTGGGGGGGGACAAAATGTGACAGAGAAATTTTGTCTGAAGAAGCATGCTGTCAATGGCAAAACACAGCTGTGTTTGCATACTTATATTATGTGCAGTCGTGGTCAACTTGCCCACCTGAAAGCACTGACCATCCTTGTATAGGGCAATCCAGCGCACATGCACAGCAGCTACCCAGTAAATCACATGCAGACTTGAGTTGAGAATGACGCCAGTACTAGGCAAACCTTGTCTTCCTGAAGGACTTTGCTGACTGCTATAGAAGGAGTATTGTTTTGCATGTTTCTCATGTCTGTTGCTTGTCACTGATGAAGGCATTATTTTGTTGAAAATTGTCGTTTATTTGATATTGTATAGTGAATAAGTTAGTGTTACTTTTTCGCATTGTTTAGAGTAACTCTGCAGGCTGTTTCATTTTCCTTACCTCACCAAAATCGCCAATAAGCAGTCCGAAGTATTCATGCTGTATGTGTACAGTGGAATTTAAATCAGGTAATTTAAACAGGAAACGGCTAAAAGAAAAAAATGGCTGCTTGTGGCTTAAACAGAAATGGAAATAGGCATTTCCGCTTGTTTTATGCCATTCCATTGGAGGATTGGATCGGATCTATATTATTAGTTATAGTTTGTGCTTTTTTCTACTTTTTATATATGTTTCAAATTTTTCTTCATTTGCACACTTTCACAGTGCAGTTTTTTAAATGGTTTTTTTTAGATGTGTATGTTTGTGTGTGTGTGTGTGTGTGTGTGTGTGTGTGTGTGTGTGTGTGTGTGTGTGTGTGTGTGTGTGTGCGTGCGCACGCGCTATTTCAATCATTTGTAGTTGAGGAATCCATGTACATGGATAAGGCAAAAAGATTTTAAAATGATTGAGAGTAAAGCAGCCTAACACAACCTGTCTGTATAACTTGCGTTGTGCTGCTTGTTCTGATTGGTTACATATATTTGTTATGTGTATAAACATGGGTGTGCAAATATTTACACCTTACTCTTTGTATGTTTTCCAGTGATTAGATACATGCATGTGGTTTGGCTATCCTGCATGGAAGAAATGGAGAGTGTTTTGTTATTATTTTCTTTATGCAGTGTTTTACGATCATTTGTGGATGAGATATATATATGTACTGCTTTTGTAATCAGCACTGCTTTTGTAATCAGCGAAGAATGGAGTAGGCTATTTTTCTATCCACCCGCTTTTATTATCCTCGGCTGGTTGCCCCCCCCTGATGCTCTGCCAGCATCTTGATTTCCCTCCAGGGGGCATTACTCCCACCTGACTTATTCTGGCTTCCCCATTCACAGCCACATCCTCTCGGTCCATGGACTACAGTCAGTGTACAGGGAGCAGTCAGTCAGTGTCATGTAGTCATGAGGCAACCGAACAGAGGACACGCTGCACCGCTAATGATTCATTTTGATGGTGTTAGTGGCGCCCTCTACTGAGGACAGTCATTGGTTGGTCACAGAACCAGCGTGTCTCCTGGACGCCGCCAGCCTGTCCATTTGGTTACAGTCGCTGTGAACTTTCTAATTCTGACAACAGACATGGACGTAGAGAGGAAATCAATACAGTGTCATCTCAAGAGCATGGCATGAAGGGCTACAGAATTTGAGATTTTGTTTGGAGAATCAGTGTGATGATGCTACAGAGTTGCGTTTTGGTCCTAGGCTATGTGGCAGATTGTATGTGAAGCTTCTTTTCATAACACATCATGCTGTTAGCCAGGTCTAAGATACAGACAGCTGCAGTGTTAGTCAGGAAATCTGAACATACTCAAGAGACACATCCATTAAAAGGGTAGAACTTGACTGCTCCCCAAGAGACACATCCATTAAAAGGGTAAAACTTGACTGCTCTCACCAGCCGCCGTGGCGAAGTGGTTAGCGTCGCGGACTCCCGGCTGGGAGGTCGTGGGTTCGAATCCCATCAGAGTCATGTGGGTTTTTTCTGCCCCGACCGGCTCCTACCCAGAGTTGAGTTTGCTGCGGACTCAGTTGGGAAGACTGGGACCACACAGTCGAGTTTCATCCACTTAATGGATGCGTTTCTGAGAGTGTTGCTCAAATTTCCTGACCAACACTGCAAGTGCCTGTATCTCTCGGGCCTGGTTGACGCCAGGATATATTATGAAAGGAAGCGTAGAGTACAGCCCTGTCATGTAGTCTCAGACCGAAATGGAAATCCGTAGCATCATCTTAATCATCCTCATTCCCATTGATCAGCATTAAAAAAAAATGTCTCAGGTTCTGTGGCCCTTCATGCCCTGCTCTCATGGTGACCTCAATTTCGATGTCCTCTCCACGTCTGTGGCCTTGGTTTGCTTCCGTCGGGGTCACCGGTATCGGCGAGTCCATGGGGGCTGTCGTTGGACGGACGTGGTGGCGCCCTCCGGAGGGAGAGCTCACTCACGCCGGCTCCGCGACTAAGCAATTATTGTCGTCAGTAGGGGGCTTAGTAGGTGGTGTCCTGCGTATGTTAGATCAGAACAGGCGCCACTGAACACCACCGAAGTGACTCGGCAGCAGTGCAGTGTCTCCTCCGGTTGGTTGCCTCTTGACGACTTGACATTGACTGCTCCCTGTGGATTGCTGGTGCCGGGGCTGCGGCGGGGCCGGCCGGGCTATGGTTGTGGATGGGGTGTCGGAATGAGCGGTGTGGGTGCAGTGCCTCTGAGGTGGCGCAGAGGTTGGGACAGCAAAAAAAAACAAAAAAAAACAAAAAAAAAAAAAACTTGACTGCTCCTCAAGAGACACATCCATTAAAAGGGTAAAACTTGACTGTGTGTGACCAGTCTTCCTCTTTGAGCCCATAGCACAATCGGTTGTGGACGAGATTTGCCCAGGGCCAAAATCTTCCTAATCAAGTTCTTTTGTTGATCTGCTTTGTTTGGAAGCCATTTGTACAGGAATTATCTGTGTTTTCTGCTAACCTGATCTCAACCCTGATATTACCTCAGTGGTCAGCCTGGCTCAAAACAACACAATTTGTCTTTGTTTTGCAATCATTGGGAAATAGTGCCAGAGGTTGTGTTAATCTGTTTTGAAATGATTTGTTGATGAAGTGTGTCTGTGCATGTAGCAGTGTAATCTACCTGCGAGAAAGAGGTGTTTTTTTTTGTGAACTGCTGGGCTGTTTTTGCCCTGGACTTGTGAATTGCCCAATGCTGGAATCTGTCATAGGAAACACATTCCATCTTGAATCATCTACCACTGTCACGAGTTTGTCACGAGGCCTACGACGTTCGACCCACCTAGGGTGGCGGAATTACTTATTTGTTTATTGTCGTTGCTGTTGTTGTGTATCCGTCCCTTAGGGTGGCTTGTGGTGCAGTTGCACCTTGGTGTGGTTCAGCTCAACTTCGGTCTGCTTTCTCTCTCTCTCTCTCTAATTCCACCGCCCGTGCTATTCATCCTGCAAGTTCACGGGTGGCCGGTACCTTTCTCTCGAACTTTCTGTCTATCGGCCTCTCGCCTGTCTTTTTACCTGTCGCACGTGCTTCGTTTCTTTTAGTTTGAAGTATGCTCACTCTGTGACGCAGCATGGCATGTTGGCCGCCATTGCTGACGGAGGTTAGCTCTTGACTCGAGCGGAAGATGTCTCTGGGGGCGCCTGCTCCAGTCCTGGTTCTTTACCTTATCGTCGAGAGTACAGTCAGTACTTTCAATTCCTGCAGTCGGCCTGTAGGAGAGGGACATCATTTCTTCTGTCTCCGCATCTTCGCCTCTGTCCTCTCGACTGGACAGAGGGTAGAGAGAGTCCTTTGACCCGCCTCTTCGTGGTCACCCACGGGTAGCTGGTAAGCATCAGTTTCGTGGTCTGTTTGTTTTGGTTTGTTGTTGTTAGCCGGCTTAGTCTTCGCTTTTGCGCAATTTTCTTTGTTTTCGAAATTGTAAGAGAAATATTGTGTGAGACCTTTTCTCTGGTTAATTCATCTTTAACCTGGCCATTCTAAATTATTTCCAAAATTCTTTCTCCTGTTTATGTGTCTGGTGATGCGGTAGTCGGTGGGGAAGGGAGAGAACTGGTGATTCAGGGTTGGAACTTGCTTGGTCTCGCTCGTCCGCCCCTGTCACATTCGCCGGACTTTTATCCTTCGGCCACCGTCTGTTTGTGTGTGCAAGGAGAACGAGTTTTATGTTCACGAGCGTGCGTACGCATGATTTGTCGTTCGGATGCGTGGTTGGAGATTTGTGTTTATTTGAAATGTGTTTATAAAATGTGACAGTTATGCCATTGAATTACTATTTGCAAATGTGGTGGCAGTTATTAAGCGATGGTCGCTGTGTTGATTTATTTCCTAAGGAAGGAAAAACGTTAAGCGTGAGTGAGAGAAGGGTGAAGATAATTCATATTTGTTTTATAACCTGTTGATTTAATGCAGTCTTTTACCTGCATCGTGTGAGAAGACTTAATTCAATGGATTTACTGTGTGCGTTGAATACACTTCCCCTCGCCCATCATGCGAGTGGCTAAGACTTGACAGCAATGGTCAGATGGTACTGACGGCAGGGTTCCAGTACTTCTTCTTCCCCTCTTCTTCTTTCTCCTCTTCGACTCTCCCAGCTCGTCCCCCCCTCCCTCCTGGATCCTTTTTTTAAAAGGGGTTTTAATTTGGAACTTTGCCCTCCCTTTCCCCCAAGAGCCCAATCCTTTAAAAAGGGGTAAAACTTACTGCCCCCCCACCAAAAAGGGAAACCTGCCCTTGGGGGGAAGTTTTTTAGCGCCCGGGGGACTCCCGGTTTGGGAGGTCGGGGGTTTCAACCCCATCAAGTCATGGGGTTTTTTTCTGCCCCCCCGGGCCCCAACCCAAGTTGGGGTTTGCTCGAACTCATTTGGGGAAGACGGGGACCAAACAGTGGGTTTTTTAAAACCACAAAAAGGAAATTGCTTATTTGAAGTGGGCTAAAATTTCCTGACCAACACTGAAAAGGCCTGTATCCCCCCGGGCCTGTTGACGCCAGGAAATATTTTTAAAGGAAGCGAGATTACGGGCCCTGCCATTACCCTCAAAACCGAAAGGAAAAATTCCGTAGCATCATCTTAATAAACCCCCTTTCCCCAAATTAAATTCAGCATTAAAAAAAAATTCCCAGGTTGTGGCCCTTCATCCCCTGCTCCAGGGTGACCTAAAATTTGGGTGCCCCTTTTCCACGTCTGGGGGCCTTGGTTTGCTTCCGTGGGGTCACCGGTATCGGCGGGCCCAAATGGGGGCTGTCGTTGGACGGACGTGGGGCGCCCTCCGGAGGGAGAGCTCACTCACCCCGGGCTCCCCCCGACTAACCCAATTTTTTTCCCGTCAGTAGGGGGCTTAGGGGGTGCCCCTGCTTTTTTTTAGATCAAACAGGCCCCAACTGAACACCACCCGAATTTAAACCAGCAGCAGTGCAGGGGGTTTTCCTCCTTTTTGGGTTGCCCCCTTAAACGACTTGACTTTGACTGTTTCCCCTGGGGAAATTGGGGGCCCGGGCGCGGGGGGGCCGGGGGCTAGGGTTTGGTGGAAGGGGTGTGGGAAAATAAAGGGGTGTGGTGCAGTGCCTCTAAAGTGGCCCCAGAGGTTGGGACAGCAAAAAAAAAAAAAAAAAAACAAAAAAAAAAAAATTTTTATTTGCCCCTCAAGAACACACCTTTAAAAAGGGAAAAACCCTTGACTGTGGTGACCCAGTTTTTCCTTTTTTGAGCCCATAGCACAATGGGTTTTTGGACGAGATTTGCCCGGGGCCCAAAAATCTTCAAATAAAGTTCTTTTTTTGATTCCTTTTTTTTTGGAACCAAATTTGTACGGGAAATTTTTATCTGTTTTTTCGGGCCAAACCCTGATCTCAACCCGATATTCCCCTCAGTGGTCACCGGGCTCAAAAAAAACAAAATTTTGTCTTTGTTTTGCAATTTTTTGGGAAATAGTGCCAAGGTTTTTGTTAATCGTTTTGAAATAAATTTTTTTGATGAAGTGTTCGTCCCTTTAGCAGTTTAAAACTACCCTGCGAGAAAGGGGGTTTTTTTTTGTGAATTTCGGGGCTGTTTTCCCCTGACTTGTAAAATTGCCCAATGCGGGAAAATTTTCATGGGAAACAAAATTCCATCTTGAATCATCTACCACTGTCACGGTTTTTGCCACAGCCTACGACTTTCACCCCACCTAGGGGGGGGGGAATTATTTTATTTTTTATTTTCTTTTGGCGGTTGTTGTGTATCCGCGCCTTGGGGGTGGCTTTTTGGTGCATTAAATTTGGGGTTTTGGGTTCAGCTCAACTTGGGTTTCCTGCTTTCCCCTCTCTCCCTCTCTCAAATTTCCACCCCCCCCCCTAAAAACATCCTGAAAAGTTTCCCCGGGGGCCCGGTACCCCTTTCCTCGAACTTCTTTCTATGGGGCCCTCTCCCCTTTGCTTTTCCCCTTCGCACTTTCTTCGTTTTTTTTATTTTTGAAGAATGCTCACTCTGTGACGCAGAAATTGGAAATTTTGGGCCGCCATTGCTGACGGGGGGTTACCTTGACTCGAGGGGAAAAAAGATGTCTCTGGGGGGGCCCTGCTCCGCCCGGTTTTTACCTTATCGTCGAGAGAAACAGTCATATTTTCCCATTCCGCAGTGGGCCTGTATGAAAAGGGCCCTCATTTCTTCTTTTCCCCCCGCATCTTCCCTCTGTCCTCCCCCAACGGACAGGGGGTAGAAAGATTTCCTTTGACCCGCCTCTTCGGGGGTCACCCACGGGTAGCTGGTAAGCATCAGTTTCGTGGTCTTTTTGTTTTGGTTTTTTGTTGTTACCGGGGCTTAGTCTTCGTTTTTTGCCAATTTTCTTTTTTTTTTTCGAAATTTAAGAGAAAAAATTGTGTAAAGAATTTTTCCGGGTTAATTCCATCTTTAACCTGGCCATTCTAAATTTTTCCCAAAAAATTCTTTTTTCCTTTTTATGTCCCGGGTTGATGGGGAAGCCCGGGTTGGGAAAGGGGAGAAAACCCTTTTTTTATTCGGGGTTGGGAACTTGTTTGGGTCCCCGCCGTCCCGCCCCTTTTCACTTCCCGGACTTTTATCCTTGGGGGGCCACCGCCTTTTTGGGTTGTGAAAGGGAAAAACGAGTTTTATTTTTTCACGGGGCGTGCGTACGCATGTTTTGTCGTTCGGTTGCTGGTTGGAGTTTGTGTTTTTTTTTAAAAATGTTTTAAAAAAATGTGACAGTTATGCCTTTGAATTACTTTTGAAAATGGGTGGCAGTTATTAAGCGATGGTCGCTGTTTGATTTTTTTTCCCCTAAAAAAAAGGGAAAACGTTAAGCGTGAGGAGAGAAGGGTGAAGAAAATTCATTTTTGTTTATAACCTGTTGAAAAAAATTTGCATCCTTTTACCTGCATCTTTTTGAAAGGGAATTTTAATTTTCAATGGATTTACGTGTGCGTTGAATACATTTCCCCTCGCCCATCAGCAGGGGCTAAGACTTAAAACCAGAAATGGTCAATGGAACTGGGGCGGGGTTCCAGTCCCTTTTTTCCTTCCTCCTTCCTTCTTCTTTCCCTCCTCTTCACTCCCCCTCCCCCCCCAAACTCCTCCCCCCCCCCCCGGGGGGCTTCACCTGGAGCACGATCTGGAGGTGCCCCGTACGGTGGGGCCCCACTTTCGGGTTTTAAAGCCCACGGGGGGGAGGTGCCCCCCCTTTTATCGGGGGCCACCCTTTGGGTGGGGAAAACCGAGGGCTGGTAAGACCCCCCCTCTTTTGACGGCCGGCCGGGGCCCCCCGTCCATGACCTCCATTAAAAGCTACCCCCCCCCCCCCCCCCCCCCCCCCCGGGAAAAACCCTTTTCACTGCCCGTTTGGGAAGTCGGGGGTTTCGGTTTTGACAAACTCCCGGCGAGAACCAACCCGGCTCGGAGCCCAAGGGGCGACAGGGGTTTCCCCAAGCAACCAAAAGGGGCAGGGGTGGAAAACCTAAATAAAAGGTTTTAAAAGAAGGGTCAATGCTAAAAAAATTTTTCCCTTTTAAAATTTTGGAGTATTTGCATTTTGGCGGGGAATGCTTAAGTGTGATCAAGTGCGTCGTATGGCAAAAATATTTATTTAAAAATCGGCATTTTTGGGGTGGGGGAGTGTTTGATGTGATTGTGCATTTTTGGGTTTTGCTGGATTGCTTGATCGTGATTGTGCAGGGTTTTTGTGCTTTGGGGAGTGCTTGATCGGATGTGCTTTGTTGTGTGCTTTGGGAAAGTCTTTTTAATTGTGACGGGGCAGGGTGCTGTGTTGGAATTTTCCTTTTTGCTGGTGTGAAAAAAAGGGGTTTTGTTCGTAATTTTTAAATTTTTGTGGCCCTCTTCGGAGCGGTGGGGGTCATCACCCCTTAAACTCCACCTAAACCAACCTGTCAGGGCAGCCCTTTCCGGGGGTGGGTCGTGAAAAAATTGGGGGGGGCCGCCCCGGGATTGGGGGGCTCGGCGTCTCCCCCCCCTTTTTTCCGGCGAAACCTTTTTAAAATTTATTTCTGTTTTGTAAAAGTTTAGTCAGTTTGTCGTGTTTTTTTTGGGTGGGGGGTTGGCGGGGTGACTCTAGTGTGAAGGGGGTCTTTTTGGGGCCTGGGGGAACACCCGCGTGACCGGAAGTCAGGTAAAACCAAAGGGGGAGTCGACCGCGCCCAACCTCCTTCCCCGGGGAAACCTCACCAGGTAGGGCCGTAAGTCTTGCCCTTTTTTTGGTTGGCGCTCAGTCTTCCATTCCTTTTTTGGGATTTAGCCAATTTTTTGTTTTTTTTTCTTTTCCGGGGTTGTTGTTTACAGGGGGGTGTATGGGACGCTAGTTTTTTTTTTTTTCCTCCCCCCCCCCGGACCCTTCTGCTATGTTTTTGTTTTGTTTTTTTTTTTTTTCCTTTCCCCCGCCACCCCCAAACCGCACTTTTTGCTCGTGCTGTAGAGGGGCGGTGTTGCCAGAGGGGGGGCCCAACCCGGGGAACCAAAATTTTTTGTTTTTTTTTTTTTTTTTCCGGGTACCCCCCACCGCACTTTTGGGCTCGGTTTTAGAGCGGGGGTTTTTCCAGAGTGGGAGCAGCCGGAATTTGTCCCCACACCACACACACACAAACACACATATACACACGCCCCAAAAATATTTGTTTTTTTTTTCTAGGGGAATTTGGTTTTTCCCGTTTTTGGAAAACGTGGGAAATTTTGTTTTTCATGTCGCCCGCCCGGGCGCTGGTGGTATGGCACCGAGCGTCAAGAAAAAAGGGAAATTTAAAAATTGTTACTGTACCCCAACTATTAGTACTAGTACTTTCGACAAGGGTAACATTCCCAAACCCCGGGGGTTGTAGCAGGTAGCCCAGTGAGTATTTTTAACCCCTCTTCGCTGGGGGGTCCCCTGTCGAACCCCGACGGCACTTCCGCTGGGGAAAGCTCAAAAGAATATCAAAGGGCAACTTTTGGGCTTCTGTTGTTTCGGGGGAGACCGAAACCTTCTCCTCCCCAGGTTTCCCCCTCGAAAGGGGGCATGCCCCAAAAATTCCTTAGGGAAAAGGGTCGAGCCCCCAAGGGACGGTCGAGGGGTCCCCCCCCGGGTTTTCCGGGAGTGGGAAACCCCCCCCGGGGGGACTCACTTCCGCCTGATGTATTTAAAGCGACAGCGACGGGGGGAAAGAGGCCCAACAAGGAAGGGGTTTGCTGGGGCAGGAAGCTCTTCGTAGGGAAGAGGCATTCAGGCGGGAAAGGGCTCCCCTAGAAGAGCGTAGAAGGAGGGGCCCAAACCCAAGGCCCGCGCAGAGAGGAGACGACAGACAGGAGATTAAAAAAGGGGAAAAGGGGCTATGCTCCCCGCAGGAAGGGGCTGCTCAGCAAGGGAGGAGGTTTGCTAAAGCGAAGGAGGCGGCGCTCAGCGAAGGGGGAGGCTGCCCGGGCCCGGAAGCCCACCGGGGGAAGAACTAGACAGGATGGAGGCTCTGCTGGGGGAAAGATGGAACAACAATTTTTCGGGGCCTCCCGCTTCGTAAACCGGGGGGGTTTAATCCCCCGGAAAGGTTTATAGATTTAGGGGCCCCCAAAGGGTTAAAGCTTCCAGATTTTCAACCTATTGGGGAAAATTGAAAAATTTTTCCCTTAGAGCATTTCGACAAGGTTGTTTTGTTCAAACCAATTGTCGAGGGGGAAAAAGGGCTATGCACCTTTTTTCTGGTTTAACGGGTTTGCTGAAAAGGGAGGGGTGTGCTCACTCTAAATGAAGGTGCGCCCTTAGCAGACATCCCTTTTGGCTCTGCGAAAGTTTTTCCCAAACCTTACCCCAAAGACCAACAGGGGAAAATTTGGGTCCATGAAAAGAATAAAAAGAACCTTCGTGCATTTTTTGGTGAAAAGGCGCGCAAAAAAACGCAAGGGTAACTGGCGCTTTTTAGCAATTTTTGGAGTTTGGAGGATCTATCCCTTAAACCAGCCCCCAAACCCAACGGGTCCCCAAGTTGAGGATCCATAGGCAAGACAGCACCCAGGTTTTTCGGGGCTGCAAATTCACACAGCTGGGGGTTTTTGTTTGAACTGGGCAGGGCTTAAGGAAACCCCAGAACGGAGAGGAAGCCCTCCCCCTTATTTGGTACAATAAGGCCCCGAAAAACGCTGGGGTGAAAAAGGCCGGCCCGTTCCCCCGGGGACCTCAGCCCTCGAATTTGTTTTTTTTGGGGTCGCCTGGCCACAAAAGGGAAAGATTGCCCTGAGCCGCGGAAGCATGGGGCAGTCCTTTCCACCCATCCCCTGCCTCGCAAACGGGGGTTTTAAATTCCCAGTTTCTGGGATTCAAGTGCCCAGGGTTTCTCCTTTTTGGTTCCCCCTTGGCGAAAACCATCAGGGATTCGGGAGAATTCAACACTCTTTTTGTGGAAAAGGTTTTATTTTCCCCCCCTAAGGCCCGGGGGGGCCGCCAGTTACGGGTTCCCGGGTTGGAGGCTGGTTTTAACCTCCCCCCGCCCTTCAGAACACGTTTCTATCTCCACCCCCACGTCTTTTCCCGAAGTAGGGGGAAACGCGGTGGAGCGACCTTTTGAAACCCCTTCCATAGGAATACTATCACCTTCGCAGTTTGGACGCAAGCAGTCCTTTGTCCGGTTTCGCCCGTACGGGCGTTTTTGGGGGGAGTACCCCCAACGCCCCCAAAGCTAAGAAGCGGGAACCCGGGAATTGCTTCCCTTTTTTCACCGATCTTTTACGGGGTTCTGGCGGGGGCCCCATCCTGCAAAGCTTTATCCGCCCTTCGGGCCGGGGATTTGGGTGCCCCCACGCCTACGCCAATTTGGGGGAAACGTCCCCTCATTTTTTCCCGACACCCCAAAGGTGAGTTTTCAAGCTTCAAAAGGGGGAAACCTTTTTGGGGGTTTTCCCAAACCAGGAAAGGGGGGGGGCCAAGCCGTTTTTCTTTCCCCCAAAGCTTTGAGAGATCTGTCCCCCCGGCAGGCCCACGCCCCCCCAAAGGTTTGCTTTGGGCCCAACGGACCTCGACGATTTAAAGGCGGGATTTCTTTGGCCAGGGTTTTGAACTCCCAGGTCAGGCATATTTGGGGGGCAGTTGCGATGCGGGCCAAGGGACAACCCCTGGGGGTCGCTTAAAGCGTGTTCCCCGGGGGTTCAGTGCCACGGGTTGGGGGGCCATTCAGCAATTTTGGGCCCCTTTTTGGGGGGCCCCCCTTTAATCCCCCAAACCGACGCTTTAAAACCGCTACACTTCGGAAGGGTAAACTTAGTAAAACCCCAGAGGCTGTCCCGCTTAGGACTATCGTTGCCCCTACTTTCTGACTTCTCAGGCAGTTTGGAAAACCGCGCACGGGGCGGCCCAAAAGAAGAAACGGGGGGGAAATTTTTTGAAACTGGAGAGGGGGGGTCATCATCCTCTATCCCAGTCCCTGGCCCGGGAACCGGGCCACCCAAAAACGTCGACCCAGGGGTTTTTGGGCAGTAGACTCCCAGAGTAAAGGCGTTCACTTTTCCGCCCATATCAAGGGTTCCTGTAATACGGATGCTAAACTATCGGGCCAACCCCCGTATTAGCAAATTGGAAAATCATTTTCAGAGGGAAAACTTCCCCCCCAACCGGGGTTAAACCCCTTTTTTTTGGCCCTCTGTATCGGGTTGAATTACATTTTGTAAATTTCAGGGGGGGGTTAAAGGGAAATGAATCCCCAAATGGTTCGTTTTGTACTTTTTTTTGGTTGGAAGGTTGGTTTGGGGGTTTTTTTTAAAATTTTAAAGAAATTATGTATTCCTCGTGTAAATTAAAACGGGGAATGTTTGTAAGGGATTTCGACTCTGTCAAATCACAGAGGTTTGGGTTCGGTCCCCATTTTTTTGAAAGATGCACATGCGACAAGGTTAAAAGGAAAACGTATCTCAAAAACAGATGCTTTTAAAGGGGGTTTGCCCACGAGTTTGTCACGGGGCCAACGACTTTGGGACCCACCAAGGGTGGCGGAATTTTTTATTTTTTTAAATTGTCGTTGCTTTTTGTTGGGGAACCGCCCTTGGGGTGGTTTTGGGGTCCCGGCCCCTTTGGTTTTGTGGTTCACCCTCAACTCGTTTTGCTTTCCTCTCTCTCCAAAAATTTCCCAAACCGCCCGTGTTTATTTCACCGCAAGTTCACGGGGGGCCGGGTCCCTTTCTCTCGAACTTTCTGCCCTTATCGGCCTCTGGGCCTGCCCTTTTTACCTTGGGCACGGGGCTTCTTTTCCCTTTTAGTTTGAAGAAATCTCACTCTTTTCCCGCAGCATGGAAATGTTGGCCCCCAAATTGCAAAACGGGGGTTTTGCCTTGACTCGAGCGGAAAATGTCCGGGGGGCGGCCTGCCCAGCCCCGGGTTTTTTAACCTTTATCGCGAGAGAAACAGTCAGAAACTTTAATTTGGGCAGTCCCGTAGGAGAGGGACATCTTTCTTCTGTCCCCGGCATCTTCGCCTCTGTCCTCTCGACGGGACAGGGGTTAAGAGAGTCCCTTTGACCCCCTCTTCTTGGTCACCCAGGGGTACGGGAAAAGCATCATTTCGGGGTCTTTTTTTTTTGGGTTTTGTTGTTAAGCCCCCTTGGGCTTCGTTTTTGGCGCAATTTTTTTTGGTTTTCGAAATTGTAAGAGAAAAATTGTGGCCCCCTTTTTTCTCGGGTTAAATTTCCAAATTTTTAAAACCTGGCCTTTCCCAAAATTTAAAATTTAAAAAAATTTTTTTTCCCCTTTGTTTATGTGCGGGTTATGCGGTAGTCGGGGGGGAAGGAGAGAACCTGGTGATTCAGGGGGGGGAAAATTCCCTTGGGTCCCCGTCCCCCCCTTTCACTTTTCGCCGGCCCTTTTTATCCCCCGCCACCCCCCTTTTGGGGTGTGCAAGGAAACGAGTTTTATGTTCACGAGCGGCAACGCATATTTTTCGTTGGGAAGCGGGGTTTTGGAGATTTGGGGTTTATTTTGAAATGATTTAAAAAAATGTGACAGTTATGCCTTTAAAATAACTTTTTGCAAATGGGGGCAGTTATTAAGCGATGGTGGGCTGTGTTATTTTTTTCCCTAAGGAAAAAAAACCCGTTAAGCTTGGGGAGAAAAGGGTAAAAGAAAATTTCCCAAAATATTGTTTAAAACCCCCTTTTGTTTAATGCATTTCTTTTACCTGCATCGGTGAGAAGATTTTAATTTAAATTTATTTACTTGTGCTTTGAATACACTTCCCCCCCCCCATAAACGAGTGGCAAACTTGACAGAAAAGGGTTTCAGATGGTACGACGGCGGGGTTTTCCCCAGTCCCCCTTTTTTTCCTTTCCCTTTCCTTTCCTTCTTCTTTCCCCCCCTCTTCGACCTCCTCCCACAACTTCCTCCCCCCCCCCCCGGGGGGTTTTTCACCGGAGCACGATCGGGAAAGGGTCCCAAACGAACTGGCGGGGGCCCAAACGTTTTTCGGGTTGAGACCACGGACGGGAGGGTTTCCACACGCTGATCGGGGCCCCGACGCCTTGGTCACCGGGGGTTTTGGAAAGAGACCCCGCCGCCCTTGACGGGCCGTCCTGGACCCCCTCCGGGCCCCTCCAGTAACAAAAAACGCCCCCCCCCCCCCCCCCCCCCGGGCCACGCTCTTCCTCCGCCCGCTTGGAAGTCGGGGTGTCGGCTTTGACGACTCCCTGCGAAACCAACCCCTCGGAGCCCCCAAGTGCGACAGGGTGCCCCCCGCAACCGACGGGGGCAGGGGTGTCACGCACTCCCATGGGAAAAGAAGGAAAATTTCGGAAAATTTTTCCCTTAAAAATGTGTATTTTTTAAAAAGGCTGGAATGCGGGTAATTTAAATTTTGCGTGGGTAGGGCGAAATATTTATTTATAACGGCATTTTTTGGGTGGGGGAAGTGTTTTAAATTGTAAATTGTGCTTTTTGGGTGGGCGTAGGAGGTTGTTTTTTTAATTGTCATGTTGGTGCTTGGGAGTGCTTATCGTGTTGTGCATTTTTGTGGCAGGAGTGTTTTAAATTTTTGACGTCCCATGGTGCTTGTGAAAGGAAGCCAAATTTTGCTGGTGTAAAAAAAATTTGTGGGGTTTGGAAACGAAAAACTTTTTTGTGTTTTTCCTTTTGGGCGGACGTGTGGGGTCATTCACCCCCTTAATTTCCCCCCACCTAGCCCCAAATCCTGCGGGGCAAACCTCCAGGGTCTTTCGTGACAACCACTATTTTTTGTTTTGGGTTAAACACATCCCTAAAAGGTTAAAATCTTCTGCAGTTTTTAAATTACCTTGGTAGCCTCCCCCTTCAAGCCATCCCCCCTCCCACCCCCTCTTTTCCATGGGGAAAACCAAGGCTCTTTTCCCAAACAGACTATCTCCACCTGCGGGAAAAATTCTTTTTTCCAGAGTTTTCCTTTTCTTTTTTGCTTCCACCGGTTTTTGGGCCTTTGCCCTTCTAAGGGAAAAGTCTTCTTTTTACACTTTTTTTTCCCCTTTTTTAAACCTCTCCTTTTTAAAAAAAAAAACGGGTTTTTGTTTTTTTCATTTTCCAAGTGTTTTCAGTAACCGTTTTTGTTGTAATCTGGGTTTTTAAATGGAGACTGTACAAAAGTCCAGAGGGACAGGAACGTCTTTTTTTCGGTTTTGTGTCTCCCCAAAATGGCCTGTTTAAACAGATAATTAAAACCCTGGGGTTTAAAAATGTTTGCAGAAGGGCTTGCACCCTTTGGCACACAGCCTAATTCTTCATCTGCCCCAGTGCCGGCATTTTTAACCCCTTTATATTCTTTTGAATTTCAGTATTCAAAACACATGTTTTTTTTTTTGTTCATTCAGGTTGGATCAAACCCCCCCATGAGGGAGGGCCCAAAAAAGGGTTGAGGGGGGCTGGCTGCCCCAGGGGCTTGGGAGTTCTCCGGGACAGACGATTCTCCTGCCTTCTTCAAAAATCGGGTGCTGCTTACCTCCCTTTTCGGGGGGGGCCTTTGATGCTCCCCTTTTTAAAAGAAATTGTTTCTGTTTTTTTCGTCGACAGTTTTCTTTGTGGGACCATTCTGTTCCAAAAAACCCCCTTTTAAACTTTCCCCTGAAAGCATTTTTAACGTATCCCTTTTTTGTTATCTGGCGCGGGGTTAAAAAATTGGGGTAACACACTCCAGAGGGGACACGGGTTGACCTTCTGCCACTGTCTTTTGCCATTGTGGGCCTTTTTATTTCTTTTTTTAAAAATATTTTTTTTTGTTATTATTTCTTTGTTTTTTTTTTTGGGCAGCCAAAAAATTTAAATTCCCCCCCCGGGAAGGGATACAAGGTGCAAGTAACACTTTTTTTTTAGTAAAACCAATGGTTTAAGTAAATGTTCAAAACAAAATGCCTTCTTCAGATTTGTAACAAACAACAACAAAAAGTTTTCCAAAAACTCCCCAGCATGGAAATGAACAATAAATAAAAAAGAAAAGAAACGGTGAGGTTTTTGGGTTTTTTAAAAAAAAAACCCTTTTTTGGAAAATGCTTTTGCTGCATCAGCACTTTAACTTTAAATGTTTTATGTTTTTAAAGTTTTAAATTTTTTTTTTTTTGAAAAATAAAGGGGGAAAAGCAGGTGGTCAAAGGCCCAA
The DNA here is from genome assembly GCA_018398815.1 of Conus ventricosus. Classification (NCBI taxonomy): domain Eukaryota; kingdom Metazoa; phylum Mollusca; class Gastropoda; order Neogastropoda; family Conidae; genus Conus; species Conus ventricosus. The sequence continues at coordinate 55,575,139 of CM031605.1, forward strand.
GCCAATTTTTTTAAATATGCCAAAACGTTTGGAAGTAAATTTTAACAAGGTTTTTAAACGGGCTTTGTTTTTTTGTAGAGTAAAATAATATTTTTGATGAATTTAAACCTTTCAGGATTTGATAAAGGGTAACCTGAAAGAGTTTGACACCCCCTTAAAAAAAAGGGTGAAACCCAAAAAAGGTCAGCGGGGCTTAGAAAAAAACAAAAAAAACAACCATTTGGGTCCAGGGGAAAGGAATAAAGGGAAGGGAGAGAACACCGTGAATGAAATGAAAGGGGAAATAAGCAGTGATGAGAGCAAAACGCCAATAGTAATTTCCCCTCCCAGGAAAATGTTGGAAAATCTTTTTTTGGAGAGGAAAGCTTTATGGCATTTTTTTCCAAAAACCTGTATGGTTTAAACCAAACACATTTTTGGGCTTGGTAAATTTTTTTCAAAAATTTTCCCCCATTTATTTGGCGTGACACCCTTTTTTTTTTTTTTTTTTTCATCTTTTTCCAATTTAAAGGAATGACAGAAAGAAAATTTAAACTTATAAGGGAACTGTGTGCGTTGAATACACTTCCCTCGCCCTATGCGTCTAAACTTGACAGCAGGGTCAGATGGTACTGAGGGCAGGGTTCCAGTACCCTTCTTCCTTCCTCCTTCCCTTCTTCTTTCCTCCTCTTCGACTCTTCCTCCCAGCTAACGTCCTCCCCCCCTCCCGGGCTTCACCGGGAGCACGATCTGGATGGTGCCACGAACTGGTCGAGGCCACGTTCTGGTTGAGACCATCGGACGATGGGCCACACGCTGATCGAGGCCACGCCTTGGTCGGACCGAGGGCTGTAGAGACGCCCGCCGTCTTGACGGGCCGGCCTGGACCCCCGTCCAGACCTCCAGTAACAGCTACGTCCCCCCCCCCCCCCCCCGGACACCTCTTCACTGCCCGCTTGGAAGTCGAGGGGTCGGCTTTGACGACTCCCTGCGAGAACCAACCCGGTCGGAGCACCTAGTGCGACAGGGTGCTCCCCAGCAGACTCGACAGGGGCAGGGGTGTGCACTGCACTCCATGGGTTAAGAAGGGTAAATGCTGGAAATATTTCCTTATAAATTTTGTATTTGTCATATGTGCTGGAATGCTGTAAGTGGATCATGTGCGTCGTAGGGCGAAATATTTATTTATAACGTGCATGTTGTGGGTGCGGGAGTGCTTAAATTGTGATTGTGCATGTTGTGGCGTTGGAGTGTTTTGATCGTGATTGTGCATGTTGGTGCGTTGGAGTGCTTGATCGTGATTGTGCATGTTGTGTGCGTTGGAGTGCTTTATTGTGATCGTGCATGGTGCTGTGTTGGAATGTCCATTTTGCTGGTGTGAATAAATGGGGGTTTGTATCGTAATCTTTATTGTGTGGTCTCTTGCGGAGCGTGTGAGGTCAGTCACCCCTTCACTCCCCACCTAGACCGATCCTGCGGGGCAGACCTCCAGGGGTCGGTCGTGACAACCACTATTTGTGTTTAGGGTTAAACACATCTCTCATGGTTACATTCTTCTGCATGTATTTATTAGCTGGTAGCCTACCCCTTCAAGCATCCCCCTCCCACCCCCTCTCTTCCATGTGGAAAATGCCAAGGCTCTCTTCCATCAGACTATCTCCACCTGCAGGAAATTCTGTTCCAGAGTTTTCCCCTCTTCTTGTTGCTTCCACCGGGTCTTTGCCTGTGTCTTCAAAGGGGGAAAAGTCTCTTGTTCACTGTTTTTCTGCCTTTATCATCTCCTTTTGTTATAAAAATCAGGTGTTGAATTTCATCTTCCAAGTGTGTAGCATGTGAACGTTTTTTGTGTAATCTGGGTATTTGGATGTGAGACTGTACATAAAGTCCAGAGGGACAGGAACGTCTTTTTTCTTTCGTGTTGTGTCTGCCCAAATGGCCTGTTTAACAGATGATTAAACTGGGGATGAAAAATGATGCAGAATGGCTTGCATCCTCGGCACACAGCCTAAGTCTTCATCTGCCCACAGTGTCGGCACTTTAAAACCCTGATATTCAGTTGAAGTCAGTATTCAGATCACATGTTTGTTTGTTTGTTTCAGTCCCGGGTTGGATCTATCCTCCCATGAGGTGAGGGCCCTGAAAAGGTTGAGTGTGGCTGGCTGCCCCCTGGGCTTGGGAGTTCTCTCAGTACAGACGATTCTCCTGCCTTCTTCAAGAATCTGTGCTGCTTACCTCCTCTTTTCTGCTGCTCTTTGATGCTGGGCCTTTTTTAAAAAAAATTGTTTTCTGTTCTTCTGTCGACGTTTTCTGCTGATGTGGACCAATTTTGTTCCAGAAACCCACTTAAACATTTCCTGATAGCAGTTTACGTTATGCCTTTTTGTTATCTGGCGACTGGGTGTTGAAAATTGTAAAACACTGTCCAGAGTGGACACTGGTTGACCATTCTGCACTGTCTGTTTGCCATTGTACCCCTTTTTTCTTTTTTTAAAAATATTTTTGTGCTACTTATTTTTTGTTACTTTTTTGCTAGACCAAATATGTATTTCAGGAAGATACAAGGTGCAAGTAACACTTTTTTTTTAGTAAACCAATGGATAAGTTTAAAAGTTCAACAACTATTCTTCTTCAGATGTGTAACAAACAACAGACATATAAGTATGCCAAAAGAAATCCCCAGCATGGAAATGAACAATGAATGAAAGAGAAGAGAAACGGTGAGGGTTTTGGCTTTTGAAAAAAAATTCTTTGTTTGGGAATGCTGTTGTCCCGCATCAGCACTTAACTTTTGAATGTTTTATGTGTTTTTTGTATTTATTTTTTTTTTTTGAGAATCAAGGGGAAAGCGAGGTGTTCTATGGCATAGCCTAGTTTTTATATGCCATTACGATGGTAGTATAGTTACAAGGTTTATTAACTGCTTTTGATTTTTGTAGAGTATATAATATTTTTGATGATCTACCTGTTTTAGGATGTGATGATGTAACCTGCATGAGTTTGACAGCCTGAAAAAATGGTGTAACGATGTAGTCAGCTGGGCTATAGAAAGAAAACTAAACAACCAGTTGGGTACATGGAAAGGAGATAAAGGAAGGGAGAGAACACCGTGAATGAACATGTAAGGGAAATAAGCAGTGATGAGAGCAGACGCCTAATAGTAAGTTGCCTCCCAGGAAAATGTTGGAAAATCTGCTTTGAGAGGAAAGCTGTATGGCATGGTTCCAACAACCTAGTATGGTTTCACCATCACAGTTTTGCTTGGTGAATTTTCAGAAATTCTCCCATTTACTGGCGTGACATCTTTTTTTTTTTTTTTTTTTCATCTGTTCCAAGTTAATGGAATGACAGAAAGAGATTTCAACTGTCTTCTTATTGAGATACTTCAGACCTTAGCGTATCTTTACATCTATCAATGATGTATCCTTCCTTACATTTTGCTTTGAATTCAACAGCAGTGTTCATTCACACCTGGTGACCTGCACATTTCTTGTTGGTTGGTTGCAGCTTTGTTAGCAAGAATTATTGTGTCTGTTTCTGCCTGTTCTTTGTTGACAACCTTTTGAGCTGGAAAGTTAAAAAGATATGTATGAAATGACCTAAGAGGGAATTGTAATGAACTGTTTTTGAAACATGTCTGGCGTTTGTCAAAATTTTACACTGTGCAATTTTTTACCAAGTCTGGAGATTGCTGGGATGTGTGTGACGGCAATCAGCTTGATTTTTCTAAGTAGATCCACCGAGAATTCATGTATTTTAGGTTCCTTTTTGTAAGGCAAAGAAAGACCCAACCAGCCCTTCACGATGTTTGCTGTATTTTGATAATGATAATAATGAATACTTATATAGCGCCTATTCTTGGCTAGAGACCAAGCTCTAAGCGCTTTACAATCCACACTCGTTTACACAACGGGCTGCCTACCTGAGTAGTGCCGACTGAAGAGCTGCCAGCTGGCGCTTCATTTAGTCATTTCCCATGTCATCCAGTCAATATCGTCCAACATCGTTCACTCAGTATCCTTACCTCCTTCATACTTTCCATTTCTCACGCAAGGTGCATGCTATGTATAACGTGTCATCCATACCAACGGCCAAACTGGCCTTCTCTTCGGAAAGTTGGTGACGGGATTGTATGTGTGTGCAAGATGTTACGTGTGCATTCACACACGGAACCTCACTTTATAGTCTCATTCGAAGGACTGTATGGGAAAAGGAGTCAGAACCAGTGTTAACTCCGAGGGGAAAATCCCCCAGTACCGAAACGGCCCGGCGGAGATTTGAACCCAGCGACCCCAGGATCACGAGTCCGGCGCTCTACCAACTGAGCTATTGTTTTCAGTTTTATGCACATAGAATAGTACTGGGAATATGGCTCTGGATGTATGTCCTGAGATTATATGTTGAAGCAAAGACCATTAGGAGGTTGACGTTTCATTGTCTTCCCTTATTTTGAAAATAACTTATCTACCATGATTCACATGATGGCTTTACTCTTGGTGTGTAACGCATATTACGCATTGCTAAGACAGTTATCGTGTGGTTTGGGGTTGCAAAGTAATGGTGAGTGTGACAACATTCATTGGTAAGATATCATTGCGATGTTTAGGGGGTGTTATTTAGACAACTCCTGAGAAAGCTGTTTTGGTCAGCTGGCCTATATGCGTTGTGATGGAGTGATAATAGATTGTTAAAAGCACTTAAAATCTTATTTTCCAGCGATTTATTTAGAGAGCTTGGTTCATGTTTGTCATCACTGGTACTGAAAAAGATTTAGAGGCGCCATTTAAACTTGTACATTTTTAGCTCATTATGATGTGTTTAATGATTGCTTTGCTGTATGGTGTGTTTTGTTATGTTCTCATTCATTTTTTTCCCCTTTTTTAACCAATTGACATCTTGTGCTGCACCGCTCTGCAACTGTGATATCAAAGATGATTTCTTTTAATGACATGAACATCAGTATTGTAATTGCTCATTTGTTGTCAGGTTGATATCCTTTCAAAGGATGCAGTTTGTGATAATAGACTGCAGAAGGTGATTTTGATGTGGAGATAGGAATAACTAGTGGATGTGAATGTGAAAGATGTGGATAATTTGGGCAGATGAGATATGACTTTTATGTGTGATAATTAGCTGTAGGGCAGATTGATGAAATATGAATGCTACCTCAGAATTCTCACACAGAACATTTTGTTCTCTTTCCAGTGTCCCAGAAATTTACAGAACAGCATTAACCAGTTGATAACCATGTAAAGAATAAGTGAATGTTCTGAAATGTGGAAGAACTTAACAATGAATAGTTTTGCTGAAAAAAAGGAAACGTTGAATTGCCTACTGATTGGCAGTTTCGTTAGATTTCAGTTAATTTTCATTACACATGTATCGAAGTGAGGAAATTGATAGACACAGAATTGTTCGCTTGGCTTGATCATGTAATTATTGTTCGAGGAAAGCCTGAAGTAACACAGACGCCATAGCCCAAAGTGCATTGTGATGACTCAGATTATAAGGTCAGTATCCACTGTTATCCTAAATACCTAGTCCAGACTTTAGCACACTACGGGTTAAATGGAAAAGAAAATATTACTCAGTCAGTTCTCATCAACTTCATGAGTACAAGTTTGGGAGGAGTGTTCATATCTCATGACCATTACTGCAGGTTTCTGTATCTCTCAAGCCTGGCTGATGCTGTTCAACATAATTAGGAGAGAAAGTTAGTCATTTAGTCTGTAACTTAAAATCAATCTGTATAGAATCAACATCATTTTTGTCATAATGATGCAAGATAGACACCAGTAACTGTAAATTTCTTGGTTCTTTGTGTGATATGGTAGCCAATGTCACCATTTTATCAGCTCGGAATCATTCCAGATGAAACAAATTGCTTTTGCAATGCCACACTCCCAAGCTATTCTGTACTCCCCCTTTATATCCATGCTCAAGATTTGTTTCTACCTAAAATCTGCGATGTTGAAGGGGTAATTTTGGTGATAGTCTAATGCATTCACTTGGTTGACTCCATGAGACTCATGGATCATGGGAATATTAATCGTTTGGTAGGCTCTGTAACATAGGTGATGAGGCTCGAGAGTAGGCAACATAGTGGGAGGTGTTCTACACTTGATGCTGATTCATGATACTACTGAACAAGAATTACAGGAAGCAGTTTCATCGTTTTTTTTCCAGATTTATTGTTTATCTATTTATTCATTAATTTTTTTGCTGTCCCATCTTCTCAGTGGAAGGGCACCCACATGGCTCATTCTGCAGCCCTGCCCTCTGCAGAAGTCAGTGTCACATGGGCAAAGAGGCAACCCGCGAGAGGAGACACTGCACTGCTGCTGAGTCACTTCAGTGGTGTTCAGTGGTGCCTGTTCTGATCCAAAATGCACAGGACACCACCTACTAAGCTCCCTACTGATGACAATAATTGCTCAGTCGCAGAGCTGTCGTGAGTGAGCTGTCCAATGACAGCCGATATTGGTGACCCAGACAGAGTCAAACCAAGACTGGATTCAGGCTCATGTTTTAACCATCCCAGCGGTAGCTAGCAGACGTCAGGAAGGTGCCAGTGTCAGGTAGCCTGGCATTGTGTGTGATACTGATGGCTTTCTGTGGACAGCACAGGCCTGGGTCTGGCCTCTGTTTGGAGTGGTGGGAATGAGCAGCGTGAGAGATGTCATGCCATGATAGATAGGGTGGAAGGAAAACGAGATTCCTTAGTGAATCTGTGGCAAGTTGTGTGGACTGGCCTCTTGGCAGCTGGATTTTTTTAAGCTTCCTGTGTGCTGCTGGTCATTAAAGAACCAAACTAGCAGTTTGATTTTCTGGGTACTGCTTTAAAGGAAATGCCACCCCCCATCCCCCAGCCACTCCTCAGCTCTCCTCCCTGCATGTCCAAACTGCACCATGTTGTGTATGAGAATCTGGCAGTAGTATCTGATGTCTAGACTCGGACTCAGATTCAGACTTTGTCAGCAGAACCCTTAAGGGTCTGTCTATAAGAGGTCTGTGTGTTGGTGTGCAGTTGAAGTTTATGACAGACCATTTTAAACATTTGCCTGCAGTGTGTGAGGTTCAACTGTGGATGCCGACTCTCCACTGAGTTGTCGTCGCCTAGAATTGAATTGATTTCAACCAAGTTTCATATAATCCTCAGTAATGTTCATGTCGTCATTATTGATTTAGAGGAACCTCTATCTGTAAATCTTCTGAGGTCAAGGCAGATGTGCTCTGTCTGTCTATGGCACTTATTAGTGTTGTCACATTTTTCTTCTTTTTTTTCTTCCCGCATACGCAGGCTGATACTCCTGCGGACACTCCCTGTATAGACAGGCAAGGATTAATCCCATCTACCCAACAAAGGGAGTAGAGTTTAGTGTGTATGACTTTTTTTATCCCACCATTAAGGCAGCCATACTCCAACTTCACGGAAACTTGTCACATTCATTCAGTGCAAGGTAAGAAAAAAAGAAAAAGAGATAAAAAATCTTGTTTGTTTTGAAGACAAGGCAAATGGTGTGCATAGGAATGAAAGCTGTTGGTTGCAGCTCCAGCTTCTTAATGCTCACTACTTTCCAAAGTTATCAGTATGATGATGTAGATGGTGAAAGCTTGACCCCACAGGTGGTGTGAACTCATACACTGTCAGCTTCCACAGATAAATGATTTAACTGTTTGACTTTGGCCCTTTCCACCCAAGAAAGATGGGTCAGACAGAAAGACTCCAATGACGGAGCATTCTTGACTGGTGGGTTTAATTCTCATTCTGTTTTATCATGCTCTCATTTCCTTCCTGTTTTTGTGCATTTTTGAAAGTCAGCGTGAGTGCAAGTCTTCTGGTACAGTGCACATATTGAATGAGTGCAGGTCAGCTAGAATAGTGCTTACATTGAATGGATACACTACTCGTTCTATGTGCCTTGATGATTTTTAAAAAGAATGCACTTACCGGTGTTGCTCTGCACTTTGGTTTGCAATGTCTGTGGATGTGAATTAATTGATATTGTGTCTGTTTAAAGGTGAAAGATTAATTTTACTACCTTTTTTTTTTCTTAAATTTTCTGTGACCCACCCTCCACCGCATTTCTCCATTGCTGCTCATGTTGACATTTTCATGTGATGTAGAATGTATCACCTCAAGAATCATGAGATACATGTCTGCTGCAGTTTGCCTATAATGAGATGGAATACACTTTGTAATAGGCATGTATACTGTAGTTTTTTCTTTTTTTTTTATATTGTTGCTATGTAATCAGATAATGTAAAATCCAAGTATTAAAAAAGAAGTGAATATACAGCATCAAAACGAGCATGGTTTCTTGCTCTTGTATGTGTTCCTTTTCATCAATACTATATGTATCAAAACTTTATTTTCAGTCTCTATACCTAATATCCATTAGTCAACATGTAATCTAAAATACCGCTGTTTGTCGGATGTCAGTCAGATCACCATCAGAGATGATTCTGGATGGTGTACGCTGCATGTACATCTTCACCTGCACCCCATCTGCAGTGCCAGATGTTAGGTGGAGATAATTGCCATTTACATCCTTTGCACCAGTAATGTCCCCTGTTCTGCTCTTCACTGCATTTTCTGCAGTTTTCCTTCTTCTCTCTTTTCTCTCAGAATCTCACTAAGTCAGTACATCCAAATTCTGTGTTTTTCTCTTTTTTGCTAGAATTTTCTTTAAAAAAAATTTTTTTTGGCTACACTGCTGTACTCGGAGAAGTAGGCCAAATGGTAGCTGACATTGGGATGGGCAGTGGAGAGCTGTACTGTGACAACCAGGCTGGGTGATTGTTCATACAGGAATGGGCAGTGGAGAGCTGTACTGTGACAACCAGGCTGGGTGATTGTTCATACAGGAATGGGCAGTGGAGAGCTGTACTGTGACAACCAGGCTGGGTGATTGTTCACACAGGAATGGGCAGTGGAGAGCTGTACTGTGACAACCATGCTGGGTGATTGTTCAATGGAATGGGCAGTGGAGAGCTGTACTGCGACAACCAGGCTGGGTGATTGTTCAATGGAATGGGCAGTGGAGAGCTGTACTGTGACAACCAGGCTGGGTGATTGTTCATACAGGAATGGGCAGTGGAGAGCTGTACTGTGACAACCAGGCTGGGTGATTGTTCATACAGGAATGGGCAGTGGAGAGCTGTACTGTGACAACCAGGCTGGGTGATTGTTCAATGGAATGGGCAGTGGAGAGCTGTACTGTGACAACCATGCTGGGTGATTGTTCATACAGGAATGGGCAGTGGAGAGCTGTACTGTGACAACCAGGCTGGGTGATTGTTCACACAGGAATGGGCAGTGGAGAGCTGTACTGTGACAACCAGGCTGGGTGATTGTTCAGTGGAATGGGCAGTGGAGAGCTGTACTGTGACAACCAGGCTGGGTGATTGTTCAATGGAATGGGCAGTGGAGAGCTGTACTGTGACAACCAGGCTGGGTGATTGTTCATACAGGAATGGGCAGTGGAGAGCTGTACTGTGACAACCAGGCTGGGTGATTGTTCAATGGAATGGCCAGTGGAGAGCTGTACTGTGACAACCAGGCTGGGTGATTGTTCATACAGGAATGGGCAGTGGAGAGCTGTACTGTGACAACCAGGCTGGGTGATTGTTCATACAGGAATGGGCAGTGGAGAGCTGTACTGTGACAACCATGCTGGGTGATTGTTCAATGGAATGGGCAGTGGAGAGCTGTACTGTGACAACCAGGCTGGGTGATTGTTCAATGGAATGGGCAGTGGACAGCTGTACTGTGACAACCAGGCTGGGTGATTGTTCAATGGAATGGGCAGTGGAGAGCTGTACTGTGACAACCAGGCTGGGTGATTGTTCATACAGGAATGGGCAGTGGAGAGCTGTACTGTGACAACCAGGCTGGGTGATTGTTCATACAGGAATGGGCAGTGGAGAGCTGTACTGTGACAACCAGGCTGGTGATTGTTCACACAGGAATGGGCAGTGGAGAGCTGTACTGTGACAACCAGGCTGGGTGATTGTTCAATGGAATGGGCAGTGGAGAGCTGTACTGTGACAACCATGCTGGGTGATTGTTCAATGGAATGGGCAGTGGAGAGCTGTACTGTGACAACCAGGCTGGGCGATTGTTCAATGGAATGGGCAGTGGACAGCTGTACTGTGACAACCAGGCTGGGTGATTGTTCAATGGAATGGGCAGTGGAGAGCTGTACTGTGACAACCAGGCTGGTGATTGTTCACACAGGAATGAACAGTGGAGAGCTGTACTGTGACAACCAGGCTGGGTGATTGTTCAGTGGAATGGGCAGTGGAGAGCTGTACTGTGACAACCAGGCTGGGTGATTGTTCACACAGGAATGGGCAGTGGAGAGCTGTACTGTGACAACCAGGCTGGGTGATTGTTCACACAGGAATGGGCAGTGGAGAGCTGTACTGTGACAACCATGCTGGGTGATTGTTCAATGGAATGGGCAGTGGAGAGCTGTACTGTGACAACCAGGCTGGGTGATTGTTCAATGGAATGGGCAGTGGAGAGCTGTACTGTGACAACCAGGCTGGGTGATTGTTCATACAGGAATGGGCAGTGGAGAGCTGTACTGTGACAACCAGGCTGGGTGATTGTTCACACAGGAATGGGCAGTGGAGAGCTGTACTGTGACAAGTAGGCTGATTGTGAGCATGGGGGTGGACATTAGAGTGCTGTACTGTGACAACAAGTAGGCTGATTGTGAGCATGGGGGTGGACATTAGAGTGCTGTACTGTGACAAGTAGGCTGATTGTGAGCATGGGGGTGGACATTAGAGTGCTGTACTGTGACAACAAGTAGGCTGATTGTGAGCATGGGGATAGACATTAGTGTGCTGTACTGCAACAACTAGGCTGGGTGATTGTGTGCGCTGGAATGCCATAGTGTGCTGTACTGCAACAACTAGGCTGGGTGATTGTGTGCGCTGGAATGCCATAGTGTGCTGTACTGCAACAACTAGGCTGGGTGATTGTGTGCACTGGAATGGCATAGTGTGCTGTACTGCAACAACTAGGCTGGGTGATTGTGTGCACTGGATGGCAGTGGCTGGGTGATTGTGTGCACTGGATGGCAGTGGCTGGGTGATTGTGTGCACTGGGATGGCATGGTGCTGTACTGCAAACAACTAGGCTGGGTGATTGTGTGCACTGGATGGCAGTGGCTGGCTGATTGTGTGCACTGGATGGCAGTGGCTGGGTGATTGTGTGCACTGGGATGGCAGTGGCTGGGTGATTGTGTGCACTGGATGGCAGTGGCTGGGTGATTGTGTGCACTGGATGGCAGTGGCTGGGTGATTGTGTGCACTGGGATGGCAGTGGCTGGGTGATTGTGTGCACTGGGATGGCAGTGGCTGGGTGATTGTGTGCACTGGGTGGCAGTGGCTGGTGATTGTGTGCACTGGATGGCAGTGGCTGGGTGATTGTGTGCACTGGGATGGCATAGTGTGCTGTACTGCAACAACTAGGCTGGGTGATTGTGTGCACTGGATGGCATAGTGTGCTGTACTGCAACAACTAGGCTGGGTGATTGTGTGCACTGGATGGCATAGTGTGCTGTACTGCAACAACTAGGCTGGGTGATTGTGTGCACTGGATGGCATAGTGTGCTGTACTGCAACAACTAGGCTGGGTGATTGTGTGCACTGGGATGGCAGTGACTGGGTGATTGTGTGCACTGGATGGCAGTGGCTGGGTGATTGTGTGCACTGGATGGCAGTGGCTGGGTGATTGTGTGCACTGGATGGCAGTGGCTGGGTGATTTGTGCACTGGGATGGCAGTGGCTGGGTGATTGTGTGCACTGGGTGGCAGTGGAGTGCTGTACTGTGACAGAGGTTTAGCGGGTGCGAGCATAGGGATGGATAGTAGATTGATGTTTACCGACATCGTGGTGGATGATTGTCAGCTACCAGTTGCAGGATTAATTTTGAGGTAAAAGTAATTTAAAGTAAAACCGCCAGCTAACATGGACAAACAAATTACAAGACGAAACGCGACGCGTTTCAACCTCTTGGGTCATCTTCAGGCAACATTCAGGACAATGAAAAAATGAGCAATGGCTTATCTTCTCATTCGGTGCAAGATGGGCGACTTGTGCCGAATTCGAGAAGGTAAGCGATTGCTCATTAAAAAAACGCGCGTTTTGTAATTTGTTTGTCCATGTCAACTTGAGAATCTACTTTAAAAGTCTGCTTCAATTTCCGCCTGCAATCGCCTCTCTGAGACTAATTGTGATGATTGTATTTTTTTTAAACGGGAAAGGATGAAGAACAAGCAGAGTGGCAGATGCCTCCGTCATATGTGGTGTTTCATGGTCTAGGAGTTCAGTAATGTGCAGTATTATCTGCACTCGATTCTGAAGCCTCGACACTGGAAGTCTATTTTGGGGTCTTTTCGCTTTTAAAATAATTCTTCATGGATGTGCCTTCAGCTCTGAACTTGCAACTAGTACAAGCTATCCTCGCACAACATTTAAGCATTCCATTCACTCCTGCATACCTTCATGACTTTTTTTTTTTATTAGTTTGACTGGAACAAGTATAAATTTACAGCAAGTCTTCATTCTGTCTGTGCCTGACCTAGTAGTACATCACAAGGGGGAACTAACAACCCCCTGCAGTACGTGTCCAACAATGCATTTCTCAAGAGGCGAGAGTTCTCCGCGCTGGTGACCTACTCGTTTTTGAGTGAACCAGTATTTTAGGAAGAAGAAATGCACCCAACAGCATTCAGACCAGTAATGGTCACAGATAAAGATGGCACATGAAAGCAGCTGTATTCAAAGTTCTACAACTGTTGGATGCATTCACACTCGATTCAGAGTACATAAAATGGAAATAAGCGTCGTCTGCCGCTTGTCAGCAGTTCCTTGCCGCCTTCCAAGACACTGCTGCAGTCCATCCGGGTGGTCCGACTGAACAGAACTTTAAGCGTCTACCTACCCCCTCCCCCCCAAAAAAAAACTCGGACAAAACTAGCCTAGCAATGGCCGCACATAGGTCAACATTAATGAGACTGCAGCATTCTCAGGGGGGGGGGGGGGGGGGGGGGGGGGGGGGGGGGGGGGGGGGGGGGGCAGGGTACAAGTTGAGACGCTGTAGAACGGATATGCGTTTAAATACACATCAAAGTAGCACCTGCAGACACAAAATGCTCTTTCCTCATTATTTTAAACCCCCCCCCCCCCCCCCCCCCCCCCCCGATCTGCAATTCGCATTGCAGATGGGGTGACGAGGCAACCATTGTCAGGTAAAGGAGCATTTCAAAAGCAAGCATCGACAGAAACTTGGGCATTCTACAGGTGATTGAAATGACAGTGATTGCCCAACGCTGCAGCACGTGCACTCTACCCAGCATGCGTTAGTCTCCCAAATTGAGCACCTGTCACAAGACATATTTAACATGTCTTTGCGTGACCTTGACCCAACGACTGCATATGCAAGACATGCCCAACACTGGACATGACCTTGACCACCCACAGCGTGTGTAAGATGCGTCAAACAAGTGCTTGCGCGACTTTGATGGCCCAACCACTGCATGGGCAAGACATTCCCAACATGCAATATAGACGACTCCCTCAACTGTACACAGGGAAAAACACGTACAAAAAAAACCCAACGAGACACTAAATGGACAGAGCCACAGACATAAGCAAATCAATTTCCATTATTGCAGTTGCTGTAGAGAAAGATGATACCGCAGTTGCTGCAGAGAAACTTGATGCCAAAGAAACATGGGTGAATATGCTCACCGATTTTGTTGTTCCCATCTATCAGGAATAATGGGTTTGAAAGTGAAGGCTGAGGATCTGAACTAAAGAATCTCCAAGTCTTGGTCTACAAATCAACGCTGTCTGGAAAGCACAGCCTTGCGTTTCTGGATTTGTCTGCCACGTTTTAACCTTGTGCCATAAGTTACAACAACAACAAACAAATCGAATATGAAATGACTACAAAAAAAATGCTATGAAAGGTAAAGAAAATATTGCCCCGAACTACAAAATGTGAGAAAATTGTATCAAAAGACAAACAAGCAAGCACACACACGCAGATACAGGTAACAACGTAAGAAGGTAAAGCTTGATGGGAGCACGGATCTTGCAGTTCAGTTCAGTTCAGTTCACTTGGGACTTTGATAGCCTCACAGCTTTTTGTGTCCCAATCATCTTATTTCATAAACATTGGTTGCTTAATGCATGCATATGCTCAGGATATATTTTAATCTATTCTATTACTTTATTTCTATCAATCAAATTGAGATTTTAACATATTTAACTCGGCGTTAGTATCCAGAAGGTTTTTAAAAGTATTCAAATCTTTTGCTTTTTTAATGTGCGCAGGTAGTTTGTTCCAATACGGTGCCACTCTGTTACTAAATGAAAATTTTCTAATATTAGTGCGACAATATTTAATTTGGATTTTGTTATCAGAATTTCTTGTAATTTGATTAGTGGTTAGTTGAAAAAATGTGTTAAAATTTGTACTGTTAAGTCCCTTAAATAGCTTGTAAGTCTCAATCAAGTCTCCCCTTATTCGTCTGAACTTTAACGATGGTAAATTTAACCTTCGCAATCTATCTGCATAGCTAACATATTTGCAAGGATGATGAAATGGCGGATATTCCACCGGCACCAAATTGAGCACAGGATCCGCAACACGTCAAATTCCCCAAGCAAAATGCTTTGAAAATACCCAGTGAGGGAGAAGGGGGGGGGGGGGGGGGGGGGGGGGGGGGGGGAGCAAAACAGAGGGGTTATCTCAAGTTTACCAGACTAAAAGAAACCTACACCCACGATTACAACGAGAGAGAGCCGTGACAGGCAAAGTGAACACAGGTTACAGAAGCGCTGAGAATAAATATCACGGGGTAAAGATGTCTTGGGAGACAAACTGTAAGCGTTGAGAGAGACGGAGAAGCAAAGGGTTGTTAGTAACCCACGTTTGAATAGTCCTATTCAAAATTCTCCAATGCAGTCATACACATAGCTACATATCGACCACAATATATTGACAGAGCTCTCGAAATGCCAACAAATCATGACAGATGGTACACTCATAGTGAGTGAATAGAGGGAGGCTGGGGGCAGGAGAGGGGGGGGGGGGACTATCAGAGTGGTCGATACACTGTTTACAAAGTGTTCACCTTCATTCCTATCAGTCCAGGGCCGATTCATATCTGGCAAAGTTGACAATTTCTGTGTGAAACACACACACACACAGAACAAAGGTACCTGCACACATTAAATGAATGTTAAAAATCTGCAAGATGTTGAGAGCAACAGAGAAAACAAAGGCACCTACACACTTAATGAATGTTGAGAACTCTACAAGGTGATTCGGGCACTAAAAGACGAGCTGTTGTCCACCAACCATCCTCCTTGCAGTCTGGACTCTTGAGACCAGTCTGTCATAAGGTCCACACTGACATGGTAAAAATGAACGCACTTTACAGCCACAACAGTATGTCCGAGGTTCAGTTTTTGCTTGTTTGATTACATGGAACCCTTTTTGTTTTAATTCAAAATAATGATCTGTGGCAGTCCACAACTGGGAACAGAAACCATGTACATCCCACAACATCGTGCTGCAGGGCACTCCGAGAGCTTGGCGTCTGCCCATCTTTCCCACTATGGTTTGACTTGCGATTTAGAACCATGTCAGTCTTTGGGAGCCATTCAGAGATATGAAACAAGAGAGAAACTGCACAACATTCAAAACTAGTTGCCAAATGCACTGAAATTTGTCAATACAGCTGCATGGCAAACGTCAACCAGACAATTCACCTCTACTACAGCTTATGCACGAGGCATTGGAATTGGGGGCGGGGGGGGGGGGGGGGGGGGGGGGGGGGGGGGGGGGGGGGGGGGGGGGGGGGTCCATACCATCTCATTAGCAAAACAAACAAAAAAATGGTCGCATTCGCTCACACCACCTCAGAGTGGGTGGGTAGTGCCCATCTCTTTTCAGTTGCTACCAAGCTTCCACCATCAAGCTGTCTCTCATGAATAAGCAGTAATACTGCTATAGAAGCACAATCATTTGTCAATTGTGTGGAACCTTACAGATCAGTTTGAATCTTAAAAGACAACAGATAATGAACGAGGAGAGGTCACGGAGGTCTGACCTCCAACATTCACAGTTAGCATTAAGTGTAAGCAATAACAAAAAGATGAAAGGATTTATAGACATCATTTAAAACAAAAACAAACAAAAAGCACCACCACTGACACAATCTCCAGAACTTCTTGCTGCTAAAGATTTTAAGAATTCTGCATGTTTAAAAGCACCACAACTTCTGAGAATTAGAAATCTGAACATGGGAAAATAAACTGATCTGCATGCAGTCTACATGGCTCTTCATCAACAAACAAGATATAATTTCTAAACTCTGTCGCCCTATCTTCACTGCACTCCTGGGCTGGAAGACTCTAGCAGTATGCGACACCCAGGGTGTTGGGAAAAGAAAATGTCATAGCGGGTGTGTCTAGCGACATGCCGGCACTTTAGTAATAATGTGATTATGGAAGTTAAAGGAATGACACAACAGTCCTCTTGGCCAACCCTCAAACCCTGAAGTACAGTGGTGTAATGAGTTTGGATTTCCCAGAACCAGGGGCTTCAGCCACCGTCTTCAAAGGCCGATACCTTCTTCACTTTTGAAGAAATTCTCACATTACTTTCGGTAAAAAGTTGTCGTTTAACAAGGTGACAGGGTTTCTCTACATGTTCCAAGACCTGGAGGATCTTACAGCACAGCAGTATCACTTTGAATGGCGGAGGAATCAAGTGTCGGTGTTGAACCTTGTGATGGCCATTTCGCTACACTTCAAAGGGTTACATGCGTCAGGTCACAGGTAGGGCACTCTCTGTTGTCTCCGAGCTTACTGCAACAACAGCTGCTGTACGTCAATACCCTGTGTGTCTGGTATAAAACGGAAAAAGGGTGTGATAAGACAATAAAACGAGTAGTTTCACAATCAGACAAAACAATATGCGAAAATCTTTGACAACTGTGATCCTCCTTAGCACAAACTTTCCCAGTTTTCCTCCGTCCCACCCTCCACTTCTCTCAAAACGGCCAACAGAATGTTTAGGTATTAAAGAGCAAGTGGCTGAACATATATGCATACATTTCTGATGTAAACGGATGAACAGGAACCAGACCCACTGCATACTATTTCATCACAGCATGTGTAAAAAAAGGCTTCACAATTGTAGAGTTGCAAAGTTGAACAGATACACAGGTTAGCTTGTAGAGTGGCACGGAATAAATGAAAACCGAAACAATGCACGGATTTTGATGCAGATGACACAAGTTTTTTTTTTGGTCATTGCATTCCTGTCTAGCTTGGCATGATGGGACTAAAGGTGGGAAATGGTTCAACGATAGAAATAACGCTCATAGACATGTGATTACAATCCTCAGTTACTACCTGATGTGAGTAAATATCTTTGAAAAGCACAAGTATTATGTTTTTTTTTTTAAAAGGGAAAAAGCAACCTTCCAAAAAATGAATCAACAAAGCTATCTGCAAAATAAAAGAGAAAAAAAACCCTTCAGTTATTTCACTTCAGATAGAAGGCAACCTTTATCGCGATGAGATCGTAACCTTTCAGGAATAGAACTCTGATGATAAAATAGGAACTACTTTCTTTGCCTCTGTATACTTTTCTTGTGTCCGTTTTCTACAGTAAATGCCTCTGCACATCGGTAGCGAGTCTCCACGATATTTCTCATCCACGGAGGTTACATCCGTTATATCGCCTTAAGATCTCATTACATTCAGACTATTAGGTTAAGTTAGGTGCAGAAGTTGAAGGGGAAAAACAAAAAAGAAAACCAAGAGAAAGAAAGAAACCAAATCACTGGAAACAATCGGCAAAGGTGCCAGCTTCCAACTGTGGATCATGTTGCAGTCAAGGCACTCCAAATGCATGATAAAGGTCAGGATTTGCAGGTGGAAAAAAATGCAGCAAAGACCGGAAAACCAACGTAACGGAAGAAGACCAACCAGAAAGTCACGCTCAACATAGTAGTCTACTCTATGACAGCCCTATCAGAAAGGCACTATCCTATCCTCTAGAGCACCTTTGGACTCGACTGCTTCACAGTAACATATACCCAGTCCCTATTCAAACCAGTTCAACTGGTTTCATTAGTATTTGCAGCAAGTGCAATGCTCCGGTATAAAAAATAAGTCTCATTCATGAACAAACCACTTACAAATGATACGAAAATCGCACTTACAAGCAGAAGACCTGGAAGGATCATTTCACTACCCTATCTGCAAGGCTCTAAAACTACCTGGGCAAGCACACGGAGTTTTACTATGTTGCACTTCTGTCACACGTGAACGACTTAACAGGTGGGGGTACAGGTGGGTTATCGCGGTATGGAAGCCGCACATACCCCAATCACAGGACCAAGAAATCATGAATTCCATTAGAAAAAAAAACACCATTGTCATGAAAAAGAGGACAACACGGTGCTGACGCAAACCACGAACACAAGCTGTTCTTTTTCCTTTCAACCGACACAAAATGATTCATATATGGTTGGGAAGGCCAGCACACAGACACAACAGCGAAGCCATAGGCAATTGCAAAATCATGTCGTACACACTGGGGTAACGTGTGAAGAATGTTAGGAACATAAGGGGACCAGGGGATAAAAAGCACGGTGAAATCATTATACCAACACATCCACTCTGTATTAGAAAAGCTAAGCCACTAGATATTACATTTCTGCTAATTACACTATACAAATATTTTCTTTTCTTTTTTTTTTCTTTTTTTAGAAATTTGAGCAAAGATGATGTATTCATTTCCAACAACATCTGATGAATCAAAACAAACATGGTATTCATTCTTTAACTCTTCTTTTTTTTTTTTTTAATTTTTGGAAGGAAATTCTTATATTTCAATACCATTCACACCAATCAAACCCACATGCCACAGAAAAGTCGCGCACCCCCCCCCCCCCCCCCCCCCCCCCCCCCCCCCCCCCCTCACTCGCACTGCCTGGCAGAAATGGTTCGACTATTCATCTATCATGCATGTATGGGGACTGTATTTTCCATCATTCCATTTAGACTTGATGTGGAAAGGGGGGGGGGGGGGGGGGGGGGGGGGGGCACTGTGTGAACAGGACAGATCAGTTTTATTTGATTAGAAGCACACATGTATGGGGACTGTATTTTCCATTATTCCATTTAGACTGGATGTGGAAAGGGGAAGGGGGGGGGGGGGGGGGGGCACTGTGTGAACAGGACAGATCAGTTTTATTTGATTTGAAGCATTTTTTTTCCTCCTGAAATACATCACATCAAAAGATGTCAATTAAATCTGTACGTAACATTCCACCTTGGACACAACACAACACAAAACGCTCTCACCAACTCAGAGACATCGTCATAATGATAAAGAAGGCTAGATCTGCACAGGCTGAGCAGCATGGAATCCCTTACAGCCTGTCTGTCCAGGAAAGAAACCGAGAGTAGTGCTGGAGCAACTCCTATTGCCTGCTAGCAAGATACATGCAGTTAAAGAAATGCAGCCCTTATAACATTGACATGATACAGAGACAAAGAAATGTAACCTTAGATATAGACATTCACATCACCAATAACCGATTGGGGAAAAAAGGAAAAAGCAACATGCAAACATATTCTCTCTCTCTCTTTTACACACACACACACACACACACACTTCCAAGACTGGGCTTTCAGGAACACATATACACATACACAATCACAGATGCAGTGACAATAGTGAGAAAATGATATCAGTTGCTTTGTCCACAAGATGCTTTTCTCTCTCTCTCTCTCTGACTTACCAATGAAACAATCGAGCATGTGTCACAATATACTGCGAATGATGCAGTGTGTGGCATTATCACAGCAGTAGCTACAGGGATGGGGAAGGGGGTGATGGGCGGGGGTGGAAAAGAGGATAGGAATACATGGGTGGAAGAAAGGGGAGGTGGTGGGGGAAAGAAGGTAAGCATGGGGGTGGGGGATGGGGGGGGGGGGGGGGGAGCTAGGATCAACAAGCATACACTGAAGCATCAACAAGCATAATAAACATGGATACCTGGAGACACACTGGGATATCATGTCAGCACACAATGAGAGGTTAAATACAATTATTAAAACAACCAAGGCGATAATCGTTTTCCTTTTCTGATGAACGTTAGCAAAAAGATTCTTAACCAATGCTTTTTTTCTTCTTTTCCCCCCCCCCCCCCCCCCCCCCCCCCCCCCCCCCCCCCCCCCCCCCCCCCCCCCCCCCCCCCCCCCATATCGACATACATTGTGTGTGATGTCTAAGACTAATGGAAGCGAGATTAAATAATAATTAAAAAACAACAACAAAGTCTGGAAATTGATGAATGGCCGTTGTGAGGAGAAGGTCTTTAAGTCAAATTGAATCTGTGTAAGTCAAACTGCTCACAGAAGTCAATGTCATACTTGGGGAGGATTCATGTTGCCTTCTCTAGAGTCATTCCTTTTTTTTTTTTTTTTTTTTGCCTTACGCAGATGATGGAGTGGATAAATTTCCTGGAAAACACTGGATCTATTCTGCTTGTCACTGTTCCTCGTTTCCATTTCATTTCAACTGGTGAGTATGTTTCCCTTTGTAGGGCAAGACACTTCAAATCCTTGGCAACTTTTCATGAAAAGTGCACTTCCCAGCTGAACATGATTTCTTTCACTGCTGAATGCATTTTCAGTCGCTGACGCGTGCTACATGCAATCCATGTTCCTGCATAGTGTTCCTGCATAGTCCACGTACTGCGCAAAGGTTTACTTCCCTTTATTCACATGTGCATTTCTATTTTCTTCTCCGAGTGCCCTTTCTTTCTCTTTATTGGGTGAATGCACTGTTCTTTTCAGTGGTGAAGATATTTTCTTTTACTAGTGAGTGCACTTTCCTTGTTGGGAGTGTACACTTCACATGGTGACAAGCAGAATGTAAGAAAGAGGGAGGTAGTAGGGACAGGGGATGGGAGAGGAGGGGGACGGCGGGGGAGAAAAGAGTGAGGGGGCCAGGGGAAACAACTGCATCAAAAATCGGAAACAAATGTCCATAATCGGAAATGTTGCTCATAGCCTAAAAACAAAACAAAAAATCCCACAACAACAACAACAACAAAAACCCCACCCACTCCCAGGCAACTGAAACACATTTGATACAGATTGATCAACTGCGTTTAGTGTCTTCTCTTTGACCGACAGATTCATCATATGCATTTACTGTCTTCTCTGTGATTGACAGATTGATCAATTGCATTTACTGTCTACTCTTTCACTTATAATACACAGAAATCAAGCAACAGGAAGACTACATAATCCACACCTACTATACATGATGAAGAATGTACACTTAAAAGAAAAAGTAAAGCGTCATATGTACATCACCCAAACTGGATTCTTAAGCCCTCCCACATCTACTTTGTGAAGAAGACATTTTCATCTATCTGGCATTTCTCTTTATTCATTTTGTGAACCATATATATTTTAAAGATATACGATAGTTGGATATTCACCAATGTATAAACCAGCAAGTGAAATTCCAAAACACAGTGTGCACATCTTTTGGGCCTGCAACGTTTATAAAAAAAAAGTTCCAATATCTTTCAAGATACTTTTGAATGAAAACGTTTTTCATCCCAGTCAAATATTTCACTCATACAAAAATACAGATCATGGGATAAACTTTCAATCAACCTATCACAATCAACTGAGCTTGGAAAAAAAAGCTGGAATACAATTTTATGCATCACTTTTGAGAAGACAATGCATCATGACAGTAAGTACAGAAGCATCCACACCTGGTCTGATACATGACCAATGAATTTTTTTTTAAAAAGTTGAAAGTGGAGTCTAGGCTATGTGCTTATTAGAAATGTACGCATGATATTCTCTTCCTTGTAATTCTTTCTTTTTCCTTTTATTGTGAAGCTTACCCCACTGGAACATTAAAATGTCATAGATAATTGGTCCAGTGGAAAGTCACGGCAACACATAGTGCAAGACATGTGCTTCCGACAGGAGGATCAGCATTACGAGAGACCTTGACCTTTAGCATGCTTCCTGGGTCACCTCTGACCCAGGAGATATAATCTCTTGAGCTATATAAAGCTACCTATTGACATTCTGCTTACTTGTAAAAACTCCATTAGCTTTCTACCTGCCAATTTCAGTGCAAGTACCAAAAAAAAAAAAAAAGGAAAAAACAAATGATCGATTCTTTGAAATATACAATTCCATGGAGGACCCATTTTTTTAAACAGAGTAGTAATTTGATACTGCAGCACATTTAGAACAGGCAAAGAGGAACCTACATAGCTGACTAAAGTATAAATTCTAAAGGAGTCTTTAATGAGTGTAGGGTCTTGTACCGCTGATGAGGGACAAACACAGTATAGACGTACAGCAAAGCCTGTACAGTAAAATCTATGTATCGGGCACTCATGCTGTTCGGAGTGGGCAGTCAAACACATCTGATAAAGACTGAAATAGCATCCACAGCTCTCTTCATTGTAACATTTACCATTAATATTTACCGCCTACGATATCATGAAATCGATTTCTGAGATGAGGGGGATAAGGGCCTCAAAGGCAATAACAGAAGCAGGCGAGAAGGGTTCCAACTGGATCTGGCCTTGGAGGAACAGAAGTAAAA
>CM031605.1:55602819-55612819 GCA_018398815.1 Conus ventricosus
GAGAAAATTCACTTGTCAAAAACTAGTGTATGGTTGAAATGCGATATATTTTTCAACTGAACAACATGCATATGCTTCCCAAACATATCGATCTGCATTTTTTCATATATGTATTAGAGAGCGAGAGAGAGAGAGAGAGAGAGAGAGAGAGAGAGGTGAGGAGAGAGAGAGAGAGAGAGAAAACCAACAAATCCCCCCTCCAATCAAAAAAAAGGAAACCAAACCTTCCAAAACATTTTGTGTTTGTAGGTGGAGGGAGAAGACTAGGTGGGGGGGGGGGGGGGGGGGGAGGGAGGGAAGGAAGGTGGAGGAGGGGATGGGTTCCAGTTTGGATTTCATGTTGTATCGTAAGGATAATAAAGGACACAAGGATCAGTGGCCAAAATAATAACGATCATTTGCCAAAGGTCAAAGCAGTATATCAACTCACGCAGAATCATGACGCAGCAGCCCAGCATTCTGACCTGGCACACATGCATGTCAGTATCTGTTCCTAAGCTCAGTTCCCCCCCCCCCCCCCCCCCCCCCCCCCCCCCCCCCCCCCCCCACACACACACAAAGGATGCGATTAGCGTTTAGCACAGAGGCACCAGCTGACTGGATGTTGTGGTGTCAAGACAGTGAAACCTCTCGGTAACGACCTCCAGCACTCCCTTAACATTGGGGGCCTTCAGAGACAGTGTAGTTTACAGTTCATTTCATCATCATCACAGCTCAGCCAGCGGAGCAGGGCTTTGGCCAGGGCTGTCAAACCTGTACAGGGCAAGGAGGTCGTTTCATGAACAGATCACATCATGAAGATGATTTCGATGATATGGTTGGATGTGGTGAGAGTGTTCAATTGTGGCATACATAATTTGTGCATTTTTGCTCACTCAAGTTCATATTACTTGCATTGTTTGATGCATGTTTTTTTTTTGTGGATAACACACGCCCTGAGTATACATTTGATCAGGTGAGTCAAGTTCTCTTATATACGATCACGGCGTGTTCAGTGTCTTTATTGCGAGGTGTTGGAGCATGGGGCTCTTTCAGTATCAGGTGCGTCTCTTGCCATCTGAAAATTCTGCAGTTGTAAATTTCCTTTTTTTTCCATTATTCTCTTAACTCTGCGCTTAAAATTTATTTCATTCCTGCGTTTCCTACGATTGTCTGCCCTTCTTCTCCCTTTGTGGTCCATTCCTCTGTTTTAAATCTACAATGTCTTCACACCTTTTTCTAAGTTATAGCATGACGGGTGTTTTGTTTGCTCTTTCTTTTTTTTTCTTTCTTTCTCCTTTTTTGTCATCTGACAACTATGATAGGCGACTGTCAACAGTGTACGGAGGTGGACACTGATAACCGGCTGTTTGCCCATACAGACTGTCAACAGTGTTCGGGGGTGGGACACTGATAACCCGACCTGTTTGCCCATACAGACTGTCAACAGTGTTCGGGGTGGACATGAAAACCCCGGCTGTTTGCCCTTTCAGACTGTCAACAGTGTTCGGGGTGGACACTGAACCCGGCCCTGTTTGCCCATACAGACTGTAAACAGTGTTCGGGGTGGACACTGATAACCCGGCCTGTTTCCCCATACAGACTGTCAACAGTGTTCGGGGGTGGACAATGAAAACCCCGGCCTGTTTGCCCATACAGACTGTCACAGTGTTCAGGGTGGACACTGATAACCCGGCCTGTTTCCCCCTACAGACTGTCAACAGTGTCAGAGTGGACACTGATAACCCGACCTGTTTCCCCATACAGACTGTCAACAGTGTTCAGGGTGGACACTGATAACCCGACCTGTTTGCCCATACAGACTGTCAACAGTGTACGGAGTGGACACTGATAACCCGACTGTTTCCCCATACAGACTGTCAACAGTGTTCGGGGTGGACAGTGATAACCCGGCCTGTTTGCCCATACAGACTGTAAACAGTGTTCGGGGTGGACATTGACAACCCGACCGTTTGCCCATACAGACTGTCAACAGTGTTCGGGTGGACACTGATAACCCGGCCTGTTTCCCCATACAGATGTCAACAGTTTTTCGGGGGGGACAGTGATAACCGGCCTGTTTCCCCATACAGACTGTCAACAGTGTTCGGGGTGGACAGTGACCCCGGCCTGTTTGCCCAAAACAGCATTTTTATGCATTGTTTTGGGGTACTGTTACTTTAAATTTTGACTTTTAAACATCATTTTCTTTATTTTCAGGTGAAAAATCGGAGGGGAAAGTCGGGGTCCTTCAATGCAGCCAAGATTTTAAAAAATCCAATTTAAATAAAAATAGCTTAAACATCAAATTCTAGATTGCTGAACATGTTTTGTAGAAAGGTCTTTTTGTGTGCGTGTGTGTGTGTGTGTGTGCGGTGGGCGTGGGCGTGGTGTGTGCGTGCATGTGTGTGCATGGTGATGTGTGCATGTTGTGTGTGTGTGTGTGTGTGTGTGGTGTGCGCGCACGCGCACATGTGCTTTGTACGTGTGTGCGACTACATGTGTGACTCTGAAACACCACACAGACATTGAAAAGTCAGCCATGAAATCGCTACCTCTGGCATCCCCTCGTGTTCTTCCATTCTGGAACATCTGAGGTGACGTACATCACAGGAGCTGAATCAGAGGGAGGGAGAGAGGGTGGGAGAGGGATGCAAACAGCGAAATAAAATTGATATGTCATGGATTACCCATGTTATATATTATCCGTATTCACATTCCAACAATGTCATATCCACCAAAAACGTTGTCGTAACTGCGGGAGTACAAGAAAGACTTGGAATACACACACACACACCACACACACACATTTAGAGTAAGCTGTATACGGTATGCTAAAAAATGACCATCACTGCCCAACCGGGTGACCAAGAGTTTGACTGAAAGAAGTGGACCAGCCGGCCAGGTCAGCCGGCCAGCCCATCACTGATAACAGGTTTTGTACAAAACAGATACAGCTGCTGAAGAGTCAATCACCACAAACGAAACGCAGGCTTTCCTAGTATAGCAATACACTCCAAAAATTAAGCACTGTCTGTCACTCCCATTAGATATATATCTATTTTTATTATCAGAAAAATCATAATCCAAACCTTGACTAAACATGGCAAGTTTCTTCATATGGGATTTGTTTTGGTATAAAAAACGATCTCTTTGTGGAGTTGATTGGTGCTGTCCTTTTGCCCTGGAAACGAAGGTCCGTCAAGTGCTACAGCTAAAAGGTCACATGTGGGTCAGCTGGACTGCCCGTTCTCCCCCAGCCTCCTCTCCGCTCCTGGTACAGCAGGTGGGAGTCGATTGCCGGTTTGCGCTCATGGGATATCTCCCAGTCAAAGGAGCTCCGAAAGGGCTTCGACCCCACCCCGCTACTCCCCTCCAGAGGGGACAGCAAGTCCTCCGAGTCCTTCTTGCGCTCGTCAGGGGGAGCCACCAGCCCCCCCAAATGTTTCTCCCGCTCCGAATGGCCGTCAAAGGGTTTGCCCCCTCCGTTGACGGGGATGGGGGCGGGGGACGGGGGGAGGTGGGCTGAGAGAGGGGCTGGGGGGGGCTTGCTGCCTTGGCTGACTGGTTTCGGAAGGGAGCTTACTCCCCCACACTTTGGGGGAGGGGTCCGGTTTGGCCGCTGCGTGCACCCTGCTCGTGGACTCGGCCCCTCGGCTGGGGGGGGGGGGGAAAAAGTCGGAAGCTGTGGGCGCACCCCGACTCGCTCTCTAAACCCTGCCTTTCGCGAGAGGACCATCGTTCTTGTCCCAATGCGTGCGCATCCGCTTGCCACCAGGGCGTAGGGGCGGGGCTCGGGGACAGGGTGCGTTTTGGTGGAGTATTTGTGATCGGAGAGGGCAGGGCTGATGGCACTGCAGCACTTTGTCTGGGCACTGGCAGGGAAGTGACACAGTTTCACAATGGCCACCGCTTTGTCTTTGCCTGCAGGCTGAGTCTTCCTGCTGGTCTTTCCAGAGGATGTGATGATGGTGATGGCTGGTTTGAGTTCCTGACGAGTGCTGCTGATGACGTCAGACTGGATGACACATGATGCTGCCGACGAGGAGGCAGGAGTCCGGACAGGTCTCTGTGTCAGTGTTGCACCGACTGCTTCCGATTCAGTCGGCTTGCCATAATAACCTTTCTCGGGGACCTCCTGACTGACCTCTTTACAAGGTATGCCGACGACCTTTCCCATGGCCTCCTTCCCAGACCTGACCTGTGGCCGTGGTGAAGACAGACTGGGGGCGTCGGAGGTGTCTGCTCCCATCAGCTGGTCCACAGAGTTCCAGACATGGGCCTCCACCTCGGCCAGGATGTCTGTCTGGACGTCGTCCCTGTTGCCGGCAGGGTCGCAGTACTGCATGGCGAAGTCCATCAGGTCCTCTGGCAGAATGGACTGCACGTCCACATCCTCACCGTAGCTGCCCAGCCCCTCGCCCTCCTCATCACTGTGATCCTCAGTCAAATCCACCTGCCGAGGCACCAGCACCTGTTTGCCCCCGCACACCATCAACTGCTGACCCACACCCGATACCCCAGGGGACGGCTGCTTCCCCCCTCCTTCCCCCACACCACTGTGCCTTATCTCCACCGAGGTAGACTCCTCCGCCGTGCAAGTTCTGTCTGTGCTCGCCGCCTGCCCCTTGCGTGAGGTGACAAGGCTAATGGCCGCTTTGTCAGAGGAGAGCGACACTGAGGGGAGAGACTTGGTCCATGCCTCTATCACGGGAGGACACATCTTCACCGCCTCCCCTTCCTTGTCCAGGAGCGTTCTCAGCAGGGAAGGAGGTCGCACACTGTCCATGCCCGCTGTCAGCAAGCTGGGCTCTTCAGGGGGCCTCTCCTGAGGGGTCCTGTCACACAGAGAAGGTCCAGACACTAGACTGCGGAACACCAGACTGCCCGCGCTGTCCACAGACCCCCCAGTTTGTGCTTCACCAGCGTTTGCAGAGCCTGCGTCTCCTTGAGGGTTTGAGGTCTGCGACAGCGGGGAGGCCGGGAACACGGCATCAGGACTGCTCTCACACTCCCGCCCGATGTCCTGCAGGAGGTTGTCCAGCACCTCCATGTCCTCCATCACGTGGGTCAGGCTGCCCTCACCGCGGCCCCGCCCGCTGCCCCCCACCTCACACAGGAAAGGGTCCGAGGTCTGATCCGACACGGCCGGCAGCGGGTTCAGGCCGAAGCCGTCGGCCATGTCCTCAGCACCATCTGCCCCGGCCAGGCTATCCATGGGGCGGGCGAGGTCCTGCACCCCGAACTCCCCGTAGATGGCCGAGGACAGAGTGCTGTGAAAGCCAAGTTCTGGCGCCGACTCCAGCCCCTGAACGAAGGAGGCCTCCAGTTCATCACTGTCCTTGTCCTTGGGCATCTCCTGGTGGTGGAAGGCCAGCTGTTTGCGGGTGGAGAGGAGGCAAGGGTCCAGGTCCAGGCCCCTCCCATGCCGGTCAAAGGGCAGGGCGACGTGGTGGCGCTGCCCAGGCTGCTGATGGCACTGCTGTAGCCCGTGTCGTCGTGCTGCTCATGTTCGCTGTCCGTCACCGACACGGGGCTGGTGGCCTGGGTCAGGGCCGGAAGGTCAAGGGCGCCTTTAGCCAGCAGGTCACTGGACAGCAGTCCCTGCTGCTGCTGCTCCATCTGGAGGCAGCGTTCACCTTCCTTCTGGCTGCACACATCCAATGTAGTGTAGATTAGTCACTGCATAGATGTGTGCTTGCTTGTTCAAAGACACATACACACACACACACACACACACAGAGACACAGACATGGATACAGACACAAAGAGATACATACACACACATACACTCATATACATACACACATGTTCACACACACACACACATGCATGCACAAGTACACACACAACACACACACACACACACTATATATATATATATATATATATATATTTTGTTAACAATATTTAAAAGGAATGTTAAAACTCTACAAATTTGTTTCGAGCGTGTTGCGCTGTCATCAGGATGGTTTTTGGTTTGCCCACCACCGATGTTATATAGCGTGTGGGCTCCCGTTTGCGGTTGTTTGCACGTGCGGGTTGGCTGCACGTGTTTTTGGGGGGGCTTTCAGGTTTTTGTTTTGGGTGTGTTCACTAACAACGATTTCCATTTATGCCTGCAGTTGTTTACTATTTCTGTTTTGGTGTTTAAAGTTGCTAAGTGTGGTTTGCATAGTATTAACCATTTTTCAGTTAAACATAGGTTGCACCTTTTTGAAACATTGCTGTATGGTGATGCTCTTTTTATGATTTTCCAGGATATATTGTAGCTTGTTTTTGCGTCTTTAAGTTTCCAGATATATTTGCTCAGTTCTGTTTGGTTTTTTATTTTTTCTTTATTAAATGACTGTGGTTTGCATATCTGGTTTTGAAGTGGTTTTCAGTGATCCCTATGTATGTTTCTTTTTCATTTTCTGATGTCACAGTAGCCTGGTATACAATGTTGTTGTGAAGACATTTGTTGTTTAGTGGGCACTGCTCCTTTCTGGGGCAATTGCAAGATTTCCTTTCTTCACCCTTCTTTGCTGTGTTGATTTTCATTTTGTTGGATGCGTCAATCAGGTTTTTGAGGTTGGGCATACATGAGTACGATAGTTTGACAGTGTTTTTGTTAAATATTTTGGACAGTTTGTGTTCTTTTGGAAATGAAGTTGTTAGGATTTTGAAGAATTCTTTCCCTATGTTTGTTTTGAGTTTCCCGTCGTATGGGGGGGTTATACCATATGATTTTTCTTTTCCTATTTTTCTTGCTTTTATTTGTGTTGTTGTCTGGGTTGTATTGTAATTTGTAATTGTATCCACTTGTTTGTAGTGCCTCCTGGTATTCCACTGCTGCACTGTTGAACACTCTCTCACTGCATGACAGGTTTGATAGTCTCTTGTTTATGCCATGGGGTATGGTCTTTAATACAGATGGTGGATGGTTACTTTTGGTGTGTACATAAAGAGGTGTATCGTTGGGTTTCTTGTATGGTTTATATATATGGTTGTTGAGATCCAGTGTTATGTCTAAGTAGTTCACTACCTTTTTGTTTGCTTCAATGGTAATCTTTAAGTTGTGGTTTTGGAAGATTTTGCATAGTTCTTTCTTCTTGTTTTCGATGGTTCTTGGATTGTTGGTTAGTGCAGCAAGGCCATCGTCTCTGTATAGTCCGACTTGTTTTCCGAGTTTTTTCTTGATGTTGGACAGCATGAATAGTCCGACCAGTTCACATGTTTCTGCACCATCATATGAACCCATGGTTACGTCGAATGTTGAGTTTCTGTTGGTTTTCCTGATCCAGGTTTCATTTCTGCTGTGTAGTAATGTTTTCTTGGTGTGGAGAATGATTTCCATTTCTGACCCTGTTATGTCTGTGTGGTTACTGGCAAACTTCAGGGCTTTGGTGAGTAGTTCCTCATCTATGGATGGGTAAAAGTCTACTATGTCAAATGTGATGAATACTGTATTACTTTGTTTGAGTTTTTGAACCATTGGATAACTTCGTATGTGTTCTTCCAGAGGTTGTAATCAGAGTTTGATTTTATGTCCTTTATTATTTTTTCCAGAATTTTCTTGCTTATTTTGCCTAATTCAGATTTGGATGGGTTTATTAGTCTACATGTTGGATTGTTATGAAAGTTGGGCTTGTGGTCTTTGAGTGTTATGAAAGCTTCTTTTGTTGCTGTCGCTTCTATCCAGTCACTTAGGTCTATGCGCTCTGCAAGTTCTTTTTCTTTAGTGCGGATACTGTCATGTATATTTTTGTCGGCTTTTTTGTAGTTTTTCTGGATGTTTTTGTCAAGGAGTTGAGAATATTAAAGACCATACCCCATGGCATAAACAAGAGACTATCAAACCTGTCATGCAATGAGAGTGTTCAACAATGCAGCAGTGGAATTCCAGGAGGCACTACAAACAAGTGGATACAATTACAAATTACAATACAACCCAGACAACAACACAAATAAAAGCAAGAAAAATAGGAAAAGAAAAATCATATGGTATAACCCCCCATACGACGGGAAACTCAAAACAAACATAGGGAAAGAATTCTTCAAAATCCTAACAACTTCATTTCCAAAAGAAACACAAACTGTCCAAAATATTTAACAAAAACACTGTCAAACTATCGTACTCATGTATGCCCAACCTCAAAAACCTGATTGACACATCCAACAAAATGAAAATCAACACAGCAAAGAAGGGTGAAGAAAGGAAATCTTGCAATTGCCCCAGAAAGGAGCAGTGCCCACTAAACAAATGTCTTCACAACAACATTGTATACCAGGCTACTGTGACATCAGAAAATGAAAAAAAACACACATAGGGATCACTGAAAACCACTTCAAAACCAGATATGCAAACCACAAACAGTCATTTAATAAAGAAAAATATAAAAACCAAACAGAACTGAGCAAATATATCTGGAAACTTAAAGACGCAAAAACAAGCTACAATATATCCTGGAAAATCATAAAAAGAGCATCACCATACAGCAATGTTTCAAAAAGGTGCAACCTATGTTTAACTGAAAAATGGTTAATACTATGCAAACCACACTTAGCAACTTTAAACACCAAAACAGAAATAGTAAACAACTGCAGGCATAAATGGAAATCGTTGTTAGTGAACACACCCAAAACAAAAACCTGAAAGCCCCCAAAAAACACGTGCAGCCAACCCGCACGTGCAAACAACCGCAAACGGGAGCCCACACGCTATATAACATCGGCGGTGGGCAAACCAAAAACCATCCTGATGACAGCGCAACACGCTCGAAACAAATTTGTAGAGTTTTAACATTCCTTTTAAATATTGTTAACAAATGTTGCTCCCCAAGGGGTCGAGCACTTTTAAAGTCATTTTAGGCTTTTTAATTATATTCATACACACACACACACACGCAGATTCACACAAATATGCACGCATAGGCACACACACACACACACCACACACACACACACACACACCCTTCCTCCTGAAACAAACTAAGATTTATCCTCCCAAAAGTTACTATTCTACTTTCATCGATGATAAAAAGAAGTCAACAGTTTACAAACCATACATTAGAATAACTTTCATTGTACACTCAGACTGTCTGTCTCCAGTTTTCTAACCTTTCAAAAATCAACAGTGACTGAGTCACAAGCACCAGCTGGTGACGATGACGTCAGCTCCCTGATTCACGGCAGTATCACACTCAATGCACCCATGTTCTTCCCCCCCCCCCCCCCCCACCAAACCCCCTCCCTCCCCTCTTTCCTTCCAACCCTCTCTGTCTGCTCCGTTTACACCACGACTGAATGTGTGAACTGGAAAAGAAAGAGGGTAGGAATACACACACACACACACACTCTCTCTCTCTCTCTTCCCCCCTCCCCCCTCTGTCGCACACACACATATACACACACACACACACACAGATAAGAAAATAAGTCAGCTCATAGGCATACTGCTTATATCTACGCATGCATCCATTTGCATAATTTTTTTTTCTGTCACTAAACAGATGAAGATAAACCACCTTTGAACTAAAAAAAAAAAAAAAAAGGCAGCGCCACTTGTATGAAAACAAACAACAAAACAACACAACACACACACACGCACAAACACACAAATCCAAACGCGCACAAGTCCAAAAACAGACTGCAAAACAGCTCATCGACCTTGCAGGGGCATGAAGTCGTGCCCACATGCACACCCTGCACTTCGCGCCCTCTTGAGCACTTCGCCTGGCACACCACCACACACTGCAACTGCTTGCTGCCGTCAACAGCTCCCCGACTTCGAAGGCCCGTAATAACAGTCATTTTACTCCTTTCACATGACGATGCCGATTACTGGTGACGCCATCGCTTCGTCATAATTTCCTCTGCCATGCCATGAAGGTTGTGTTTTATCACTCGCTGGTGTTTTGTCCGGTAATTTGTTGGTCCTGTTTTTCAGTAAGGTCTGGGGGGGGAGGGAGGGGGGGGGGGGGGGGGGGGGTAACAACCTACAGATCTATTTTTCAAGGACAATTTTTTGAAAAGGTGG
>CM031605.1:55617819-55630319 GCA_018398815.1 Conus ventricosus
ACCAGCGTCATTGTTAGTCGGACGTCGTGGTGCCTACCCAGACTCAGCTGGCCAATTTAGATTGACCAGTGTCCACGACTTAGGCCACACGGCACCAGTTAAGTAGGAAAGGGGGGGAAGGTAGTGTGTGGTGGGGGTGAAATCTAGCTAATCAATTAAATGACCAATTGACCACCACAGAGAGAGTAAGGTGTGTCGGCGTGACTGTCGTGGTTTGAATGTCCAATGGAATTAGAGGGAGATAACTTCGGTTGTCAGGGGTAAAAATACTGACCAATGGTACTGGCCCTTGGACAGGGGTTAGAGCATAAAGGAATGTGTGAGTGAGAGAGAGAGGTGGAGGAAAACGAACAGACAGAGAGAGAGGGGGAGAAGTTCGGGGGAGTAGACTCTCGCCTACAGGAAGGCAGGGAGATGAGAACGAACAGAGACAGAGAGATGAGGAGGTTTTAGGTGTAGTCTCTGCACGAGGGAAAAGGCAGAGAGATAGAGAGAGGAGAGAACGAGGAGGAGAACGGAGAGAGAAGAGGAGAGGAGAGAGGTTGGAGTGTGAGCTCTGCAGGAGAGAAGGGCAGAGAGAGAGAGATGAGGAGAGAGGAGAGAACTAAATTGTAGCATTGAGCACCAGAGATAGTCTGCAGAGGAAGGACAAAAGAGAGATGTGGAAAGAGAGAGTTGTTAACTAATGAAGAGAAAAAGAAAGAAAAGCAACCATGTCCATTTAATAGAGCAGACTAGGGGAGAGAGAGAGAGTGCAATGCGTTAATGCAGGAAGGAAGAAAGGAGAACAGATCGATGTTGATAGTCACTGTTCTATCTAAACCGGGGGTTCGACCTCATACTTGGCCAGCGCCACTTTCATCGGCAGTCCAATCTGACCAACGCCAGCAGTCCAGCCTGACCGGTGCCAGCAGTCCAGCTTGACCGGTGCAAACAGACCAACACCAGTGCCGGCAGTTGTGTCGTGTTGTGAAAGTGACAGTGAAGAAAAAAAAAAGAAAAGAAAAAGACGGTGATTCGTGAATAGTTAAGATCACCTGGCCAGGTAAAGTAGAAATCTATTTATACCCGGGTTAGTATAATGATGTTTTAGATAAATGATTTTGTGAGTTCAGGAAGAGAGAGAATGTTTTATTTTGTTTTGATTCCATATGCATTGATGTTTCTTTCCATGATCATGTATAGTAAAGTTATAGACTTTACTAGTGGTTTGATGTGACGAATGCATGATATATGAATGAGATTGTAAGCAAGCTGTGAGTGTGTTTGGGCTGTGCGCTGTCCTTCCTCCACTGACATCACCCGAGGTTGACAATTTATTGGCGAGCCTGCCAGGATATTCTGGCCCATTTATTATAATTGTTCAACTTCTCAGAGAGGAAGCTGGGTGGGATTCAAGTATTGTAATCCTAAGACAAGGGTTGTCTTACTGTATGTTCCCAAGATAGTTAAATACTAGGCTTGGCATTGCTTCCAAGATAGTTAATACTAGGCTTGGCATTTCAGCCCCAGAGTACTCATTTCGCACAGATTTCCTATAATTCGCTCTCATAGTTGGGTCAGGCGCTGGGCGTCTTATAAAAACTAACTACGTTGTCCCAAGCTAATGTTATCATTCATAGGATTGTGCTATTACGTCACTCGTGTCGGAAACCACCAGTTTGGCTGTCGTAGTAATAAAAACTTGTTCAGAAAAAAAAAGAGATATAATGGCGGAAGAAAAGAACACCCCTATTGAACAACAATTAGAGTTGAGTGGTACGAAGAAGGAGTTCATTGAATTGAAAGAGCTAGTTATGAAAAACAGATTTTGTCAGGTTGCGGCCCTGAGTTAACCATACATTTGGAAGAGAGACAGCCAGAGACAGCAGGAGAGTTGTTGAAGTTCGCAGAGGTGTATAGAGAGGCACGTTTGGGCACTAAGGTGCAGGAGAAACAGGTGCCAGGCACAGGTGAGAAGAGTGCAAGGAGACTAGGGGAGTTTTCTGCAAAGTCTGCAAACCCAGTGGTGGAGCAGAAGGAAGGCAAAGGACATTAGGTGTTTCATTTGTCACAAGAAGGGACATGTGGCGAGGGACTGTCGCATGAGGTTCCAGAAGGCAGCAGCCTTGCAAGAGGTGGATAAGGGTCGTCAAGGGAAACGACCTGCAGTGGAACCAAAAGGGATTCAGTCTGAAGAGGGTGGAGTGCAGCCTATGGCTAGCACTGGACAGCAGTCAGTGTCAGGGATGGAGGGCACTAGCTGAGTGGTTCGTTCCCAGTGGAAGAAGGGTGGATTGGCCAGCGGAGGGTGAAAGTGTTACGAGACACTGGTTGTTCATGCGGGTAGTACGAACAACGCTGGTCGATAAAGGGGATTTGACAGGGCAAATCCAGACCTGTACTCTAATCGATGGCACTGTGAGGGTGTTTCCAGTTGCTAAGATAGAAGTACGTACCCCTTACTTCTCAGGCGAGTTGTCTGCGTTGGTGATGGAGAAACCCCTTCACGACTTGATCATCGGAAATATTCCAGGTGCAAGGGATCCAGGGATCCTGAGTTGTTGACTGCTACAGGGGCAGCAGTTCAGACACGGAGCAAGAAGGAGGAAAAGGTTGTTAAACCGTTAGTTGTTCCAGGAAGGAAGTCGGGCATAGACGTGTCGCCTGATGAGTTTAGGGCAGCGCAGGAACAAGACCCTTCGCTCGTGAAGTCTGGGAGTTGGCAAGAGGTGGAGAGAAACAGGAGGTTAGAGGAGGTGAGACTCAGCACATAGGCGCAGCAGCAATCATTGATGAGGTGAAAGAGACCCAGCAGAAGAAGGGAGATTTTGTTGCCTAAGTTTTCCAGAAGAGTCATACAGGGATGTGTCACTGTATGAGGGCTAGACAGTAGGAGTTCCTAGGTTTTGTTGTGGGAGGCGACACAAAGCAGCCAGAAAGGGGAAAGGTGGAGAAGATGATGAATTCAGAGAGACCAAAGACCAAAACAGAAGTCAGGAGTCTGCTAGGTTTTATTGGGTTCTATAGGGAGTTTGTTCCAAACTTCGCAGCAATCACGAGTCCTCTCAGTGATTTGGTCAAGGCAGGGAAACCGGCAGTGGTCGAGTGGTCAGACGCTGCAGAGCAAGCACTGCAGACGGTGTTGGAAAGACTAGGTTCCCGTCTCATCTTGAAGCTACCCGATATGTCCAAACCATTTTTGTTGGGACAGATGCATCAGGTGGTGGGATAGGTGCAGTATTGTTACAGGAACATGAAGGGGTCGAGTTTCTGTGAGATATGCTAGCAGGAAGTTGACAAAGTGTGAAGAAGGGTACGCAACGGTGGAGAAGGAGTGTTTAGCTGTTGTGTGGGGCCCTGCAGAAGTTCCACAAATACTTGTATGGGAAAGAGTTCGTGATCGAGACGGATCATCAACCACTCAAATTCCTGCAGGAGGCGCAGTTGAAAAACAGCAGAGTTCTGCGTTGGGCAATGGCACCTGCAGCCCTACAGGTATCGAGTGCAGTACATTCCTGGTCGACAGAATGTCGGAGCTGACTATTTAAGTCGTGTAGTCTAGCAAGCTGCAACTCAGAGGAAGTCAGTCATATCCGGGGTGCTTTGTTGATAATATGTGTTGAGTACTGTTATGTTGATTGGTATGGGTTCATTCCCAGTTGGCTATGGTTCATATTTTTCTGTGTGAGACTTGTTCATATTTTCTTTGTGAGACTTGTTGTGAATGTAGTTATGCTTGGAGCATACAGTCGCTTGTGTAGTGATGCATTATTTGCAATAAGTGAGGATGGAGATTCCTCAGTGAAGTGTCATGGATCGTGATCATACTATATTGTGCTTTTCATAGGAATTGTGAAGAGAAGATGTGGCAAATCCGCAAGTAGGGGAATTGCATAGGTGCGCACAGAGGTCGTTATAAAATGAGTCGAAATAACGCAAGAGCGCAC
This sequence comes from Conus ventricosus, assembly GCA_018398815.1. Taxonomy (NCBI): domain Eukaryota; kingdom Metazoa; phylum Mollusca; class Gastropoda; order Neogastropoda; family Conidae; genus Conus; species Conus ventricosus. Next base: position 55,621,749 of record CM031605.1, read on the forward strand.
GTCAATGATAACTCATTGGAGTGGTATTCACTAATGGTATATTTTATAATTTATAAACCGTTGGTTGTAAAGTATTTTTCAAACTTTGCGCGTGTAGCTGTGTGTCAGCAAATTCGGTTGTTGTCTTTTTTGTACCGTTGTTTGAGACAATGCGGTGCATAGTCTTTTGCAAGGGGGAAATTGTCACGGTCAAAATTCAACACAACCGAAGTGTGGTCCGTCGCCGGCCACTTCGACTGGACATAAGTCCAAACGCAGACATCTTGGCGCCACGTAGACCGGGTCCATGGTTCGGATCCGGCCAATTAAGCTTAGTGGAGAGGCTTCACAGAGACGGTCCGACCCACCCAGACTAACTAAGCCGTTTGACCGATGCCTCGATGTCTAGCGAGACGAGTCGTATAGAGCCCGGCTCAGACTCATCTAGCCACTTTGTGAAACCAGCGTCATTGTTAGTCGGACGTCGTGGTGCCTACCCAGACTCAGCTGGCCAATTTAGATTGACCAGTGTCCACGACTTAGGCCACACGGCACCAGTTAAGTAGGAAAGGGGGGAAGGTAGTGTGTGGTGGGGTGAAATCTAGCTAATCAATTAAATGACCAATTGACCACCACAGAGAGAGTAAGGTGTGTCGGCGTGACTGTCGTGGTTTGAATGTCCAATGGAATTAGAGGAGATAACTTCGGTTGTCAGGGGTAAAAATACTGACCAATGGTACTGGCCCTTGGACACGGGTTAGAGCATAAAGGAATGTGTGAGTGAGAGAGAGAGGTGGAGGAAAACGAACAGACAGAGAGAGAGGGGAGAAGTTCGGGGAGTAGACTCTCGCCTACAGGAAGGCAGGGAGATGAGAACGAACAGAGACAGAGAGATGAGGAGGTTTTAGGTGTAGTCTCTGCACGAGGGAAAAGGCAGAGAGATGAAGAGAGGAGAGAACGAGGAGGAGAACGGAGAGAGAGGGAGAGAGAGAGAGGTTGGAGTGTGAGCTCTGCAGGAGAGAAGGGCAGAGAGAGAGAGATGAGGAGAGAGGAGAGAACTAAATTGTAGCATTGAGCACCAGAGATAGTCTGCAGAGGAAGGACAAAAGAGAGATGTGGAAAGAGAGAGTTGTTAACTAATGAAGAGAAAAAGAAAGAAAAGCAACCATGTCCATTTAATAGAGCAGACTAGGGAGAGAGAGAGAGTGCAATGCGTTAATGCAGGAAGGAAGAAAGGAGAACAGATCGATGTTGATAGTCACTGTTCTATCTAAACCGGGGGTTCGACCTCATACTTGGCCAGCGCCACTTTCATCGGCAGTCCAATCTGACCAACGCCAGCAGTCCAGCCTGACCGGTGCCAGCAGTCCAGCTTGACCGTGCAAACAGACCAACACCAGTGCCGGCAGTTGTGTCGTGTTGTGAAAGTGACAGTGAAGAAAAAAAAAAAGAAAAGAAAAAGACAGTGATTCGTGAATAGTTAAGATCACCTGGCCAGGTAAAGTAGAAATCTATTTATACCCGGGTTAGTTAATGATGTTTTAGATAAATGATTTTGTGAAGTTCAGGAAAGAGAGAATGTTTTATTTTGTTTGATTCCATATGCATTGATGTTTCTTTCCATGATCATGTATAGTAAAGTTATAGACTTTACTAGTGGTTTGATGTGACGAATGCATGATATATGAATGAGATTGTAAGCAAGCTGTGAGTGTGTTTGGGCTGTGCGCTAGTCCTTCCTCCACTGACATCACCCGAGGTTGACAAAGACAGGCACAGCTGAACTGCCATAAGAATTTCTCTTGTGTCTAGAAAAAATAAAGGATGGCCCTTCTTTGCTTTCAGACGCCTATCAAGATACATGCTGGATAAGTTCCAGACAGACAAACTAAAATGACAAAGAATGAGACAAATTGTGGACGTCCAGCTGGCGCCAAGTTACCGTCATGGGTGAGGTTCAAAGCGAGGTGACTGCAGGCGGAAATGGAAACAAATTCAAAAAAAGAATGGTTAGTTAGCCTGCCTAACGGGGACAAACAAATTACGAGACAAAACACGAGTTTCGACCTCTTAGGTCTGTTCAGGCAAAGATTAACAACATTCAGGACCATGAAAACGAACGAGCAATCAACATCCACCTTGCACCGAACATGAGAAGGTAAATAATTGTTTTTTCTTCGTTTTCATTGTACTGAATGTTGTTCATTTTGCCTGAAGAAGACCGAAGAGGTCGAAACGCGTCGTTTTTTCCCCTTGTAATGTCATGGGTGAGCTCTAGGGCCAGAAATGACCTCTGACATGCGGCAATACTTCTAGACTGAGAGAGACTGTCATCGGAAGGGATTCCAACAACAAGTGACATGACTGGCGGCAGTTGCTCATTATGGGCCGTTTTCAATTGAACTTCGCTGAGTTTCGTAATTTAGCGATGCCTCAAAGCTATTATACATTCTCAGGCTGACTTCGATCTGGGGAGTGTAGTTTTGTACATCTTTAACATCTGTTGGTTGTAACATCCGAAGCACACCAATCACCTAACCCGGAGTCTTGAAGACCGTTGGGGCGCCACAGAAGACTCCACAACCAGCTTCCTCCCGGTTCTCAGACGCTCTTAGGCAGTTGCTGAGTGTAAGGCCAGTCCACTCACTGATGTTGAGTGTGAGGCCAGTTCATTCACTGGTGTTGAGTGTGAGGCCAGTTCATTCACTGGTGTTGCTGAGTGTCAGGCCAGTCCATTCACTGATGTTGCTGAGTGTGAGGCCAGTCCATTCACTGATGTTGCTGAGTGTGAGGCCAGTCCATTCGCTGATGTTGCCGAGTGTCAGGCCAGTCCATTCACTGATGTTGCTGAGTGTGAGGCCAGTCCATTCACTGATGTTGCTGAGTGTGAGGCCAGTCCATTCACTGATGTTGCTGAGTGTGAGGCCAGTCCATTCTCTGATGTTGCTGAGTGTGACGCCAGTCCACTCACTGATGTTGCTGAGTGTGAGGCCAGTCCATTCACCGATGTTGCTGAGTGTGAGGCCAGTCCATTCGCTGATGTTGCCGAGTGTCAGGCCAGTCCATTCACTGATGTTGCTGAGTGTGAGGCCAGTCCATTCACTGATGTTGCTGAGTGTGAGGCCAGTCCATTCACTGATGTTGCTGAATGTCAGGCCAGTCCATTCATTCATGTTGAGTGTGAGGACAGTCCACTCACTGATGTTGCCGAGTGTGAGGCCAGTTCATTCACTGATGTTGCTGAGTGTCAGGCCAGTTCATTCACTGATGTTGAGTGTGAGGACAGTCCACTCACTGATGTTGCTGAGTGTGAGGCCAGTCCATTCGCTGATGTTGCTGAGTGTCAGGCCAGTCCATTCACTGATGGTGCCGAGTGTCAGGCCAGTCCATTCACTGATGTTGCTCGAGTGTGAGGCCAGTCCATTCACTGATGTTGCTGAGTGTGAGGCCAGTCCATTCACTGATGTTGCTGAGTGTGAGGCCAGTCCATTCACTGATGTTGCTGAGTGTGAGGCCAGTCCATTCACTGATGTTGCTGAGTGTGAGGCCAGTTCATTCACTGGTGTTGCCGAGTGCGAGGCCAGTTCATTCACTGATGGTGCTGAGTGCGAGGCCAGTCCATTCATTGATGGTGCCGAGTGTGAGGCCAGTCCATTTACTGATGTTGCTGAGTGTGAGGCCAGTCCATTCACTGATGTTGCTGAGTGTGAGGCCAGTCCATTCACTGATGTTGCTGAGTGTGAGGCCAGTCCATTCACTGATGTTGCTGAGTGTGAGGCCAGTCCATTCACTGATGTTGCTGAGTGTGAGGCCAGTCCATTCACTGATGTTGCCGAGTGTCAGGCCAGTCCATTCTGATTTCCTCCATCTCTTTCTGTCTTTCTCTCATTCTGACTCTCACTGCGCCTTGTAGAATGTCTTTTTTTTTAATGGCAAGTCCTGCTGATCTTGATACATGGCCATACCATCTCATTTTCCTTCTGTTCACTGTGGACAACAGGTCTTCGTATGGTCCAGTGGCTTGCCATGTCTGGACCTGGACCTGAAGACCACATATTTGTTGAAGACATACTGCTCTGTTTTATATTTTGTATTGAATAAGCGTCACTTTGCACCTTTCTGTGTGTGTGGTGTTTAGTATTTTGGCTCCTTTTCGGTAATTGTGCGGTCCGTTTCAGTCTGCTGACACGCATTAGATCATCGCAAATTTTGTGTGGCCTGTGTGGAAGCGGCAAAACGTCGCGCGCAGCCCTGGCAGTCGCAGTGACAGAGGCAGAGGCGCCCCCCCCCCCCCCCCCCCCCCCCCCCCCCCCCCCCCGGTAAGGAGGAAGACCCTCGGCCAATTCTTGAGAGGCTGGCAGAGAGAGACTCGCACCCTAGCACTGCCATTGAGCTGCAGCACGGCAAAGAGCTGCAGGCACCTTGGCACCGGCAAAAAGAAAAGAGATTAGCCCGGTATTCCGTGTTGCAAGCCGTTCAGCCTTCAGCCGGTTCTCGTTGTGGGCCCCTTCTGGCGCACAGCTTGGATCCCTCTCCCTGCTGGCCCTTCCTTTCTCAACGGGGCGTTTATAAACAATTCTTTTTTTCAGCTGGAAACGATACACTCTAAGTGTCTGGCATCCGTGTCCTTTTTTTTTGTCCTGGTGTGTGTGTGTGTGTGTGTGTGTGTGTGTGTGTGTGTGTGTGTGTGTGTGTGTGTGTGTGTGCGCGCGCGCGCGCACGCGCGAGCGTGTGAGAAAGAGAGAGGGGGGGAGGGAGGAAGAGAGAGAGAGAGAGAGAGAGAGAGAGAGAGAGAGAGAGAGAGAGAGAGAGAGAGACAATTTGTTTTAAACATTCTGTATTATGAGACTGAAATCCTCTCTGTTGGTTCTCAAGCAAATGATAACAGCAAATTAAAAGCAGTCTCCTTTGCCATCCTTACCACACACACACACTCGCATACACGCGCAGATACACACGCGCGCGCGCGTACACACACACACGCACACACATACGCGCGCGCGAACACACACACACACACACACACACACACACACACCCTTCTCTTTCTCATTTGAACACCAACATAGACGATTTTAGCAGGAAAAGACGCACCTCGCACTTTTGCCATTTTGTCTGTCTGTCTGGTTTTGGTTTTGTTTCACAGAAAATCCCAAAACGTTTTAAAGAGCCGATCTCTTTGACTTCAGCCAACTAGGTTTGCACTTAACGCCCCGTATTTGTGCTACTCTACATCCCCAAACCCTCTCCACTCCACCCCCTTACCATTATTCTCAGTCTCTCTCCCCTCCCTCCTCCCCCATCAGCTGTTTGCTTGTCCTGCTGAATTTCATGTACGTACTTTTTGCATTTTTCACGTCCAAAAAAAAAAATCAATTTGCTTTTGTCATTCTATGATACTTTCTCCTTTTCTGGGGGCCGGATGAACAACAAAAAAAAACACACCAAAAAAAAAAAGTTTATTCTGTTCCTCCACCCCCCCAAAAAAAAAAAAAGAAAGAAAAAAAAAAAAGAAAGAAAAAAAAAAAGAAAAGAAAAGAAAATCGTCTCTCCCTCGCTAATCTAAGCAGGCACAAAAGAGATCAAAGACTCCTCACACTCAGAAACAACCACGAAGAGTTCCACCTGGCCAGAGTTTCACAGCTGCATCCTCTCTTTAGTGCAGCTCCGTCTCTTCTTTCTTCATGTCCCTCCCTCCTTCCCTCTTCTCTTCAGGTACATTATATCACATTTGACATGAAGCAGGCCCCCCTCCCCCCCCCCTTTTTTTTTTAACCACCCCTTCCATTCTCTTCTCTCTCTGAGTTCCTACAACAGTATACGCGCAGGGCACAGGAGGAGGGGGGAGGCGGAAAGGGAGGAAAAAGTGGACAAAATGAGGGAATGAGAGACAAAGAGATAAAGAAAAATTTAGATATAGGGCCTACTGGATGACACGTGCGCGCACGTGAGTATAAGTGTGTGTGTGTGTGTGTGTGTGTTTTGTTTGATTTAGCGTCTTTTCACAAAGTAGTGTTTTTTAGACGGACCTTGAAATCATCCTGAATGACAGTATTTTATCACAAATAGGAATACCCCGTCATTTCATATCCCCCATCAACGTAATACCATGTTTGACAGAGAGAAAAAAATCAATAAACAATACCTATAATTTAAATTTTTAAAATTTTCAAAACGAGCAAACTACAGAGCTGTCCCTATAGGACTCCGAAGAAGAGATTTAGCTGCAGTGACAAGAAGTGATTTATCATCAATAATGGCTTTGAGATCGTCAGCTTTAGTATTGTTTTTGACTGCCGGATAATCGGGCAAATATTGCTTTGTGAACGGACAATAGAATAAAATATGGAACGTTAACATTCTCTCTCCACAGGGACACCTAATGTCGTTTATATGTTTGCATTTTAACGCATTGAGTTTTAGTCTGTAACATAAAGAGCTAACTTCTCGTGACTCATTATTAATACCTTTTTGCAATAAGGAGTCTTTACTGTCAAAAGTTGTGACATTGTGGCTGGCTTTTTTATAGACTGCCTCCAGAAGATGATATCCCTCTTTTACAGATAATGGAATCTTTACAGTTGTTCAGCCATTTGCATTCCTTGCACCTTTCCTTGCCATTCTATCTGCCCAATCATTTGCCTGGACACCACAATGAGAAGGGACCCAACAAAAAGTGTGCGTGTGCGTGTGCGTGCGTGTGTGCGCGCGTGCGTGTGCGGGCACGCGCAAGCGTGAGTGTGTGTGTGTGCGTGTGTATGAGCGAGGGAGAGAGAGAGAGAGAGAGAGAGAGAGAGAGAGAGAGAGAGAGAGAGAGAGAGAGAGAGAGTTCAGATCTTAGCTCTTTTAGGCCACAGCCCCTCAGAGATACAACATAATACCATGTTCACTGATGTGGTAGTTAAAAAAAAAAAGCCACCCACCCACCCACAAAATAGTAACCACCACCACCACCACACATGTAACCATTATGTCTACATCACCAAACACACTGCAAACTTTTACTTTAATAAATTTTGAAATTATTGACACACACACACACACACACACACACACACACACACACACACACACACACACACACACACACGAACCAGTTCTGGAATCAACTGATGAGAAACACAGAAAGGAATCCCCTTTGTCGTCTTCAGTATTCCTGTGAAATAAACCTCTGCCTAAAACCACTAAGCAGTCAGACAATACCCCCTCCACACCACTTCCCTTTCTGAAATAACTGTTTAATTGAAAAGTGGAAGAAGAGGACCTTTCGCAGACCAGGTATCATTTTACAAAATACATTCACATCATGAGCTAAAAGAGTAAAGCGAACACATCGCTTCCCAGAAAAAATTAACAGGTCGATTGACTATTGAATAGAGAATAAATTTAGCACACTGCCCTCCTGAAAATTAATATATAAAATGTCAAATTATTATTGAATAAAGGAAGTCAAAGTGGACTGCAGACATGACCTTGATTTCACTTTGGGATGTAAACTTTTGTTTGTTTGTTTGTATGTTTGTTTCTTTATAACATGTCACTTATCCTTTGGGATGTATGTTTTTATTTTTTATATTTTTTTTTTTATAACATGCCACTTATCTTTTGGGATGCATGCTTTTGTTTGTTTCTTTCCTTCTTTATAGCATGTCACTTATCCTTTGGGATGTATGCTTTTGTGTGTTTTTTTTTTATAGCATGTCACTTATCCTTTGGAATGTATGCTTTTTTTATTTTTTATAACATGTCACTTATCCTTTGGAATGTATGCTTTTTTTATTTATTTTTTATAACATGTCACTTATCCTTTGGAATGTATGCTTTTTTTATTTATTTTTATAACATGTCACTTATCCTTTGGGATGTATGCTTTTGTTTGTTCTTTATGTCACTTATCCTTTGGGATGCATGCTTTTGTTTGTTTTTCTTTATAGCATGTCACCCTTTGTCAAACACTTGCAAAGTTTCAACAAGAACCCCATTCTTAACCAAGACAGGCAAATATATTCTTCTACTGACATAAAAGCTTCAAATATTTACGTCAAAAGCAAACGGCTTTATAATAACGGTCATCAAAGCAAAGGATTGATCGGTTGTTGAAGACTTCTGTTCAATTCCGGTTTGAGACGAGGTACACTAGATGACGTTTATGGATCCGAGAGAGAGAGAGAGAGAGAAGAGAGAGAGAGAGAGAGAGAGAGGAGAGAGAGAGAGAGAGAGAGAGAGAGAGAGAGCTAATTTAACACCGAGCAAGACACTGGCAACAGATCATTATTCACACGCAAACACACTCTCCGTTTCCGCAGCTGGAACAGTCGAACAACATTAACGCTCTTTCTGAAGCATTTCAAGTGATTTGCGACTCCATTTTGTAAGAGAGGAAAAAGATTTTTTTTTTTTTTTAAAGGAAAGAAAACAATGGTTGTGAAAAATGAATTAACCAAGCAAAATGGTCTCTATTCGTTGCGTATGAGCCTACTGCTTGTGATTTTTCTCCCCCCTCTACTTATCCCTTCTTTTAATTCAAGAGCTCCACGAATTAAAGCAGAGGATAGGGAGAATGAAAGAAAGTCATAAAACGAACCGCGGGTG
>CM031605.1:55635319-55685319 GCA_018398815.1 Conus ventricosus
GTGGGGGGAAGGAGGATGGATAGACGGAGTGATGATGGGGGTAGTAGGATCAAGGATGGAAAGGGGCGGTGACGGCGGGGGGGGGGGGGGGGGGGGGGAGAGGGAAGAGGGGCCTGGGCTGGGATCAAAACAAGGGATTGGTGGGCAGCGATAGCTACTCAAGTGGGAGTGGTGTGATGTGTGGGAAGGTAGAAGTGTGTGTGTGTGGTGTGCGTGTGTGTGTGTGTGTGTGTGTGTGTGTGTGTGTGTGTGTGTGTGTGTGTGTGTGTGTGTGTGTGTGTGTGTGCGCGCGCGCGTGTGCGTGTGCGCGCGCGCGTAAGTGAGAGTGTGGTGTGGTGCGTGTGCGTGTGCGCGTGCGAGTGTGTGTGTGCACGATGTAACAATGGTATATAATAATTAAAAAACAACAACCCACTACTGTCATAAACTGACCTTGTTCGCTGACGGGAAAGAAAACACGTGTTATCAACACCTCACACCAGTAAGGAAAACATTTGACTCCCGTCCGTCAAAGCATGTGCCATAATCTGGCACTGTCAAACAAGAACCATGAAAAAGGGACTCCAAGACGTACAATTTGACCGCGGAGCGGACGGTCGTGATCTCAATGGCCATTTTCACGGATCCCCAAAACCCTCTGTCCACTCTACAGGAACAACAGATACCCGATTCAACTCAGGAACAAGTTCAGGCGGCTGAAGGAGAGGGTTGCGAGACTTCAACTCGGCCCCTCATGCTGTGCTCCAGACAGGGTTAAACCTCTAAAAAAAAAAAACCCCGTTTATTGCCCCCCCCCCCCCCCCCCCCCCCCCCCCCCCCCCCCCCCCCCCCCCCCCCCCCCCCCTGACCATGACCATCAGACTATTGAGAGTTGATCCCTAACCTTTCTATACCAGCTGTCTGTATGCCTGCACAAACACCAGATGTCTTATCCTAAAAAAGGTATTTGGAATAACTTCGCCAGATAACATAGACAAACGAATTGCAAGACAAAACACCACGCGTTTCAGCCTGTTAGGTCTTCTTCGGGCAAGATAAAACAACACTCAGGACAACGGCAATGAAAAAAAGGGCAACAAAAATGAGAATGAGCTATCACTTATCGGGTCCAATTCGGCGCAAGACCGGCGTTGAATCAATCACATGTCTATCTGCCTGGACAAATCCAGCCACAACATCTGCTGGGACATGCCTGTAACACCGTTGTTACGTTTCCAAACACAAATAGCCTTCCTTCCTTCCTTCCTGCCTGCATGTCCGTTAGAATGGGTGATCATTTTCTGTTACTCTAGCAGCAAATCGTGGTAAATTTCGGTTGTTTTGCAGTGCTGAAGGATCCAAGGTCAGAAACCCGTTGGTTAATGATGTTCATTGCACGATAGTGCACCATTTCCGAACGGAACATGCTTTAACTTTCAGCGACACACACACGCACACACACACACACACACACAACACGGCCACGCCAACTTGATCTGTGCCGAACACCTCACCTACATTGACCGCCCAGGGAGGTCATTGCTCACAAATCGACTTCAGTTTCATCAAGGAAGGACATCAACGGCAACGTAACTCCCCCCACTAACCCCCTCCCGCTGCCCTGTATGGTAGTTAATTTTATTCAAAAGGTCAATTTAAAACAACGATAACAATGACGGTGAAAAATTAATATTTTCACATAAAGAAAACCTCACTCCCAGATGATTATGACGTCATAAATTCTTTTTCATGTCTTTATATATATACATATATTATATACACACACACACATATATATATATATATATATATATATATATATATATATATATATATATATATATATATATATATATATAAGGGGGCCGGAATAGCTCAGTTGGTAGAGCGCCGGACTCGTGATCCTGGGGTTGCGGGTTCGAATTTCGGTATAGGGGGATTTTTCCCTCGGAGTTAACATTGGTTCTGACTCCATTCCCCACACAGTCCTTCGAATGAGACTATAAACCGAGGTTCCGTGTGTGAACGCACGCACAACATCTTGCACACACGTAAAATCCCATCACCAACTTTCGGAAGAGAAGGCCAGTCTGGCCGTTGGTATGGATGACACGCGACACATAGCATGCACCTTCCCCGAAGATGGAGTATGGCTGCCTTAATGGCGGGATAAAAAAGGGTCATACACACAAAACTCCACTGCCTGGCTATACAGGGAGTGTCCGCAGGAGTATCAGCCTGCGTACGCAGAAAGAAAGAAAGAATATATATAAGCAGACAACACAGCAAGTTCCAAAGAATGTCATGACCAGCTATCACCCCCCCCTTCACCCCCCCCCCCCCCCCATTTGCTTTTCCTTCCAGTTCTCTCTTTTCCCATCCACTTTAGTTTAGTGTTCTAATGTGCCAGTCCATTCCATGTCCTGTCTCGCCTTTGTTCTCTTGTCTACCACCGCGTCTATGCAACGTTCTGAAGTGCCCTGGCTCCTGAAGTGCCCTGGCCTTGATCTGCGCTGCTCGCTCTCTCTCTCACTCAACTCTATCGCTAACTCAGCTCGCTCTCTCGATTTCGCAATAGGCCACCTGCTTGCTTCAGTAAGTGAAGGGTTCATTCGAGATATCTTTTTTCCTTTCTTCTTTCTTTCGATCTCCTTCCCTCTCTTTCTTTCAGCAGGTCACCTTCGCATTCAAAATGCACGTCCCCAGTAAACCCACGCACTTGTTGTGACGTAACATACATGACCTATTACCTTTTGCAGACATCGGATTGAAATCTCCCGTGAAAAGCCTTGAAGATGAATTCGGCAACAATACGAAACCTACGGTACGAGCTATTCAGAAGAAAAAACTGTTGCAGTTGTGCCTCGAATGCTACAGCCTCATATCATTGATTCGCCATAAACATAAATTGATAAAGTGTCAGTTATATTCGGTACAATATAACTATATTTAGTAACATTTAACAATATCCCATATCTACTAGGCTGAGACAGCACCAACCGGTCTTTTCTTCGCAGTCTTTGCTTGTTCATAATAGTATTATTGAACGTATCATGTCTTGAATGTCTGATAGCAATCATTGTACGAGATCAAAAGGTCTAAGAAAATGTTGACTTATGATAATCAAATTATCACCATTTTTTTTTTGTATATCGCAGATTTACAGTTATAACTGTTCGGTGACACCTTTACACAGGGGATGGCTGGAAAACTCTTGACAGTGTTTTTCATTCTTCAAAGCTTGTTCACGTTAATGTTCAAACTTTCGAGAAAATGCCAACGTTAAAGTTTCACACACACACAGTCCCATTTTTACGAAAAGATCGTGTATACTGTAGGCTTTTGAGGCTAATACCTTCCCTTCCCGTTCCTGCCGAGTCGTTATATATTCAGTAGCAGACGACAGTTCTTCAGTAGGTAGCGCGTCAGTCTCGTAATCACAGTTCTCCGAGGATGCGAGCCATCCCTTACGGGACCGCTTTGGAAGAGACGATCTCGACTCCCTAGATGACAGCTGGGAATTTGAAATGATGATCACGCCGACTAACATCAGTGTGCATCTGGCGGGTTGTACATGTCCACGCATATGCAAACCACGATCAAAGGCCGAAGCAGACCATATGATGAAACAACGCTTACATGAAATGTGTAACGTGCATCAAGTCATGGCCGAACATCGATCTCAATTCCGTTGGGGTTTTTTTTTTTTGTTAAAGGCAGGGAAAAGGGGCCCTAGACTATCACGAAAAAGGATGTTTTCGATAATTTGATACGGAAATGTAACAACTATAAAATAAAGGCATACAAAAATACATACATGAACATACAGATGTCCATTGAGAAGAGAGAGAGAGAGAGAGAGAGAGAGAGAGAGAGAGAGAGAGAGAGAGAGAGAGAGAGGGAGAGATGGAGGGAGGGAGGGAGGGAGGGGGAGGGAGGGAGAGGGAGGGAGAGAGAGACAGACAGAGAGAGAGAGGGAGAGAGGAGGAGGAGGAAAAGAGAGAGAGAGGAGAGAGAGAGAGAGAGAGAGAGAGAGAGAGAGAGAAGAGAGAGAGAGAGAGAGAAAGAGAGAGAGAGAGAGTTTCCCTAGCTTGTACTGAGAAGAGGACGTGTCTAACCTGACCTTTCTTAGACGCTGCTACCGTCAGCGAGGGAAGAGGGAACGAGGAGCGGGTAGAGGAGGAGGGACCATGACTTTGGGATCTGCTTGAAATCCACCCATTTCACGCTAGCATGTGCGCAAGCACGCAGGCACGAACGAACGCGCAAGCGCGCGCGCGCACACACACAACACACAAATACACACACACACCACGCACAAACACTAGACACATACATTTCCAAAGACAGAAGAATTGAGAAAACAAATAGGTTCAAAGACAAAGATGAACACGGAATGTGTATGCGTGCGTGCGTGCGTGTTATACGTGAGAGAGAGAGAGAGAGAGAGAGAGAGAGAGAGAGAGAGAGAGAGAGGGGAGAGAGAGAGAGAGAGAGAGAGAGATATTCACGCATGGACGAACGTTGGCTTATTGCCCACGAGATGAGCTTTCCATCGCCTCCAAGCCTGCCGACACACAAACACACTTTCATTCACCTTCGAACATCCACCCCACCCCATCACTCCACCCCAGCCACTCCCCTTCCCACTCCTTCCGTCGCTCCCGTTTCTCTGTGAACCCAGCGTAAAGTCTACGTGTTCTCCCCCCAAAAGATAAAAATATACCCCCCCCCCCCCTCTCTCTCTCTTTCTCTCGTGATTGTGTGCGTGTGCGTGTGTGCCTACTCAGAAACAGGTCACATCTGCCCAAACTCAATCACCTGAAAACGTTCCCCCCACCCCCCTCAAGTTGCAAAGTGATTCAACGCCCATCTTGCGCCGAAATGGATGAAGGTAATTGCTCGTTCATTTTCGTTGTCCTGAAGTGTGTATTTTGCCTGAAGAAGACCTAAGAGGTCCAAACGCGCCGTGCTTTGTCTTGTGATTCGTTTGTCAACGTTTTATAGGCGGACCTTTAGCAATAATTTTTCAAATTTTCACCTCAAAGTCGTCCAAGTCACTGCCGCCGGTTCTTTATGGCCAGTCACTAAACAGTTTACAGAATTCAATGAAATCACGAAGCCAGACGCAGATATTAATATTCATGAAATGCAAGAGACAGACGAAGAACAAGGGCGAAGTTTAAAGAATGTAATTTCCCAACTCTGAGTCTACACGTTCCGTTTGAAAACCGCTTCATCTTAATCATGAACACAATAAATCGAATCTTAAAGAAGTCTTTTTCAAATGATATTCAGCAAAGGTCCCAATGTTCCAAAAAATAGGAACGTCATTTGATTGGTAGGGAGAACCGACGTGCTTTTGGTTTGTATGGCTGCAGAAAGGATTGTTCCTGGAAAAGAAACGTGTCTGTGCAAACCCGCAATCCTCCATTTCCCCTCCCCATCCCCACCCTTCTATCTAATCCACCGTCGCCTTCCACCCGCCCCCCATCCTTTGCGTCTCCTGCTTGTTTTCGAATATCAATGATTCTCCCACCTCCTCTGTCGCCCCCCCCCCCCCCCCCCCCCCCTCCAGCCTTTTTTCTCGTGGGGATGTCGGGGATGTTTCAGGACAAACTGTTTCCATCGTCTGGAAATTCTATGCTGCTGCTTCTTCTTCGCTGGCTTGTCATTGTCTTTGAAATTCCTTCTCTACTGTCGTCCACCATCTTTTCCTGCCTCTCTCAGAAAGTCTTAGACCTTTCTTTCCCTGCACTCCCTGGGGATGCCGTTGGGCTCTTTCAGTGTACACTGTTAGCACCATCTTCAGGAAACCGTTCCCGTTGAAGACATTTGTCACTGGCTCACCTATCGCTGAAAGAATCAAATCACCATCAACCCTTACCTTTGTATCCATTTTCTTGTCAGAATACTGCGTGAAACACTCAGCGGTCCCTGAATTCTTTTGAGCAGTATAGTCAATACTACCATAACTGTGTAAAACTAGTGAATGCTGCTAACCCCAAGCCCTTTCAAAGCAATCTATGCATTATGATTTCCTGACATCTTACAAATGTGATGCATAGATTTCGTTTAATGCTTTTCGAACAAAATAACAAAAACAAAACCGCTGCATGCGTGACAAATTTCTGTACATTACAACCACGAGTAATGCTGCTAGTTCTTCAAAAGTAAGCTGCTCAATTCTCAACCCGAGTACCACTGTCTAACCAGAGTACCACTGTCCAACCTGAGAATCACTGTCCAACCAGAGTACCACTGTCCAACCAGAGTACCACTGTCCAACCTGAGAATCACTGTCCAACCAGAGTACCACTGTCCAACCAGAGTACCACTGTCCAACCAGAGTACCACTGTCCAACCAGAGTACCACTGTCCAACCTGAGAATCACTGTCCAACCAGAGTACCACTGTCCAACCAGAGTACCACTGTCCAACCTGAGAATCACTGTCCAACCAGAGTACCACTGTCCAACCAGAGTACCACTGTCCAACCTGAGAATCACTGTCCAACCAGAGTACCACTGTCCAACCAGAGTACCACTGTCCAACCTGAGAATCACTGTCCAACCAGAGTACCACTGTCCAACCTGAGAACCACTGTACAACCAGAGTACCACTGTCCAACCAGAGTACCACTGTCCAACCTGAGAATCACTGTCCAACCTGAGAATCACTGTCCAACCTGAGAATCACTGTCCAACCAGAGTACCACTGTCCAACCTGAGAACCACTGTACAACCAGAGTACCACTGTACAACCAGAGTACCACTGTACAACCAGAGTACTGTACAACCAGAGCACTACTGTCCAACCCGAGAACCACTGTTTGCTACTTCACATGTTCTATTTTTTTTCTTTTAAAATTCCGCTGCAGTTGGTATCTACCTCCGATCTACTTGAGGCCTACTCACGGAGTATTATTGTCTTTATTACATCGCTGGACAATTTCCAAGATCTTCCTTTACATTTACGCTTCAATAGGCTCCATTTTTCTTTTTTGCTTTTTTTTTTCCATTACTTATGCTTCAATTCTCCAAAATCGAGAGAGAGAAAAGGCTTTGTCAAGTAGACGTAATATATACCCGTTCCCACCTATCTCTCTTCCACCCTCTCGCACACACACGCGCACATTCTCTCTCTAAACGTTTTCAGAAATGAGCCGTTAACTTTACAGGACCGAACGAACACACAGACAGACACACACACACCACTCCCTCCCCCCAAACAAAACTGGCTCGTTCCCCCCCCCCCCCCCCCCCCCCTTCCTCTCTCTCAAAGGAATCCATGACAAGCCATCAGTCTTCCTTCCCCGGGAAAGTCCTAGCGGGTCAAGGCAAAGAGACACCGACTCCTTCCCACGGGAGCCGCGGACTCCACACACAAAGACACCTCATCAATTCGGCCAGGGAGGATGTCGGCAGTCAAAGCGGACCTCTGGGACAGCAGGTACTGCAGCATCTCTGGGACCGCGCCCCCTCCCCCCTCTACCCCCCCCCCCCCCACCCACACACATATAAACATACATACACACATACACATACTCGCTCATACACACACACACTCTCTCACACACAAAAACACACCACACACACACAGCAGATCAGAACATCATGATGGTCACCACTCCGCTAGATCCCTCTCCCCTCCCCTCTTCCTTGGGGAAACAAGAGTCTCTATCGTTGTGAAACGGTAGGCTCTCCTCAGCGGATCCAAACATAACTACATTATTTAAATGATGTGAAACAAATCAGATTTATTTACGGGCACAGTCTCTGAAGAAGTTCCACTGATTGTAAAGCAACCCCCCACCCCAAACTCGCACACTCACACATGCTTGCACGCACGCACACACACACACACACGAACACACGCGCGTGCGCGCACGCACACACACACACACGCACACACACAGTCTAATCTAGGCCAAGTGAGCTGACACTGAAGAGCCATTTTTTCCCACGACACAGCCTTTCTCGTCCCTTGCCTGTTCTCATTCCACAGAGAAGCCTCCTCCGCTCTCGTCTCCTTTCACTCTCTCAAGCCCCGTCCAGATTTCCCAAAAAGCCGTGTTCCTCACAGCACAAGACAGAGGAAGAAGCGGCAGGAGAGGAGCAGAATCAATGCCCGGGCAGGTGTGGTGAAGGCCGGATCCCATTTTTCTCCTTCCGCCTCCCTACCCTTCCCTCAACTAAATCATGCCGCCACCTGGTGACCCTCCGTGAGGCCAGACCTGTCTGTCTGGGCTATCTATCATCCACAACCAATATCAACAGCAGTGGAAGAGAAGGCTGCGTGCAGACCGTGTAGTGGTGCTGATCCAACAAATCGGCTCTAGAGTTACCAGCATACAGCCCTCTTCAGACTTGGGAACTGGCCACTGCCGACTGGTGAGCCACCTTAGTCGAATTAAGGTTGCCCGCACAGAGAATGTCCGTGTCGCACTGGACTGGATCTCAAGACCCCTGGGCCCAGAACACATACTCCAAACACTGTCCATCCATAATGTTCGATGGCGTCATAACCTGGCCAGAGAGCGCAGAACTGCAGATGCAGCTTTGGGGCAGCCGTCAAGACTCGAGGAAGAATGGGGGTTACGTCGTGGCGACAGGAGTGATAGATCTGAACGCAACAAAAAAAAATCGACGCAGAAGAGCGAGAGGAAGAAGAGGAGAAGAAGAAGAGGATGAAAAAGGGAGAAGAGCAGGGAGGAGGAGGAGGAGGAGGAGAAGAAGAATAAGAATAAGAATACACCCACTGGGTGGACAGAGAGAGTTTCCATGCAGTGAAAAGAAACCCCACCGCGAGAAGTTCAACCTCCGGATCGTTAGCTAGCTCCTCAACGCCTTGACTTCGGACCAGCCACCTCTTCCTCCTGGTTAAATCAGAGAACGAAAGGGCCGGGACTCGCATGGGAACTGCGTGGCTCCTTAGAAATATTGGTATTCCCCCAACGTGTCCCTGGTTGTGTGGAGTTGTCGACCTTGGTGGGGGGGGGGGGGGGGGGGGGGGGGGGGGGGGGGGGGGGGGGGGGGGGGGCAATAAGCCGCCAGATTCGAAATGGGTGACAGGTCGACTCCATGGTAAAGCACGAGCTTGCTGTCGCGCGTTTGAATCCTGTGGCGCTCGTGCGTGCGTGTGTGCGTGCGCGCACGAACGCGCATGTGTGTGTGCGCGAGCCGTGCATTGTGTGTGCGCGTGCACATGTGTGTGTGTGCGTGCGTGCGTGTGCAAGTGTGTGTGTGTGTGTGTGTGTGTGTGTGTGTGCGTGCGTTGTGCGCGTGTGTGCGCGTGCGTGTGTGTGCGTGTGTGTGCGTGCGTGTGCGCGCGCCTGCATGTTTCGTGTCCAGTATCTAAGTGAAAAGACGCATACTTAAGATAAACAAGGATTGCAAAAAAACTTACTGCAAAGTCAACAACACCGGCACCACTGACAATCGAAGGTGAACACATTTCCACTCTTAGGGACTTCTAATGACAGACAAACTAAAATTAGTTGCAAACAAAAACAATACAACTACGTACGTCCATCTTTGGCAACTGGTTGCCAAAGATGGACATTACGTAGTTTTTGTCTTTTCTCTTGGAAAAAAGCCACGTGGCCGAAAATTTGAAGAGTGGAATTGTGATCTTGTGTACTGCTTTCTTCCCTTTGGAGGACTATTGCTTTTGTGTCTTAAATGAGTGGGCTGTGCGAGATCGCCGTCCTTCAGAGCATGAGGTGGGAAGTGTTGTGACAGGAGTTATCTCCCTTGCCCGAGTGAAAAAGAAAGGCATTCTCTCCCTCGCTCGGGCGTATAAAGAGAGAAATGATCGAACCTGTCTGAGGTACCGAGTCGTGAACTTCTCTCTGTCCAAGTTAACGAGGAGGGATCGACATCTGTGCTGCCTGGAGTTCTTTTCACGTGGCATCGTTGATTGCCTTACTGCGTTCTCACGCCCGTCCCAGTTCTGTGGTGGTTGGTCGAAACGCTGTAGTTAGCAGATATAGACAGGCCTCTTCTTCCCAAAGCGTTCTGGGAGCAAAGAGGTCGGACGTGGGTTGGGAGGCGGGGGAGAGGGGAGGGCGGGGGAATAGGGTGGGGGGGGGGGGGGGGGGGGGAGGGGCGATATGTCACTGTCTTTTCCATGAGATGAACGTGGTTAATTGATGTCACATTAAACTTTATGTCATTATGTAGAAATGTCATGGCAGGCAGGGAGAAACCATCCCAAATTAGAGAAGCCGGGGGTGGGGTGGGGTGGGGTGGGGTGGGGTGGGAGAGAGAGAGAGAGAGAGAGAGAGAGAGAGAGAGAGAGAGAGATCGATGTTGTCAAATGCAGCACTCTGTTCCGTGGTTTCATATGGTCAGGGCGATGTTGATGCCGAGCGCAATCCAGTCTTGGGCTGAACATGGGCCAGCAGCGATGTTGTCAAATGCAATCACTGTCTTGGGCTTATCATGGGCCTGCAACGATGTTGTCAAATGCAATACTGTCTTTGGTTTGGATGTGGACCTGCGTCGATGTTGGAGTTCAATGCAGTAGTCTCGTCTTCGGTTTAATGCGAGCCTACATAACTGTTGGCGTTACTTGCAATACACTGTCTTGGGTTTCGATACGGGCCTGTGGCACTGCTGACATTAAATCAATGCAGTGCTTTCTTTGGTTTTACTGTGGGTCTGCATTACTGTTGATGCTGAATGCGATACACTGTCTTTGGTTTTACTAGGGGTCTGCGTTACTGTTGATGCTGAATGCGATACACTGTCTTTGGTTTTACTAGGGGTCTGCGTTACTGTTGATGCTGAATGCGATACTGTCTTTGGTTTTACTAGGGGTCTGCATTACTGTGATGCTGAATGCGATACACTGTCTTTGGTTTTATAGGGGTCTGCGTTACTGTTGATGCTGAATGCGATTACACTGTCTTTGGTTTTACTAGGGGTCTGCGTTACTGTTGATGCTGAATGCGATACACTGTCTTTGGTTTTACTAGGGGTCTGCGTTATGTTGATGCTGAATGCGATACACTGTCTTTGGTTTTACTAGGGGTCTGCGTTACTGTTGATGCTGAATGCGATAACTGTCTTTGGTTTTACTAGGGGTCTGCGTTACTGTTGATGCTGAATGCGATACTGTCTTTGGTTTTACTAGGGGTCTGCGTTACTGTTGATGCTGAATGCGATTACTGTCTTTGGTTTTACTAGGGGTCTGCGTTACTGTTGATGCTGAATGCGACACTGTCTTTGGTTTTACTAGGGGTCTGCGTTACTGTTGATGCTGAATGCGATACTGTCTTTGGTTTTACTAGGGGTCTGCGTTACTGTTGATGCTGAATGCGATACTGTCTTTGGTTTTTGGTTTTACTAGGGGTCTGCGTTACCGTTGATGCTGAATGCGATTACACTGTCTTTGGTTTTACTGGGGGTCTGCGTTACTGTTGATGCTGAATGCGATACACTGTCTTTGGTTTCATGTCGGCCTGCGTCATCACTGTGAGACAGAGAGAGTGGAGAGTTAGAGAGAGAGAGAGGAGAGAGAGGGAGAGCGAGAGTGAGAAAGAGTTAGAGAGAGACAGAGAGAGAGAGAGAGAGAGAGAGACAGAGAGGGAGAGAGAGGAGAGAGGAGGGGGGGGGGGGGGGGGGGGTGGTGGGGAGGTGAGGGGTAGAAAGGAAATTTTCGAATGGGTATGACCGACGAAAGAGATAACTGTATCTGCTGCTGGGTTCGCAAGCGCTCAGGCGAGGTGAGGTGAGGTGAGGTGAGGTAAGGTTGCTTATTGTCCAGCCGACCGCAAAGGACCGTATCAGGGCTGTCACGGCATTGAAGTCAACTCGCAAGTCATCAAAAAAAAAAAAAAAAAAAAAAAACCAACCAAACAAAAAAAACTGTCACACAACCCTTTGAAATATACCTTTTAAAAAACCACTGGAAATTTCGTTAAATTCTTTCTCCGCAAAGTCTTAGATCAGATGAAAACAAAAATGTTAATCTCTTTCTGAATACCAACCGAGTAAAGTCGGACACACATTCTGAACGAGCAGAAGCGGCCAAGGAAGTCAGTCGCGGCACCTGGCCTTCGCTGTCTTCTCGTGAGCCCATGTCACCATCACGACCACTGACCACGGTCCTACAGACCTCAGGGATCGCCACCCTTCCACCCTGCCCGTCAGTCTTGCACCCCCAATAACCAAACGAAAACATGAGACCAGACAGAGCCTCCACCTGCAATCACGGCTGCCCTGTTATGCGCCTTGCCATGGATATGCAGAAAGGGAGGATGAGAATTTTCGTTATTTCGCCAGCTTCATTCTTTTGTGCATGTTGAGGGCATTCACCACTTCCTGTTGATCTGATCAGAAATTCGAAGGTCAGCTTACTACTGTTCACGTGTTGGTTGGCTGTTCACCCCATCTTGCTTCTGATAGGGTCAAACTGTCACGCATATAGCACATAAAGGCGCGCGCGCACGTTAGTTTGTGAGAGGTCAAAAGCTACGTCAAGACAGACGCCCCAACCTCGCTGAACAGCATACGGCAACAATCTGGCACACAGGCCACACGCCAAAATTAGGATTTTGCACTAAAACACTTTATAATCCATGTCAATGTTTTGAGGACCTACCATAAATTTGATCCAGCATTTAATATGAAAACTGATAACTGGTATAAAAAAAAACAAACAAAAAACAAAAAAAAAAAAAAACAACTCCCCAATTATTTCCCTCGTTTTGGGGGATCATCACGATGAAATCACAAACGATCTTCAAATACAGGACCTTCCCTTAGTTGAGACACATCGCAGGCCTTTGCAAACATCCACCCGTGACCCCATCTTTGTGCCCAAAACAGGACCTTCCCGTAGCTGACACACATTTCAGGCCTTTGCACTCACCCGTGACCCTATTTTTCCGCCAGCATGAAGCGCCCAAATAGTCCCATTCCTTTGATTTTGAATCTGTCTGACTGGAACACCTGGCTTAAACCTTGACGGCCATATGAAAGAAAATGAGGAGAATCAACTTTCAGACACAATAAAACTTTTCAAAACAATCTAGCTGGGCCAGCCTATAAATACTCGATTCCCTACAGGGCAAGGCGTTGGCGCATTCATTTTTGGCCATCTGACAGGACCGCTGAGCCAGTTGAACCATTCTTTCTCGGCATGCCGTGACTGTGGTGCCCGGAAGTGATCAGTGACTTGTGCCAGAGAGCGGTACTCCAACAAAGGCGAACAGTGAGGGGAGGGGGGTAGGCGAGGCGATATACTTGTCCTGCCCCTCCACATCTCTGGTCTTGCACAGCACGTGTGTGTGCTCTGTCGTTCAGACGATCAGCGGAGACAGTGGTGGATAAGGCGATTACGGGGAGGAGACAGCAGAACCAGGAGGACTCATCCATCAGATCTCGTGTTGGGGGTCGTCTGCCTCTGTGGGTCTCCCAGACTTACTTCGGCTCATCATCCGTCACTATCCAACTGTGGGTAATTAGTACTTAGTGTCTGGTCTTTCTCTCAATCTCTCATTCTGTCAGTCTATCTCTCATTCTGTCAGTCTCTTTCTCTCTCTGAGTTCCGTGCGTACCCCACATTTAATCTATTCTGTATAGGTCATCCTTCAACACAATAATCTCCCTCACTCTACCCCCCCCCCCTCTCCTTTCTCCCCCCTGCCCCGCGTCTCCACCAACATCAATTTCACCCTCCTACCCCGTTCATCCCTTCCTCAGTCTGTTTTTTTCATCTCCTCCATACCCCCCCCCCCCCCCCCCCCCCCACCCCCTTCTCGGAACCACGGCAGACAAGGGCCCAGGTCGTCTCGCTTTCCTGCTGTCTTGCTGCCAGTGTCGCGAACACACAACGGGGAATGTGAGCCTGCGTATCGCCGTCGGACGTTCTCTCTCTCTCTCTCTCTCTCTCTCTCTCTCTCTCTCTCTCTCACAGACACACATACATACAGTCACACACGTACGCACGCACACACACGAAACACACAGACAAACACACACACACACGCACGCACACACACTGACAGAAGACACAGACACACGCACGCACCACGCACGCATACGCACACGCGCGCGCACACACACGCAAACCCACGCACGCTCACACACACGCCCCCCCCCCCCCACACACACACACGCCACAGACATACACACTGACAAAGGCAGACAGACACATACACAATGAAAGACAAGACGAAACACAGACACACACACCTCTTTGCCAGACCACACATACGTACACACGTCAATCACGGATGATACTGTGTATCGCGGAGACGCGCGTCATCAATAGTACGGCTTGCTGTGCGTGACCTTTCCTGACTTCACTTCAGACCCACGACTGTGGGGCGCGCGGCTTGCTGTGCGTGACCTTTCCTGACTTCACTTCAGACCGACGACTGTGGGGCGCGCGGTTTGCTCGACAAAAAAAAGCGAGCACGTGAGAAACGTGGCCGGACAGTACTCGGTGACACAATCAACACAGCAAGGGGTCCGGTGGGCCCAGCTGGTGGTCTGGGTGTGCTTGAAATCTGAATTTCAGTTGACATTTTACGCCCAGCAAGTAATCCCGAGTCATTTCAGAGCTGTTATCACGTTAAAAAAAAAAGCAAACGAACTAACCATTTACGACACACCCATTCGTATCACAGGTAAAAGCACCCGTCATAATATGCATAGAGTGTAGACATTTATCCACTCAACATTCATCTGCCTGCCTATCTGTCTGCTTGTTCTGCTTGTCTACCTACCTTGCTACCTACCAAGCCGCCTAGCTACCTACTAACCCATCTCCCTAGCCAGCCGTTTGCCTGCTGCCTGCCTGCCTATCTCTGTACACACAAACACAACAAAACACCCTCTTCATTCAAACACCTATATCCTTCAGGACGGTAAAAATGTGGCGTGCTACGAGAGCCATTCATTCCACTTAGGTTTTCGCTATCAATTATAACAAAACAAAACAAAACGAAAAAGGAGAAAAAAAAAAAGACCTCCCCCCCCCCCCAAAAAAAAAAAAAATCCATTCAAGAATATTTCCATGCAAAAAACAGACTTTAAAGAGAACAACGGCAGAACGACGAAAATGAAGGTAAGAAAGAAAGAAAAAGAAAAAGGAAAAAACAAACAAACAAATGAAAGAAATAAACAAACCAAAAAGGAGAGTGGCGTGGGGATTTTCAACTCGGAATTTCCGGAAAAAGGAGATATCTGTAGCAACTGTAAACAAACACTCAAAAACAAACACCCAACAATAGCAATATCCGCCGACAACAACAACACAAACACACAACCCCTTGGACTTCCGACGCAGGAAAACAGCCCATCTGATTAATTAATCAATTAATCAAACTTCCAGCCTTGCCTGTCAAAAGTCAGAATTTCTGTATTGTGTTACTGCTGTTTGTTCTGTCTCCATCTTCCGTCCCGGCTCACATCTACGTTGAAACCCCCCCCCCCCCCCCTCTCCAGCTACACCCATAAACCGATCTACCACAGTCTCAGAACTTGCCAGCACTGTCAAGGCGCCATCCACATCACCGGCGGCTGGGAGGCAACGCACCGGAGGAGACGCTGCCCTGTCGCTGATTCACTTCAGCAGTGTTCAGTGTGGTGCCGTTGTCATCCAACATACGTACGCAGTTCACCACATACTTAGCCCCCACCCCCACTCCCTCCACTACAGACTGCTAAGAGTTTAATCGCGAAGCGAAGCTGCTCTCCGAGAGTGAGAGTTCCTTCCCCTCGGTCCATCCGGCGACACAATTCCCATAAGCCGGATCGATGATGCGGAAGAGCTAGACACACGGAGAGAGAGAGAGAGAGAGAGAGAGAGAGAGGAGAGAGAGAGAGAGTGAGAGAGAGGGGGGGGGGGGGGGGGAGGGGAGGGGGAAAGGGATGACATTCAGAGGCCGACAGATATAGAGACGCCCAAATTCTCATGAAGTTGTGAACTAGACCCTGGTGGAACCACGAAAACAAAGAAAGATGAAGACGAAGAAACCAGAGACAGCGAGGGAGGGAAAGTGTGTGTGTGTGTGTGTGTGTGTGTGTGTGTGTGTGCGCGCGAGTGTGTGTGTGTGTGCGAGTGTGTGTGTGTGTGTGTGTGTGTGTGTGTGTGTGTGTGTGTGTGTGTGTGTGTGTGTGTGTGTGTGGTGAGTGAGTGAGTGAGTGAGTGAGTGAGTGAGTGAGTGAGAGGAGAGAGACAGAGAGAGAGACAGACACAGCTCGTCTGGCTACACCTGTCAAAACAGGCTGTGGCTTCTGCCTGGGAACGGGAACAACGGTATGTGGGGCGACACCAGGCGGGGCTGGAGGTGAGAAGGAATAGAAGGGGAGCAGAGAGGAGATCGGGACAGGGAAAGAAGGGAGGGGTGGGGTGGTAGGGGGAACAAAGAAATACATGCGCCAACTAACAAGAGCAAAGGCGCGACAGAGCACCGATCCATCCACACACACTTTGTGTCTATAGCATAGACACTGACACTGCACTCCTGCTGACGTAACTACACAGTACAGCATAGCACATGCGCAAGCGCGCGCGCGCGCACACACACACACACACATATACACGCCCGCGCGCTTGCGCAGACAAGGACACTCACACAGCTTCTATCCCATCCCACCCACCCCAACTCCCCCCTCCCCGACAAACGAAAAGTCCCCATCACTCCCCACCCACTTCTACTACCCAGTCTCCCCCCCTCCCCCAAACAACAAGAACAAGAACAACAACAACAACAACCCACACACACACACAAACCAGAAACAAAACCCAGCCCCACCCCCCCTACCCCACCTCCTCCTCCCCCCCCCGCCCGTCACGTGACCGACCTGATGATGTAGTTGTTGCAGACGACGTACTGGGGGTGACCGCGCGTGTCGCTGACGATGGTGGCGCGGGTCTGCATCCACACCCACACCCCCGTCTTGCCCAGGTAGCGGTAGTAGCCGCTGACCCCGCTCCCCGTCTTGATCACTGCAGTGTACACCGTCACGCGCTCCCGTCAGTATTGTCAGTATCATCTTCATCAATATCATCATCATCATCAATATCATCATCAATATCATCATCAATATCATCATCAATATCATCATCAATATCATCATCATCATCACCAATATCATCATCATCAATATCATCATCAATATCCTCCTCATCATCGTCAATATCATCATCCTCCAGGCTTTCTACCTACATGGATTTTCTTTTAACGTATGTGTGTGCGCGCGCGTGTATATGCGCGCGCGAGCACACACACACAAGCACGCACGCGAGTGTGTGCGCGCGCGCACACACACACCACACACACGCACATGCGCTCGCGCACCGCATACACTGGCACACACACCTACATGGGCCCGTGCCACACACCCATACGTGTACATTCACTACACACACATACAATGATAATGGCACAACCAATGTTAGGTATGTGTACTCAAGGTCTGACCAGCGCGTTGGGCCAATGCGTAGTCCTGACATCTGCTAAATCGTAACTATGAAACCCTGTTCTCAAATTCTCTCATCTCGGTCATTAATTCATTTATCCATCAGCTTTTACTCTGGCACAGTGTGGCCTCCAATCTTAGCGGACATGGTGTAGCGTATAGATAGACTTAGTCCGCACGCAATGACGCCTCCTTCACGAAACTGAAACTGATCTTTAACGAATGGAAAGCAAACGTGCACACTGAGATAGCAGCACACACAATGAGACAGTAACGCGCAGACACTGAGATCGCACACACACACACACACACGCACACACACACAGCAAATGGTATAGCGATTCACGTGATGTGCACGCTTGCAAAAAACAGCGAGTGCACAGATAGATACGGTAATGAGCTCACTGAAACAGGGTAATGACCACTGGAGCAGTATTGTTTACACTGACATACCAACATACATTCACAGCGATATAGTTTACTGGTTTTTTTTTTTTTCATGGGATTGTATCGTGTACATTGAAATACGAACATTCACACCGATATAGTTCATAGTTTTGGGTGTGTGTGTGTTTTCTTCTTCTTGGGATAGTAACGTGCACACCGAAACACGAACATTCACACCGAGATAGTTTGTAGTTTTGTTCTTCGGATAGTATTGCGTACACTGAAATACGAAAATTCACAACAAGATAGTTTATAGTTTTTCCCCTGGGATAGTACTGTGTACACTGAAATACGAAAATTCACAAGAAGATAGTTTATAGTTTTCCCCCTGGGATAGTACTGTGTACACTGAAATACGAAAATTCACAAGAAGATAGTTTATAGTTTTTCCCCTGGGATAGTACTGTGTACACTGAAACACATTCACACCGATATAGAGTACAGTTTTCTTTCGCCCCTGGAAGAGTCTTGCGGACATTGACATACGAATATTCACACCGAGATTGTTTAGGGGGGGGGGGGGGGGGGGGGGGGGGGGGGTTAGTATTGCGTACACTGAAATACGAATATTCACACCAAGATTGTTTGGGGCGGGGGGGGGGGGGGGGGGGGGGGGAGTATTGCGTACATTGAAATACGAATATTCACAACGAAATTGTTTAAGGGGGAGGGGGGGAGTATTGCGTACTGTCAACCTCGGGTGATGTCGATGGAGGAAGGACTAGCGCACAGCCCAAACACACTCACAGCTTGCTTACGATCTCATTCATATATCATGCATTCGTCACATCAAACCACTAGTAAAGTCTATAACTTTACTACACATGTTCATAGAACGAAACATCAATGCATATGGAATCAAATGAAATAAACATTCTCTCTTTCCTGAACTTCACAAAATCATTTGTCTAAAACATCATTAACTAACCCGGGTATAAATAGATTTCTACTTTACCTGGCCAGGTGATCTTAACTATTCACGAATCACTGTCTTTTCTTTCTTTTCTTTTTTCTTTTCACTGTCACTTTCACAACACGACACAACTGCTGGCATGGTGTTGGTCTACTTGCACCGGTCAAGCTGGACTGCTGGCACCGGTCAGGCTGGACTGCTGATGAAAGTGGCGCTGGCCAAGTATGAGGTCGAACCCCAGTGAGGATAGAACAGTGACTATCAACATCGATCTGTTCTCCTTTCTTTCTTCCTGCATTAACGCATTGCACTCTCTCTCTCTCTCTTCTAGTCTGCTCTTATCAATGGACATGGTTGCTTTTCTTTTCTTTTTTCTTTTCTTTCTTTTCTTCTTCATTAGTTAGCAACTCTCTCTCTCTCTCCACATCTCTCCTCAGTCCTTCCTCTGCAGACTATCTCATGCTAATCTCTCAACTTGGTTCTCTTTCTCCTCCCCTCTTTCTCTCTGCTTTTCTCTCCTCGAGATTTCACTCAGACCTCTCTCTCTCTGTCTCTTGTTCGTTCTCCCCTCGTTCTCATCTCCCTGCCTTCCTGTAGGCGAGAGCCTACTTCCCCGAACTTCTCCTCTCTCTCTCTGTCTGTTCGTTTTCCCCCTCTTCTCCTCTGTCTCACTCACGCATTCCTTTATGCCCTAACCCGTGTCCAAGGGCCAGTACCATTGGTCAGTATTTTTACCGCCTGATACCCGAAGTTATCTCCCTCTAATTCCATTGGATATTCAAATCATGACAGTCACGCGACACGCCTTACTCTCTGTGGTGGTCAATTGGTCATCTAATTGATTAGCTAGATTTCACCCCCACCACACACTACCTTCCCCCTTTCCTACTTAACTGGCGCCGTGTGGCTTAACTCGTGGATACTGGTCACTCTAAAGTGGCTAGATGAGTCTGGGTAGGCTCTAAGACGTTGGCTTGGCAGACCAATCGAGCATTCGGCCAGACAGCTTAGTCCGTCTAGCAGACAGTGCTGTCTCCACGAGAGCTAAAAATAGCCTTTATTGGCTGAGGCGACAGGTGAATGCGTCGGTCAGCTATTTAGTCCGGCTGGTTGGACGGGACCGTCTCTGTGGAGGATGAGGATTAGCCTCCCCTTTGCTTATTGCCCGGATCCGAACCATGGGCCGTCCGCCTGACGCCCAGAATATTTGCGTTAGAGCTTAAGTCAACTGGGCTGGTGGCGATTGACCACGAATTTGGTTGAGTTCATTTTTGACCGTGACAATTTCCCCCTTGCAAAAGACCATGCTCCGCATTGTCTCAAAAAAACGGTACAAAAAGGACAACAACCGAATTTGCTGACCCCAGCTACACGTGCAAAGTTTGAAAATACTTTACAACAACCGGTTTACAAATTATAAAATATTCATTAGTGAATACCACCCCAATGAGTTATCATTGACGTGCACTCTTGCGTTATTTCGACTCATTTTATAACGACCTCTGTGCGCACTTATGCAATCCCCTACTTGCGGATTTGCCACATCTTCTCTTCAAAATTTCCCTATGAAAAGCACAATATAGTATGATCACGATCCATGACACTTCACTGAGGAATCTCCATCCTCACTTATTGCAAATAATGTATCACTACCCAAGCGACTGTATGCTCCAAGCATAACTACATTCACATGAACAAGTCTCACAAAGAAAATTATGAACAAGGCTCACACAAAAAATATGAACCATAGCCAACTGGGAATGAACCCATATCCAATCAACATAACTGCATCACACATATTATCAACAAAGCACCCGGATATGACTGACTTCCTCTGAGTTGCAGCTTGCTAGACTACACGGCTTAAATAGTCAGCTCCGACATTCTGTCGACCGGGAATGTACTGCACTCGGTACCTGTAGGGCTGCAGTGCCATTGCCCAACGCAGAACCCTGCTGTTTTTCAACTGCGCCTCCTGCAGGAATTTGAGTGGTTTGGTGATCTGTCTCTATCACGAACTCTTTCCCATAAAAGGGTATTTGTGGAACTTCTGCACGGCCCACACGACAGCTAAACATTCCTTCTCCACCGTTGCGTACCCTTCTTCACACTTTGTCAACTTCCTGCTAGCATACCTCACAGGAAACTCGACTCATGCTCCTGCAACAATACTGCACCTATCCCACCGCCTGATGCATCTGTCCGCAACAAAATGGTTTGGACATATCTGGTAGCTTCAAGATGGGACGGGAACCTAGTCTTTCCGACACCTTTCTGCAGTGCTTGCTCTGCAGCGTCTGACCACTCGACCACTCCCGGTTTTTCCCTGCTTTGACCAAATCACTGAGAGGACTCGTGATTGCAGCAAAATTTGGGACAAACTCCCTATAGAACCCAATAAAACCTAGCAGACTCCTGACTTCTGTTTTGGTCTTTGGTCTCTCTGAATTCTCATCTTCTCCACCTTTCCTCTTTCTGGCTGCTTTGTGTCGCCTCCGACACAAAACCTAGGAACTCCTACTGTCTAGCCCTTCATACAGTGACACATCCCTGTATGACTCTTCTGGAAACTTAGGCAACAAAATCTCCCCTTCTTCTGCTGGGTCTCTTTCACCTCATCAATGATTGCTGCTGCGCCTATGCGCTGAGTCTCACGCTGAATATATTTGCGGAGAAAATTCGCATGGAAATGTTTTGGTTTCCATTCACATCAATTCGGTAATCCCGATCTACCTTTTCAGTGATGGTGAATGGTCCCTTCCAATGCTCAGCAGCTTGTTGTGACCCGTGGGAAGCAGTAACAGGACTTGATCTCCCGCCTTGAGGGATTGCTTCCTCACCTTCCTGTCAAATTGCTTCTTATGAACGACCCTAGCCTTCTGCAAACTTTCCTTTGCAACCTTACGTGTCTCATACCCGTGCCCACCTTTGGAAACAGGGCGAGATTGGGCCAATCAAATCAACAGCCACCTCCTGAATGGTGTGTCAATTAAAGGGGGATGTTTAAGAGGCGCCTTCCTCTTCACCCTCTCGTGGCTGACCTTTGACACACATCACATGACATGCAGAAAACGCTTGATGTCTGCCATTGCCCTGGCCAATGAAAGTCATCAAAGATTCGGTCAGCTGTTTTGCTGGTGCCGAGATGACCCGCCATGAGCGACTCGTGACCCACTGACATGACAGTGTCACGATAACCTGCTGGTACCTCTAACTGAGTGGTCACCTTACTGTCTTCCCCTTGGTGAACACTCGGTAAACAGCCCGCCTTTCACAAGAAATTCTGTCTCACCTCCTCTAACCACCGGGTTTCTCCACCTCTTGCCAACTCCCAAGACTTCACGAGCGAAGGGTCTTGTTCCTGCGCTGCCCTAAACTCATCAGGCGACACATCTATGCCCGACTTCCTTCCTGGAACAACTAACGGTTTAACAACCTTTCCCTCCTTCTTGCTCCGTGTTTGAACTGCTGCCCCTGTAGCAGTCAAAAACTCAGGATCCCTGGATCCCTTGCACCTGGAATATTTCCAATGATCAAATCATGAAGGGGTTTCTCCATCCAACGCAGACAACTCGCCTGAGAAGTAAGGGGTACGTACTTCTATCTTAGCAACTGGAAACTCCCCCACAGTGCCATCGATTAGAGTACAGGTCTGGATTTGCCCTGTCAATCCCCTTTCTCGACCGCGTTGTTCGTACTACCCCGCATGAACAACCAGTGGCTCGTAACACTTTCACCCTCTGCTGGCCAATCCACCCTTCTTCCACTGGTAACGAACCACTCAGCCCAGTGCCCTCCATTTCCTGACACTGACTGCTGTCCAGTGCTAGCCATGGCTGCACTCCCCTCTTCAGACTGAATCCCTTTTGGTTCCATGCAGGTCGTTTCCTTGACGACCCTTTCCACCTTCTGCAAGGCTGCTGCCTTCTGGAACCTCATGCGACATCCCTCGCCACATGTCCCTTCTTGTGACAAATGAAACACCTAATGTCCCTTTGCCCTTCCTTCTGCCCCACCACTGGGTTTGCAGACTTTGCAGAAAACTCCCTAGTCTCCTTGCACTCTTCTCACCTGTGCCCAGCACCTGTTTCTCCTGCACCTTAGTGCCAAACGTGCCTCTCTATACACCTCTGCGAACTTCAACAACTCTCCTGCTGTCTCTGGCTGTCTCTCTTTCAAATGTATGGTTACTCAGGGCCGCAACCTGACAAAATCTGTTCTTTCATAACTAGCTCTTTCAACTCAGCGACTCCTTTTTCGTTACCACTCAACTCTAACCATTTCTCAAAAATAGTGATCTAGACGTGCACCAAACTGAGTGTACGTTTCCCCTGCTTGCAATCTAG
The DNA here is from genome assembly GCA_018398815.1 of Conus ventricosus. Lineage (NCBI taxonomy): Eukaryota > Metazoa > Mollusca > Gastropoda > Neogastropoda > Conidae > Conus > Conus ventricosus. Next base: position 55,658,446 of record CM031605.1, read on the forward strand.
CTGACGAAATTTCTTTCTGAACCCTTCTTCTGTGAGGTCAAATCCCTTCATTAAAGACTCCTTCACAGCACCAAAATCAGATTGGGTGTCTGCTGGTAACGCAGTGAAAATTGCAATGCCTTACCCGTCAATAGCGCTGACAAAATGACTGCCCACTCTTCTGGAGGCCAACCCTGACTGGTCGCAAACGTTTCGAAACGACTGATGTATGCGTCAATCGAATCGGTTCCTTCAGAGAATTTTGGCAACTTGGGTCGGGGAGCGTAACTGCGCACAGAGTCACTGGAAGTGAACTACATCATCGGTGGTCTCCCCTTGTATTCTTGCTTTCTCTAACTCTAATTGAACCTTTAGTCTTTCTGTTTCCTGCGTTTCCCTAGCTTTAATCCTTTCTGTTTCCTGCGCTTCCTTTAGTCTTTCTGTTTCCTGCGTTTCCCTAGCTTTAATCCTTTCTGTTTCCTCCCGAGCCTGATTTTTCATTAGCCTGAATCCTTAATCTTTCTGTTTCCTGCGCCTCTACTGCGATACGGCGTCTTTCCGCGCGTTCATCCCTTTCCATCTTTTGCTGGTTTTCAACGAACGCTCGCAACTCATCTCCTGAGTAACCTAGATCACGAGCGACGCTCACAAGTTGTTCAATAGGGGTGTTCTTTTCTTCCGCCATTATATCTCTTTCTTTTTTTTTTTTGAACAAGATTTTACTACTACGACAGCCAAACTGGTGGTTACCGACACGAGTGACGTAAAAAGCACAATCCTATGAATGATAATATTAGCTTGGGGCAACGTAGTTAGTTTTTATAAGACGCCCAGCGCCTGACCCAACTATGAGAGCGAATTATAGGCAATCTGTGCGAAATAAGTACTCTGGGCCTGAAATGCCAAGCCTAGTATTAACTATCTTGGAGCAATGCCAAGCCTAGTATTTAACTATCTTGGGAAACATACAGTAAGACAACCCTTGTCTTAGGATTACAATACTTGAATCCCACCCAGCTTCCACTCTGAGAAGTTGAACAATTATAATAATGGGCCAGAATATCCTGGCAGGCTCGCCAATAAATTGTCAACCTCGGGTGATGTCGATGGAGGAAGGACTAGCGCACAGCCCAAACACACTCACAGCTTGCTTACGTTCTCATTCATATATCATGCATTCGTCACATCAAACCACTAGTAAAGTCTATAACTTTACTACACATGTTCATAGAACGGAAACATCAATGCATATGGAATCAAATGAAATTTAAAACATTCTCTCTTTCCTGAACTTCACAAATCATTTGTCTAAAACATCATTAACTAACCCCGGGGTTTAAATAGATTTCTACTTTACCTGGCCAGGTGATCTTAAAATATTCACGAATCACTGTCTTTTCTTTTCTTTTCTTTTTTCTTTTCACTGTCACTTTCACAACACGACACAACTGCTGGCACTGGTGTTGGTCTACTTGCACGGTCAAGCTGGACTGCTGGCACCGGTCAGGCTGGACTGCTGATGAAAGTGGCGCTGGCCAAGTATGAGGTCGAACCCAGTGAGGATAGAACAGTGACTATCAACATCGATCTGTTCTCCTTTTTTTCTTCTGCATTAACGCATTGCACTCTCTCTCTCTCTTTTTCTGTCTGCTCTTATCAAATGGACATGGTTGCTTTTCTTTTCTTTTTTTCTTTTCTTTCTTTTCTTCTTCATTAGTTAGCAACTCTCTCTCTTCTCTCCACATCTCTCCTCAGTCCTTCCTCTGAGACTATCTCATGCTAATCTCTCAACTTGGTTCTCTTCTCTCCTCCCTCATCTCTCTGCTTTTCTCTCCTCCGAGATTACACTCAGACCTCTCTCTCTCTGTCTCTGTTCGTTCTCCCCTCGTTCTCATCTCCCTGCCTTCCTGTAGGCGAGAGCCTACTTCCCCGAACTTCTCCCTCTCTCTCTCTGTCTGTTCGTTTTCCCCCTCCTTCTCCTCTGTCTCACTCACGCATTCCTTTATGCCCTAACCCCGTGGGCCAAGGGCCAGTACCCTTGGTCAGTATTTTTACCGCCTGATACCCGAAGTTATCTCCCTCTAATTCCATTGGATATTCAAATCATGACAGTCACGCCGACACGCCTTACTCTCTGTGGGTGGTCAATTGGTCATCTAATTGATTAGCTAGATTTCACCCCCACCACACTACCTTCCCCCCTTTCCTACTTAACTGGCGCCGTGTGGCTTAACTCGTGGATACGGGTCACTCTAAAGTGGCTAGATGAGTCTGGGTAGGCTCTAAGACGTTGGCTTGGCAGACCAATCGAGACATTCGGCCAGACAGCTTAGTCCGTCTAGCAGACAGTGCTGTCTCCACGAGAGCTAAAAATAGCCTTTAATTGGCTGAGGCGACAGGTGAATGCGTCGGTCAGCTATTTAGTCCGGCTGGTTGGACAGACCGTCTCTGTGGAGGATGAGGATTAGCCTCCCCCTTTGCTTAATTGCCCGGATCCGAACCATGGGCCCGCCCGCCTGACGCCCAGAATATTTGCGTTAGAGCTTAAGTCCAACTGGGCTGGTGGCGATTGACCACGAATTTGGTTTGAGTTCATTTTTGACCGTGACACGTACATTGAAATACGAATATTCACACCGAAATTGTTTAAGGGGGGGAGGGGGGGGGGGGGGGGGGGGAGTATTGCGTACATTGAAACAAATATTCACACCGAAAGTGTTTAAGGAGGGGGGGGTGGGGGGGGGGGGGGGTTTGCGTACACTGAAATGCGAATGTTCACACCGAAATTGTTTAAGGGGGGGGGGGGGGGGGGTGTTATTGGGGTACACCGAAATACATCGATACGGAGATAGCGTACAGCTTTTTTCTCCCTAGGATAGCATTACGTACGTTGAAATACTTAACATCATCCCTGGTATGGTTTTCACCGCTTTAGCCCAGTGCAGCACACAGGCCTTTTCAGGACTTAAAAAAAGGTGATTAACGTTCTGACAAAACACCGGAAGCTATTCATGACATGGTACACTATAAACTGTTCACATCCTTCAGGTGTACAGGATCTAGGACTAAGCTAATTTAGAAAGAAAGGGAGTTGGTTACCGCCAAGGACAAAGTACGGGACAAGACAATGCATTTATCTTCTCATATTCGGCGAAAGATCAAAATGCATTTTGATCGTGCGCCGAATATGAGTGGTTTCTCGTCTTCGTTTTCGTTGTTCTAAATGCGATTTGTTTTTGCCTGAAGAAGACCTAAGAGGTAGAAATGCATCGTGTCTTGTCCTGTACTTTGTTTATCCATGTCCTTGGCAGTATCTAACCCCCTCTCTAAATAAGGAAAAGAAAAATTAAAAAAAAGGGAAAAAATCCTTATGGGCAAACGGACACTGCCGAATGGGCAACCAGTGTCCACCCAGGACAAAAGCGTTCTCTCTCTCTCTCTCTCTCCGAATCGCCAGATAAACGTTGGCAGGTCCTAGATTGTGGCATGTCCTAGATTCCCCGTGGTGCATCGTTCCATGTCATGTACCATTCACAGTGAAACATGTTCTTTTAGAGTGTTTGGACTTGCATGATGTGAGATATAAACATTTAACAGCAGACTCCATGAAAACCTTGCCCAAAGATGTCCCCCGCCAGATGTGATCTTTGAACTTCTGAGAAACATTTTTCATCTGATCTAAGATTTTACGGAAGAAAGATTTTCAACGAAATTTTTCCGGTGTGGGGTGTGTGTGTGTGTGTGTGTGTGTGTGTGTGTGTGTGTGTGTGTGGTGTGTGTGTGTGTGCGTGCGTGTGTGTGTGTGTTTTAGGTGTATTTTAAATCTTTATATGAAGGTTTCTTTTTTTTTTTTCCTCTTAAAGACTTTGAGCTGACTTGAACGCGGTGACTGCCCCGATATGGCCCTTTACGTTCGGCTGGGCTGTAACCAACATTGTCCCTCTCTTTCCTGTCCTAGACTGTGGCCAGAATCGGGCAAAGGCAGGGGGATGGTGGTCCAAAGGACAACAACAACAGACGACAGTGAAGGCGGGCAAAGACAACAGAAGTCAGAGTCGAGGAGAGTGGTAGAAAAGAGGAAGTTTACAGTCCAGATCACCCCTGTGTCACATCTTCCAGAAACAGCCTCCAGAACAGCCGCCCGGGAGAGGACTAGCAGAAAGATAGAACAAGTGGAACGGAGCGCCTAATTCTACCTCTCCCCAAACTCCTCATCCCCTGTCCTGCCAACGCGGACTGACGACTGAATGAAAACTGACCCTCTCTCTCTCTCTCTCTTTTCTCTCTCTCTCTCAGCCAGTGCACGCACACACGCGCGCACACACCGAAAACCCCAACACACACACACGCACACAAACTAAAATACCCAAAACACATATATACGGACACAACACACTAAACTACCCTAACACACACCCTATACTACCCAAGCAACACGCACGCACGCGCGCGCGCGCTCTCAACACACACACACACACACACACACCACACACACACCACACACCCCACCACACACACACACACACACTAAACTACCCAAACATTGCTTCCTCACTGACTAGCCTCCACGCCAGCCACTCTGGCTGGCGTCAGCAGTAAACAAAGTGACATCATCGTCATCATCATCAGCGGCAGCCAAACCAGTGGTGGCTGCACATGCCGTGAACAATGTAGCACTTGTTTGATCTAGACGCGAGTGTCAGGGTTCGCTAGCTCTCAGTCTGTGGGCGGTTTCTTGCCAACTCTTTCCTTGGGATTTACGTCTGCACGGGTTTTTTTGTGGCCCTCGTGACTAAGCAGAGAACAGCAAGAACCGCCAACTAAGCAGAGTGCCGCGACAAAATGTGTCAAGGCGCTCTGCTTGGTCGGCTAGTTCCAGCTCTTCTGCTGCATTCGGCATGAACATCACGCCGAAAAGATTAAACTGATGACCAACAACACCAACGGCATCAGCGCTAACCAACGCCGAAAAATTAACTGATGACCAACAACACCAAAGGCATCAGCGCTAACATCGCTGTCAAGGGAGAAGAAACTTGACAGTTCAGAACTTCGAGTTTCTCGAGGGCACTTGTTTCGGATGAGGGATCAAAACCTCAAGTGCTCTTCAGAGTGGCGCACCCGACAGCAGCGCTAGCCAGACTGAGACCCATGTGGAATGACAGAAACATACAATCGGTTCCAAGATCAGACTGGTGCGCTCCCCGGTCACTGCCACATTTCTCTATATATGTGAGACGTGGACTCTGACAGCTGATATGGAGAAGGATTTTAGGCATTAGAAATGAGATGCTTCTGCAAGAGCCTTGGCATCTTATGCAAAGACCACATTACCAACTGGGAGGTCCAGACCAGAGCAAGTCAAGCCATTGGACCATACGAAGACCGTTGTCCACAGTGGAAAGAAAGAAAATGAGATGGTGCGGTCATGTATCAAGATCAACAGGACATGCCCAAACCATTCTACAAGGAACAGTGCGAGGAGGCAGAAGGAGAGGAAGACAGAAAGAGATGGGGGGACAACATCAATGAATGGACTGGCCTCACACTCAGCAGCTGCCCAAGAGCGTCCAAGAACCGGGAGTAATGGAGGAAGATGGCTGCGAAGTCTTCTGTGGCGCCCGGACGGTCTTCAAGACTGCGGGAGAGGCGACTAAACGGATGTGAAGTAGCGGAAATAGTGGACTAGACCATGCGCACGAACACCTTGACGAAACGAAATCACATGCTGATACGGATCAAGGTGTTGGTTGGAGAACGGGAGGAGTGGGCGATGGGAAGGGGGCATTTTCTCCTTTTTTCTTTCTTTTTTTTCTCTTCTTCTTCTTTCCATGCTCTTTTTCGCGAGTGCCAAACGAGAGACTGAAGGAATCCCAACACGACGCAGTATGTCGAACTTTCTTTTAAATTTAAGACACGACAGAGGGCGGTATTTAATCCGCTGTGTGTGTACGTTTTGGGAAAAAGAACATTGTTTTGGACTCGTGGAACCAAACCAGGGGCGCTCTTAATTAAGACGTACATGTGTACGTGCGTGCAAGCGCACCCGTGCGTGCGTACGTGTGTGTGCGTGCGTGTAAATGTCAAGCAAACAGTTTCAAGACTCGTGAAAGAACGCGGTTACTGCAGGCAATAAGGTAGTGATAAAGTTCCAATTTTTCTCAAAAGATACTTCGACGCGCTTGTGCGTACACATGCGCGCGCGCGCTCCACACACAATTTTTTCTCTCTCTTTCTTATACACACACGCGCACATACTCACACATTCCACCACCACGACGAACAAAAATACATCAGAAAGATAAATGAACTGCGACTCCTCCCGTACCTCCTCTTCTTCATAATCTGGTCTTTAGGCTTTTGATATTGTTTTCGGCTAATCGTCGCCAAAATGTGAATGCTTCAGCAGCATCTCGTCTAACTTACCCAAAAACAAAAAAAAAATTTTCCTCGTCACGTAACATGCATCTCTTCGTTGAACGCGATGGGAATATATGAATATATAACATTATTATAACATACACCTGGGCAGGATGAGAAGGGGTGGAGGGGGAGGGCGAGGTTTCTAGAAACCCCCTCTAGCTCGGCAATTCCTTATACGTTGTCCCGCCCCCCCTCTGGAGAAGGACTCCTTTCTGGACCCCTTCCTCTCTCTCGGACAACCGATCCGTCCATGTGTATTATCGGTTCGGATATGCAGAAGGAAATGGGAATGAACTTGGGCCAACAGAAACCTGCTCAAAGCGAAAAACAAAAACAAAAATAAAAACAGCCCCCCCCCCCCCCCCCAAAAAAAAAAAAAGGCTTCGTATTCTATGGGTTTCTGATGGCGACGGAATTCCAAGCCACAGAATTTATACCGCTGGCCTCAGTTCACGCAACAGACTGTGACATGATATCTATTACGGGCCGGACGTGATGAATGCGCAGGCGCCAGTCTGATGACCGGGGGGGGGGGGGGGGGGGGGGGGGGGGGGGGGGGGGGCGAGAGCCGGCCGGCGTCATGTCAACAGATGAGGCAGCGGGCTGGAGGGGCTGTGCACACACGGACAATGGACAACAGCACTCTCCGGACTGCAACACAGCCATAGTGAAGTGTGGGCCCACAACCGCTCGGGGGCTGGCGGGGCCATCGCCGAGTGACACACCTCCACTAGGTGGCACTGCACCACTCTACAAACACAAGGCCCTCAAACTCCTCTCTAATTGATTAAAGAGAGACAACAACCCCCCCCCCCCCCCCTTTCCCCTCTCCCACTTTACCACTGTGAGCGCAATTTGTTGAAGAGAAAGGTTAAAAAAAAAAACCCAAACATTTATTTTTGTAAGGTTTTAGACAGCTGGGGTTAGTAGAGTGTTTGCATTCGGTTAAGCCAGGGACCCTGCAATGCATGGATACATGGATACAAGTGCCACAAGCCGACAATTTTTTTTTTTTTTTTTTTTTTTTAACCAAGGAAAACCCGCCTTGGCTTAAAGCTGCGTCAGACCAACTGACATAGGCTAGAACACCAAGGCTACATCAAATGTTATGCTCTGCATAGTTGTGCGGGGATTGTCTTCAGTCGTGACAAGCTCCTAGCATAACATCAGTTTCCAAAATCCCCCAAGTCGGAGTGTGGCTTGCCCAGGGGGCGGGGGTAATCAAAAACGGTCACGCACGTAATGTTCTCATCCCCAGCTGATGCATTTGTACCATAGTGTTAGTACTTCGGCTGTTCGGATGATCCCTGGAGTCTTTTAGCCAGGGTACGACAACAACTACCAAAGAAAACAGCTATCAGGTAAACAGGGAAAGACCGTTACAATCCCGAAGATCACAACAGGATCAAGTGTTTGCCCTGTTTTCCTACGAAAAAGAGTTATCCTCGTTGCTATCCTTGAGGATCACAACTTGTTTTCTCTGTAATTTAGTCTAATCCTGAAGGAAAAGCTTTCAAGGAAAACAAGAATGGGAAAAGGGTTGTGAGCTTCAGAATCACAACCCCTTTCCATGCGCCTGTCACAGCAAACAACGATCATAGCTCTTTCCCTTCTGATACTGTTTCCCCCTTGAGATAAAACAAGTTATTTTTCCCAAGGAAAGTGGGTAAAACAATTGGGATCTTTGATGAAAACAATGCAAGATCAGTATCTTCAGAAAAAAGGGAAAAATAGTGATCCAAACAGCCGAGATCCTGTGGAAAACAGTTGGGATCCTGAAGAAAACAGTTGTGATCCTAAGGAAAACAGTTGGGATCCTGAGGAAAACTGTGATCCTGAGGAAAACAGGTGTGACTCAAAAGGAGAATAGTTGGGATCCTCAGCATAATGACTGCTTTCCCTCTCGTCACGGCTTTCCTCAAGGTCAATAGTTGAGTTGTTCTCCGGGCGACAAAAGCCATTACCGCCTTCTGTACGAAAGAGGATGCGGCTGTGAGCCTGTCTCCCAGACCAGAGGGAGTGCACATTAGAGGCACAACGATTTTAATGTCTCGGGTTTTGAAAGCGTGCTTATCAGACTACACCGCACACCACTCTTCAGCACTGGTCCACGAGGAATGCTTGGAACTTACGTCCCCCTTGCACACCCCACAGCGCTGCGTAACATCGTCTCCTCTCAGGTAGACTTCATTGTAGGCCTCGGCTTTCGCTCACTAGATCCACACGCAGAGAACGTCACTGCTTACGCCGTACTGCATTACATGTTGCATAGAACGTCACTGCTTACGTCGTTCTGCATGACATGTTGCACAGAACGTCACTGCTTACGTCATACAGCATTGCATTCATGTTGCATACAACGTCACTGCTTATGTCGTACTGCATCACATTGCACTGAACGTCACTGCTTACGTCATACTGCATTACATACATGTTGCATACAACGTCACTGCTTATGTCGTATTGCATTACATGTTGCATAGAACGTCACTGCTTACACCGTACTGCATTACATGTTGCATAGAACGTCACTGCTTACGCCATACTGCATCACATGTTGCACAGAACGTCACTGCTTACGCCGTACTGCATTACATGTCGCATAGAACGTCACTGCTTACGTCGTACTGCATTATATGTTGCATACACCCTCCATAAACCCAGGCTCAGGCGACACGTCACGTGACGTGCGCGTTTCACGTGAAACCTTTCTTTCCGTCCGCGTCCGACAGAGAACGTCGAGAGATCTACTCGCTGGGCGAGTAATCCGGCGTCCACGTTTTGACAGGGAAGATTTGCTGTAGGTTTGAAACAGGCGACAGCGTTGTATTCACGCACGCACACACACACGCACGCACACACACACACACGCACGCACGCACACACGCACGCACGCACGCACGCACACACACTCACACACCCCTTCCCTTACAATGAGTCACGCGTTTTAAATACAGGCGTTTGACATCTGGCACGACAGTTGTGCATGTGAACATTCTGCATGTATTGTAGTATACTGTAAGCCTTTCGGAGACGGTGCATTAAAGCCCTGGCTTAACAGACGCACGTGGTGTGAGTGACAAGATGCTGCTGTAGGAGTCCTTCGGTTTTCGAGACGGGACTATGGCGGTCCTCGACACAATCTTTTTCCGTTCCCGTGTTCATTCTCCCACGGCTCCCTTTCCGTTTTTGTCTTTTTCTTCTTTTTGAAATCTTCGTGGAAATGGAGGAATTGTCAGCCTACACTTGCTTGACACTGCTATCTTATTTATTCATTCAGCTTGCACGTGTTCCCATCCCCCCCCACTGTTCATTTGTTTACGTGTGTGTACGAGAGAGAGAGAGAGAGAGAGAGAGAGACGCTTGACGCGCGCTTTCACGCTGCGCCATTTATTGTGGGGCCCTCGGCCCGTCCACAGGAGTACGCAACATACATTTCAACATGACAACAACAACAAAAACATTTGATTGAAACGTTGATTGTAACATATTTTGTTTTCTGTTTAGAATTTCTATTCTTCATATATCATCAGTATTACTATTGCATAAGGGTTTCTCTGGTTTTTAAGGCATAGATGTACATTGCAATATCTCTTATGGTTTCCGGATTATCGTTTTGTAGCAGATTTTCCAGTGTGATTGCGTTTCTATTACTAAAGTGTTTGAAAATGTATTTTGTTCGCAATTGCCTGTAATTTGGACACCACATTAAGAAGTGCATTTCTGTTTCTACTGTTGGGGAGGAGGGGCATGTTGTTAAAGCTTGGTTATCTATATATTTTTTATTGCCATGTAGTTCGTTTATTCCTAATCGTAGTCTTGTCAATGCTTTCCTGAACTTCGCAATTGTGATTGCGCGAAAGTATTCTTCAGTTTGGTGTATAGTTTTAAACGTATGATATGTTGTGAATCGTTCACTATTCGCTATTTTGTTATGCCAGTTCTGTTTGTAACAATCTATAATTCTTTGTTTTAGTGAGAGAGAGAGAGAGAGAGAGTGTGTGTGTGTGTGTGTGTGGTGTGTGTATGTAGATTATTGAACACACACAGGCCACAGACACGCCCCCCCCCCTCCCGCCCCCCCCCCCCCCCCCCCCCCTTCAGTGTTCCCTATCCCTGATTTCTCATGCAGACAGTTCTCGGACAGGCAGGACTGATCTTTCCAATTTGGGGGAACGACTTACCGCTTACACGGAAGTGCTTCTCATCAGCAGTGACTAGAACCATCGTGCAAGCCTGAAGAGCTCTTCACAGAGCGAAACACCCGTTGTCTGCTGGCCCTGCTCACCTCCATCATGGGCCAGGGTTGTACATCCTTAGCAGTATCTATAGGACAAATGTCCTGGACCACCTGAAGTAATAGGACATTTGTCCTCTTCATAACAAAATCAATCGGACATTTTGAACGCAAGCCAGATTGAATGTATATTAAGTTTTATCATGCACACAAAAATGGTATTACAAAAGCTGACTATATTCCTAGAGTGGGAAGCCATGTTTGGTAAACATACTATTAGTATTACTAGTCCACACACACACACAGTCACACACACAGAAGCAGTGTCTTTCCTAAATCACTATTCATTGCTAATGCTAGTATTCAAGTACAATATTGATTCATTTGGAGTCGTCTTTTTGGTTGAAGAGCATTCTTTTCCTTTTCTCTCCCCCTTTTCTGTCACCCTGAACACCCATTCTGATTCCCCCTTGACATCACTTGGTCCTTCCATTTGCACCCTCATCAGCATGGCCTGGTTTTCTGCTGTCAGTCTGTTCCTTTGACTTGTCAAAATCAAATTCTGAGTGCTGAACCCTCTTTCTACATCAGCTGTATGGACGGGCAGGGTGATGGCAAGCTGGGCCAGTTTCTTGAGGTTGGTGAACTCCAGCTGGTGGTAGCGGCAATGAGCTGCCAGAGTGTCAAGGTGCTGTCCCTGGGGTACATCTGCTCCTTGACCGTTTTCTTGAGATCCACCCACTCCTCTTTGGCTGTCTCAGCATCGATCAGGGCAGGGGACTCTTTCTGCATCTTCTCTCCATTGTTTGTCTTCCATGTGTGCGTCTTGGGTGCAGCATAATGGTCCAACAGCACCTGAAGCTTGCTGTTGCGAGTCAGGGAGGCAGAGTTGCAAGCCAACGAGCTAAAAATAGACCGCCACGGCTCGCCACTAAGCTTAGTGCCAGTGGCACACGGGACTAGTAATAGGCCTAGTGATTCACTGGGCAGTGGGCTTACACTAAAGTTACAGACTGGAGTTTCTGTACGACGGTCGGACTCAAATAATTATGCGGGCTTGATATAAACGGCCGGTGCCATGTCCGTGAGCATCGGAAAGCTATCGGACAGTGACCGCGTTTTCGGCAAAGTAATGGGACATTTGTCCTCTTCACTGCCAGTTATATCGGACATTTTGCATGTGCAATCGGTCTATGTCCGATGTCCGACGTGGATGTGCAACCATGATGGGCTATAACCCTGCCTCAGCTTTGAAGCAACAATAACATGTACAGAGCGCTCACTGGAGGTGGGTTACTTTCATGTTTCTTGCTCCATAAACGAAAAGACCGTCTTCTTCGCTCAGGCATTTTCACTTGGGATGGATTCTGATGTTCGCTCTTGTACGAAGATTTTATCATCTCTCCCCTCCCCCACGTCGCTCTCTCTCTCTTTTTCTCTGCCTATCTACCTACTAACGATTCATGGAATCTGGGGCACCGCTCCACCAAGGTAATATTCGGAGAGACAAACGCTTGCAGCCACAAGCATAGGGACGTAACTTGACTTGTTTCGTTCAAACATCGCCGTTGAAGGCGGAAGGTTGAAGCAGCAAAGCTTGCAGCCTGAAGAAGTCCCTGTGGGGCGACAATGTGCAAATAAATGTTTAAAATGCAGGAATGAGTTATGAGTGCATTTTTGTACACACAGATTAATTTATATATACTGAACAACATTTAAAAACGCACCGTTTTGATTTGCCGATTTCCCATTTGGAAAAAATTTTGTATTTGGATTTGGTATATTAACACAATTTTTAAGGGACACAGATTCACACTGCCTCGGTTTCTCCGCGCTTGCCGACGTTCGTGTAACGCCCACGTGCAACTCGCCCAAAACACTTTTCTTGCCACTGGGCCGAGACTGAACGTAGCACATCTGTTTCTTTGTCTCAAATGGTGAGTTTGAAGTCATGCCGACTGGAAAACGGTATCTGTTGTCATTCGACCAGGCGAAGTGGTCCGAAAACAATGCCGCGACTGTCTATGCAAGAACGCGAGCGAGCCATTGGAATGTTAATGGTCGGTATGTCATCGAGAGAGACAGCCAGACAACTGAACTGCAGTCACTCTACAATTGTAAGGCAATCACGTTTGGCAGCAACTGGTTCCACCACTGATCGGCGCCGAACGGGCCAACCTCGTGTTACCACACCAGCGCAAGATCGATACATTCGACAGCTTCATCTTCGTAATCGATTCCTTACAACAGCAGAAACATGTCGCCAGGTGTTGGTCGACGGGGTCCAGTGTCTGGACAAACCGTTCGACGTCGATTGCAAAAATCAGGGCTCAATGCAATAACGGGGAACTTGGGTTTGCGATCTTCAGACTCGGTTTTAACAGGAATGTAAAACGCTTCAGCTCAAATATGCTCTCCGCAGACTGACGGGTTTAGACCAGGTTCTGACAGAAATGTCAAGAGCTTCTGCTCAAACATGGTCTCTGCACATTGACGGGTGTAGACCAGATTCCAATAGAAATGTAAGAGAGCTTCAGCTCAAACATGCTCTCCCGCACACTGACGGGTTTCCACGGTCATCCAGGCTGTAAACAAACGTAGACTTCTTGATATCGATCACCAACACTCCTCTTCCACAGCACTGTGATGCTGAAGGCTGAAAGTAAGAGAAGAGAGAGAGAGAAGAGAGAGAGAGAGAGAGAGAGAGAGAGAGAGAGAGAGGAGAACAGAGAGCGGAAGGGAGGGAGGGAGAAAGAGAGATAGAGAGGGGGAGGAAGGAGGACACAGAGGGCGAGAGACAGAGTGGGGGGAGGGCGGGGCATGGGAGAAGAGAGTATGGAGGGGGGGGTGGGGAGATGGAGAAAGGAAGAAACGAGAAGCAGGAACACTTTCTTGTCCTGGTTTTGCTTCTGTTTTTTTTTTGTTTAAAGCTATCATTTTCTTCTTTCTCCGTTTCTTTTCAACGATCATTTCCGTAGGAACAATAAGCGAGAGAGAGAGAAGGCCCCCCCCCCCCCCTTCTCTCTCTCTCGCTTATTGTTCTCTCTCGCTTATTGTTCCTACGTCCTGCCATCAGGTTTAGAAATCTGTAAATGCATTTAAACGGCAGCAACGTGCGATGCAAAAAGGATTGCTCTAACATCCCCCCTTCCCCCCCAACACACACACACACCAATCCCTCCCCACCTCCGCCCCCAACCTTCTCTTCATTTTTTTTTTTTTTAAAAAGAAACCGTCGGTCGATACCACTACAGCAGGAAATTGCACCGCAGGCAGAAGCACCGGATGAACCCCCTCCCTCCCTCCCTCTCTCTCTCTCACACGTACGCACAGTGAACGCTCCCCAGAGGACAAAAAATAGGTCCATAATTGATGCCGTTTACGCAGACACACTGAGACAGTGAATATACGAAAAGACCAGGAATACAGTCATAATTCATGTCTTTTAACACAAGAACGGCGACAGACAGATATACACCTAGGACAATATTACATTCGTTAATCGTTTTTTTCCTCACCCAGGCAAACTGAGATGCACATACGTTGCGGACGATGATAATCGGCTCCGTTATCAATCTCAATTGCTGACACGCACAGAAAAACGCCAACGGATCAGAGAGAATTGTTTTCACGACTGATCCACTTTAAATGACCTCAGACGGCCACACACTCTACAGGATTTTAAAACCTATGTGATAACTATACCTAAATAATAACACACACACGCACATACACACACGCACATGCACGCGCACGCACATACACACGCACGCACATACACACGCACACACATACACACTTAAGGTATTTTGGAGAAAAACAAACAAGAGCATGTAAACAATCTGTCAACGGACGCGCGGAAAGACCCGACAGAGTTCAAGGTAGAACAAAGCAGATCAATAAGCGAGAAAAAAACAAAAAACCAAGACCCACCTCCAACCCGTTTTCTTGATAGCCTACTACTGGGAACGTCAAATTTTCTTTCGGAGCCAGATGCTTTTTAACTACCATGCAGCGACCCAGGAATGGGTAAACACGTTCAGTTCAAGCCATCAGCTCCCACTGGAGCGAAGGCCATCAACAACAAACCGCCAGCGCGTCCTGTCCTGGGCTGCCCTTTCCAATTCTCTCCAGGTGTATCCTGCTCTCTTCCTCTCTGCATCCAAGTCTCTCCATGAATTCCTAGGTCTTCCCCTTCTCCTCTGTCCCTGTGGGTTCCAGCGCAGAGCATGTCGCGTAATGTCGATGGCTTCCTCATGTGTGGCCTATCCAACGCCATTGCCTCTTTTTCTTCCACCTCTTTCTCCGCAGGGAGTCGATGTGTGTGTATACTCTTCAAACATTCCCCTCTTGAAGGAATCATCTTTTACAACTTAGCCCTGGACGTGTTTTGGATCTTCTGCTTCTTTTCTCCCAAGCACGCCCATTGTTGAGGCCATCACCACCTTAGCTTGTTTCTAACGGTGTGTGTTTGTGGTGTGTGTGTGTGTGTTGTGTGTGTGTGTGTGTGTGTGTGTGGCGTGTTGAGCGCGCGCGCGAGGGTGGGGATGGGGTGGGGTGGGCGTGAAGAGGGGGGGGGGAGGAGGTGGAAGGAATGTGTGTTCGCGCGCGCGCGCGTGCGTTTGTGTGTATGCGCGCGCGCGGGTTGGGGGATGGGGTGGGGTGGGGTGGAGGTGGAGAGGATGCGAATGCGTTCGTGTGTGTGTGTGTGTGTGTGTGTGTGTGTGTGTGTGTGTGTGTGTGTGTGTGTGCACGTGCGTGCATGACAGAGTGGGGAGGCATGGAGGGAGAGGGAGGGAAGGGGGGAGAGGGAGGGAGGGAGGGAGAGAGAGGAGAGAGAGAGAGAGAGAGAGAGAGAGAGAGAGCAGAGAGAGGAGAGAGGAGAGAGAGAGGAGAGAGAGAGAGAGGAGAGAGAGAGAGGAGAGAGAGAGGAGAGAGAGAGAGGAGAGAGAGAGGAGAGGAGAGAGAGAGTCATTGTTTACTTTATTTCATTCATGTTTTTTTTCCATATTGAATTATGTGTTGTAATGAAGTGTTGTATAACCATGTACCCTGTGCAGTTCTGGTTGCTGGGGTGGGGGTGGGGG
Source organism: Conus ventricosus (assembly GCA_018398815.1). Taxonomy (NCBI): domain Eukaryota; kingdom Metazoa; phylum Mollusca; class Gastropoda; order Neogastropoda; family Conidae; genus Conus; species Conus ventricosus. The sequence goes on from CM031605.1 coordinate 55,674,172, forward strand.
TGGGGGTGGGGGTTACATTTTGTGTGGGCATGGAGTGGAAGGAGCTAGCTTTGTGAAACCAACTTCAAAACAGACATCAGAACAAAGGTGACAGAAGATGTCAGAGAAATAGTTTCCGGATTGATCCGTCTTACTTCATACCGTACAGATCAACACCATTACTTCCCCTTTCTGATCCACTCTCACAATATGGGCCCTAGCACGGCACACACCATCGGCCAAGGCACATAACTCCACGCCACTACTACTGTCAGAGCAAATCTTCCGCTCTGGAGAGAGTATGAACAACGCGTACGCCATGGACCAATCAATGGATGGCATTGCTTATGGTGCTAGGAAGGAAATAATGGTGGCTTGCGATTAGAAAATATTTTTTTCCGACCCCCCCCCCTCCCCCCCCCCGCAATCCTAAAAGCAAACATTGATCTTGTTTGTATTAAAGATTGAGTGGATTTTTAAAAAGCATAAGATGAATCAAGGGCAACGATAGCGGCGCTTTACAACACGTCGCCGTTTTTCTTTTCTCCCTCTCTCTCTCTTTACCAAATATGCTTGTCCCTTGAAGACAATTTTATCCTTGATGTCGGGTACGAGCTGATGTACTGTTTTTTTTCTTTTTCTTTTCATTTTTCTCCGTTTCCTTTGTCAGACGAAACGCATCCAGGCTGTCTTTTAATTTGTTTTTTAAGCAGATGATGGACTGACATAATCTAATTTGTCTTGTTATATCGATCATCACCGCCCACGTCCCTTCAAATAGGGCTTTGGCCTTGCTGAATAATATTCTGTTTCTGTTTCTGCTCTGTTCTGCACACACACACTCTCTTCTATGTATAAATATGTATAAATATATACATGTATTCTCTTTTCTCTCTCCTACACACACACACACACACACACGCGCGCGCGCGCGTACGTACGCTCACACACACACCCCGACCAAAAAGAAAACGAAGCAAGACTGGCAAGCAGACATCCGGGTAGGCAGACAGGCAGGCAGACAGCAGACAGACAGACATCCAGGCAGACCGAGGACTTACGTGAGCTGTGCACTCGGAGCACTTGTGAGCATCCAGCGGATTGTGGAATGGTACACCGTGCGCCCCCCAGGCAGCCATCCACTGCACTCTGTCAACAAAAATACATCACAGGGGTCATAGGCGATCAACAACTGCACTCTGTCAAAACATCACAGGGTCATAGCCGATCAGCAACTGCACTCTGTCAACATCACAGGGGTCATAGCCAACAGCAACTGTACTCTGCCAACATCACGGGGGTCATAGCCAATCAGCAACTGCACTCTGTCAACATCACAGGGGTCATAGCCAATCAGCAACTGCACTCTGTCAACATCACAGGGTCATCGCCGATCAGCAACTGCAACTCTGTAAACGTCACAGGGGTCATAGCAATCAGCAACTGTATTCTGTCAACATCACAGGGGTCAAAAGCCAATCAGCAACTGCACTCTGTCAACTCACAGGGTCTAGCCAACAGCAACTGCACTCTGCAACAACATCACAGGGTCACAGCCAATCAGCAACTGCACTCGTCAACACGGTAGGCAACACCGTTATACAGACTGTCGTCTGTGCGCTTCACTCGCGCTCTCTCTCTCTCGCTCGCTCTCTCATCAGCTAACGATCCGAAACTTGTCATCAGACTTGTTTTAAAACCTTCGCAAAACGGCCGTCGCCCTGAGTTAATGTTCAATCTATCATTTTGCATTCTTTTGTAATATGTATTACACTGCATATGATTACCGTTTGTAACTGTATTGTGATTGAGGCCCCATCAAAATGGGCCCAAAATGGCCTTCTGATCAAAAGAACTAATTCAGTCATTCATTCTCTCTCTCTGTCCTCTCTCCGTCTCTGTGGACTCGGCGCAGACACAAAGCAGTTCTCAGCGTACCCCGACCGATCGAACGTCCGTTCGTCAGTTTCTCCAAAAAAAAAAATGACGCAATGCCAATTCGTCACATTCTTTCGCATGTTGCATGATCTGCATTTGGTTTTCCTTTCCTTTCGCATGACGACCACAGCTGCTATCTAATTTTCTTAATTGCTGTTCCCCCTTTTGGGAAAAAAGGAACTAATGACCCCAATCGAATACATTTCTGTAATTGTATTCTACCCCCCCCCCCCCCCCCCTCTCCAGCACTTCCCCCATCCCAAACCTTGCTTCGGTCTCTGTTCTACGTGTTTGTTTTTTCTAACACTCACCCCTTCTTCCCACCTGTCTGCCTCTCCGCCCCCCTCCTCCCCTTTCCCTTGTTTCGACCCTCTCTCTCCCTTCCTCCTTTTCACTCGGCCCGTCTCTGCCTGCCGCCATCCCCCCCCCCCCCCCCCCCCCCCCCCCGTCGTCCCCTCTCTCCCTGTCTCTGCTTAGAAACCCCGTCCCCTCTCTCTCTCTCCTCTCTGTCTGTCCTCCATGTCAACGTATACCCGACAACAACGTAACAGCAGCAGAATGAGTTCTACCAAAGACTGCCAGCAAATCACGGGGTCAGCCAGCGCACCGACCGTCCCCCCTCATCAAAGCACAGGCCAAACCCGATTAGCCATCCACCTGAAACGGTTAGGAAAGGGCACTGAACACCCTCCCCCCCCCCCTTCTCTCCCCACCCCCAAACCTTTCCGTTTCTCACAAGACTGGAAGTACTTTCTCTCAGCTGTACTGAAAAATCTTGTGGTATATAACAATAAACAATAAGGTAAAATCTTGCTCCCATAAGAAAACCTAACTCAGAGTAACTTTTATTCAAACTGGGACAGCCTTTTAAACTTGAATAAAGTCAGACAAACAAAGCAGCAATCTAATAGTGGGGGAAAAAAAAAGCGCAGGCCAACACCCCTCCGTCATCACAGTAATGACTTAGCAAAGATTTGAACTTAGAGGGGGGGGGGGGGGGGGGGGGGGGGGGGGGGGGGGGGGGGGGGGGGGGGGTGGGGGTTTTTTTGGGGGGGGGGGGGGGGGGGGGGGGGATTTGTGGGGTGGGGGGGGGGGGGGGAAACCGAATAGGAAAAGGTGAGACAAACATCATCATATACCTTAGCCAAAACCCGAACCCCCAGACATTCCATCCCTTTGGAAGCCCCATCACCCTTACCCCACCGAGGAAGACGCCGTTCACCCAGCCACACAGGTGTGGAGAGAGCTCACCTCGCATACCCTGCCCAGAAGACAAGAGCTCAAGTCAGCAGGTACCATCAGATGGGCGGCAAGCCAGACACATGGTCCATTTCGGTTCATCTTCTACTGTTCCCGTCAAGTTAAAGCCCGGTGTCAACCAGGCCCGAGCGGTACAGACACCTGCAGTGTTGGTCGGGAACATTGTGAGCAACTCTCTCCCTAGACGACGTATTCGTCAAGTAAGCTGAAGCTTTACTTTGGCAGGGTAGCTTCCAGCTTTCCTGACTGAGCCCAAGGCAGACTAGACTACTCGGGCCGAAAAGTTACCCACTAACTCACCCCCTCGATGAGGTCTGAACCCCAAAACTTCCTCGCCTCGCAACCCGAACATTTAAAACACAGCGCCACGGTGGCTGTGAATAGGATCGCTTTCCCCTGCCCGTCTAGTATATTCATAAATCCAAATAGCAATGTAGTCTGTAACTCTTGGGAGGTCAAGACTGAATTTTTTTGTTTACATATGTTTTTTGCCTTTACACGTTATGCCCTTCGCTCCTCGTGTTCATCCAGCAAGCGCGGGAGATCAGCCAAGGTTTCCCACTGCCAATACACGGACGAGCACTCTTGACAGCGAAGACGGAAAGCCAGAGGTGACCGCCCCGTCGCCTGGTGACCGCAAGAGCAGCGAACTCTCAGAAGGTCACCGTGTCTGAGGCACCGCCTCATGAAAGGCAGAGGGCCCAACCTTCTTCCGCCGCTTTTACCTTCCGGAACTGAATCAAAGAACATTTTTTTTTTCTGCTGGGTGGACACCAAACGTTTTTTTTTTCAATCCTGTAAAAATTTCGACACCGTGAGAGGCTCCAACGCTCCAATCGTTTGAAAGTGAGCCTCTGCAACTGGGGTGGGGGGTGGAGTGGGGGACTGGGGGGAGGGGGGTCATTAAGAATAAGAACATGACATATCAGAGTCGGAGTTAGAAGAGATGAGGGATACACTGGGCAGGCGAGTCATCCATGCATGAACAGACATCACCCGTGACTTAGCGGAGACAAAATTAAGTTACTAGAGAGAGAGAGAGAGAGAGAGAGAGAGAGAGAGAATGAGAGGAAGGGAGAGAGAGAGAGACAGAGGAGGGAGGGAGGGACACAGAGAAGAGAGAGAGAGAGAGAGAGAGAGAGAGAGAGAGCCGAACGCCTTAATTCGGAGGAGAAGGAGGAGGAGGTGTAGGAGGAGGAGGAGGTGTAGGAGGAGGTGGAGGAGGAGGAGGAGGACGAAGAGGAGCAGGAGAAGGAGGAGGGGCGGGAGGAGGAGGAGAAGGAGGTGGACGAGGTGGATGAGAGGAGGACGAGAAGGAGAAGGACGAGGTGGAGGAGGGGGAGGAGAAGGACGACGAGGAGGAGGAGAGACGAGGAGGAGGAAGAGGACGAGGAGGAGGAGGAGAAGGACGAGGAGGAGGAGGAGGAGGACGAGGAGGAGGAGGAGGGGGAGGAGGAGGACGAGGAGGAGGAGGAGAAGGACGAGGAGGAGGAGGAGGAGGAGGGGGAGGAGGAGGGGGAGGAGGAGGACGAGGAGGAGGAGGAGGAGAAGGACGAGGAGGAGGAGGAGGAGAAGGACGAGGAGGAGGGGGGGGGAGGAGGAGAAGGAGGTGGACTCGCAGGAGGAGAAAGTCGAGGAGGATGAGGAGGAGGGGGAGGAGGAGGAGGAGGAGATGGGGGAGGAGGAGGAGGGGGAGGAGGAGGAGGAGAGAGGGAGGAGGGAGGAGGAGGGGAGAAGGATAGCCACATACAAACTTGAAATTAAAAAAAAACACAGCGACAACATGTCAGACAGAAATTGCAATTTAAACATTACACAACCAACTAACCTGTGATGAATAACCCTGCTGAATTTGACATCACCATCCGTCATACGATGACGTAAACATCCAACTGTGCTAAAAAACAACAACAACAACATAAACCACAAAACACACACCAAAACACACGAATCTTCCCCAACACGTTCCCTCTCCACCTAACGTTCCCCCCCCCCCCCCCCACATCCCCCTCCCCAACACCCTCCTCCACTCACCCCCATTTCTCCCCTCACCTGGGATCGCAGTAAGTGTAGGCCAGGCGCATGTCGTGACGGCTGAGGAACATAGTCCCTCCAGGGACTGGGGGTGGCGGCGGCGGAGGTGGTGGCGGAGGAGGAGGGCGGGGGTGTGCAAGGGCCGACACACACACACCATGCCTGCGCAGCGAGGTCGGCGGCGGCCCGCACCATGGTGTGGCTGTGCTCACCCGCACCTGACCCGTCCACTCCGCCACCTGAAATACACACACACGCCCAAACCCACTGTGAGTCAATCTGCCACAAATCGCACAGGTAACGGTGTCCTTTCGCACCCTCCTTCCAGCACTTGCTCTAAGGGAGATAATTGGCATTAAAAAGAAAAAGAAAAAAAAAGGTGGGGAGTGGGCATCCTTTTGTACCCTCCCCTTCAGCACCCGAGCCTCCTTGGTCTAAGGGAGATAACTGAAAAAAATGGGGGGGGGGGGGGGGAGTACCCTTTCGTTACCCACCCTTCAGCACCTGTTCTAAGGGAGATTATTGGCATGCAAAAAAAAAAAAAAAAATTGGGAGTGGGGGTATCCTTTCGTACCCTCCTCTTTAGCACCCGAGCCTCCTTGCTCTAAGTGAGATAACTGCCATGGAAAAAATAGAAAAGGGGAGGGGGGGGGGGGGGGGTAAAGGGGTACCCTTTCTTTACCCGCCCTTCAGCACCTGTTCTAATGGAGATAATTGGCGTGAAAAAAATGGGGTGGGTTAGTACCCTTTCGTTACCCTCCATTCAGCACCCGTTCTAAGGAAGATAATTGGCATACAAAACCGGGGTGAGGTGGGTATCCTTTCGTTACCCTTCCTTCAGCACCTGTTCTGGCATGAAAAAAAGTGGGGTGAAGGTGGGATACTTTCGTTATCTTCCCTTCAGCACCTGTTCTAAGGGAGATAAACTGGCATGAAAAAGGGGGAGGGTGGGTATCCTTTTGTTACCCTTCCTTCAGCATCTGTTCTGGCATGGAAAAAAAGTGGGGTGAGGGTGGGAATACTTTCGTTACCCTCCCTTCAGCACCTGTTCTAAGGGAGATAAATTGCATAAGGGGGGGGGGGGAGGGAGGGGTACCCTTTCGTTACCCTCCCTTCAGCACCTGTTCTAAGGGACATAAATTGGCATTTAAAGGTGGGGGGGGGGGGGGGGGGGCTTTTGTTATCCTCCCTTTAGCACCTGTTGTAAGGGAGTTAATTGGCATAAAAGATAAAAAAAAAAGGGGGGGGGGGTAGGTATCCTTTCGTTACCCTCCATTCAGCATCTGCTCTAAGGGAGACGATTGGCATGAAATAAAAAGTGATGGGGTGGGTATCCTTTTGAACTACAATATTGTTGCGTCTGAAGATCCTTTCACGTTCCCGTGACAATCTTTAATTCCGTGTCTCGGTCACACAGACACAGACAGGCAAGCAGATAGACATGCACGCGCGCACACCACACACACACACACACACACACACACACACACACACGCGCGCGCGCGCCCTAGAGCAGTAGCACATTTGTGTTTAGATATCCTTTAAGACAGTATGCGGGGTACCTAAAAGACAAGATTAAAAAAAAAAACCGGTCCTACAGGTAAAAATCACACCAATCGTGAGCCTAGAAACGAAGAAAAAAGAATAAAAAGGAGGGCAGAAGGGGAAGAGGAGATGATGGGAGGAGGAGATGACTTGAGGAGGGGGAAAAGAAAGGGAACGGAAAAGGAAAACGAGGATACTGAACTCACGGCTAACAGCAAATCTGGAAGAACTATCAGAGACCTGTAATTCAGGTGTGTAACCTTTTCGTCAGTCAGCCCCCCCCCCCTCCTCCCCTCACCCGTACAGTCTAAGGTTAAAAGCAGTCATCCCGTTCAACTTTGTTCCAGTCAATCATCATTCACAGCCAATTCAATGCCACAACCGCCAGTCAAAACACTCGCCGTTAGTTTTTTTTAATTTTATATTTCTGCAGATCCATAGACACAACATTCCAGGTTCTATATTTAGGGGCACATCACTTGACTCAATACGGGGGTAGGGGTAGGTGGGTCTGTTGTGAGAAATTTTTTTGTGGGTTTTAAATGCTCAGCGACCAAGACTTGTTCTGTCCGTTCTGAACCGGCCGATTTGGCCTGCACATTTGGTTGTTTTCGTTTTAAAAGATGTTTTCTTTTCGGGTCAAAAGTTGTTACCTGGATGAAGATGAGAACAAACCATTCAAGACTCCATCATTAAATGGGAGAGGAACTGTCAGCTGAACCTAGTTCATCATGTATTTGTTTTGGTTGAATGTTGCACGTGAATTTTGGTGACGAAACCGGGACATTAAGGGGACAACAAAGAAAGAATCTTTTTAAAACCAAAACACCCAAATGTGTTGAAACTGGCCAATTGAGAACAGTTTGGGGAAAGATGCAGCTCTGATGTGGAGGTACCTTATTGGGGTGGGGGGTGAACTGTATTTAAACTGCGATTTTGCGCAACGTGCGATGCTGTGGGCATAACAATGGACACCAAGCGCCTTTGCCCCGTCTCAATGAAGATTCAGACGAATTGACATCTGCCTCTCTTCTTTTTGACAACACAAAATCCCCCCCCCCCCCCCCCCCCCCCCCCCCCCCCCCCCCCCCCCCCCCCCCCCCCCCCCCCCCCCCCCCCCCCCCCCCCCCCCCCCCCCCCCCCCCCCCCCCCCCCCCCGGAATTTCTGGGTGAGCCAAACTTCGATCCGGACGTCTGAAGTGCAACAAGTAGGGAGCCTGTCAGCTTCCCTCTGCCATGTCTTGTCGAGTTGAGCTAGCTGACATGCTCGTCGATAAAACCACTGTCAGGAGCCATTCAATTCTGCCGACATCTGCTGGACGCGAGGCCTCTCCAAATCAATTAACACACACACACAAAACCCGCTAAACCCCCAGAGTGTGGGAGCCGCTCACCTTCCGCTCCCGCTCCCTACCCATCCCCATCGCCTCTTCCCTCCTCCCCACCTTTGCCTACGTCATGTTGACAGTCCTAAGGCCTTCACGCGTTTCAGTCATCGATTTTTCCTTTACCGGTCAAGGTGGTTCGAAAATATCCGATAATGTTCGCCCCGGCGTATTTCATGTACATCAAAACTTGACTGATGCCGGAAAGAAACCGCCTTTGAAAGTGAATTCAGCGTGCTGACGTTGAAAATGGGCCTTTCCCCTAGACTCGAACACTGCCCCTTAAATCTGCCGTTGGAAGAGGTTTTGAACTTTGCAGCCTAAAAAAAGGGGGAAAATGATCCACTCGCCGTAATCCTGCCAGCGTCTTTCTAACAGCCTACGGTGGCACCAGTCTTTTCATTCTCCAAACAGATGGTGAGAAGCTCTATATGAAAGCCGGTGTAACGTCCCATCTTGTCCCCCTCTCGCGCAGGTCCCCGGGGGACCTACTGGAGTCCCAGATCACCTACTGGTGTCCTAGATAGTCTCCCGGGGGACGAATCAGTGTCCTGAATCGTCCCCCAGGGGGAATTTCTGGGCAGTCCCCCCCCCCTCCCCGCCCCCCCCCCGTGCTGTTCTAGTCCCCTCCTGAATTCACCATCATGCCTGTCCCAGAAGGTCCCCCCCCCCACCCCCTGTAGTACTCTTGTGGGTGCACGTCTGTCTGTCTCTCTGTGTCAGGACACTGATTCGTCCCCGGGGGACGATCTAGGACACCAGTAGGTCCCCCGGGGGGGGGGGGGGGGGGGACGATCCGGAACACCAATAGGTCCCCGGGGGACCTGCGCGAGAGGGGGACGAGATAGGACGTTACACCGGCTAACAGTCACAACGCAGCGATCTATCCTCCACGCAAAAAAAAAAAAGGCAATACAGCAGTGTGGACGAAAGTGTTAACATTTTGTTGCTTTTTTTTTCTGTCGAGATTGCGGTGATATCGACCTATGACGACCGACCGAGCTCAGAGACTTTATTATTTTTAATGCCGATGTGTAAATACATACGCTTTTAACTTTAATCTATTTGAACTATTCAGCAGCACTTAAAATATTCAGTTAATAAATTGTATTTTGCTACATATTTGGATAACCTTACAGCATTTTTTTCATAAGAAATGTTACAATTTGCTTTTTTAAATTTAATACATGAAAAAACAAACCAATTTTGACATTTTTCGTGGATCACACAACAAATATGACCACGTTACATAATTAGTATTATACTACATCATAAATTGAAATGTCTTTTTCTTTTTTTTTTTTTTAGTGCAAAGTGCTGCATTGTTCCTTTTTACGTTGTATTGATCAGTGCCGTCACAGCCTGCTTAGCTGTACTGATCAGTGCCGTCACAGCCTGCTTAGCTGTACTGATCAGTGCCGTCACAGCCTGCTTAACTGTACTGATCAGTGCCGTCACAGCCTGCTTAGCTGTACTGATCAGTGCCGTCACAGCCTGCTTAGCTGTATTGATCAGTGCCGTCACAGCTGCTTAGCTGTATTGATCAGTGCCGTCACAGCCTGCTTAGCTGTATTGATCAGTGCCGTCACAGCCTGCTTAGCTGTACTGATCAGTGCCGTCACAGCCTGCTTAGCTCGTGGGTACAGCGCCCGAGTTTACAGCCAGATCGTCGCCATTTTGAACATCTTTGCATTGTGACTAAACCATCACTAACGCGATATCAACTTACACCGTTGTCTTCCTGGAAGCTCCCAATGTAGCGCTAGGTTAAGTCCTCCCCTCCCCTAACCTCCTTCCCTTTCTCCCAACTCTCTCGGGATGGTACATCCCATCCATCACATGAGGCTGCTGTGGATATCAAACCAGTAATGCAAACAAAACAGCACACTTGGAACTACTAACCTGATTCCATTGAACCCATGTTCACTGCGAATTCCCCTCTGTCACCATTCGTCAAACCATACACCGTGAGGCCAGACGGAACTCTTAAACAGCCCCCTTCTGAAGTGGCGCACTTCTTTCGCAGAATATCACCTCCGATAAAAAGTCAACGACCACAGAGTGCTCATGCTGTCTTCTCGGTGGCATGTCTGTCTCGGCTCCAATGACTAGTCTCAACCGCGAAGCATTTCGCTGAAAGAGGGTGAACAGTGTTAACATAGGACGCCCCTTGCACGTGTGGCACGTATTGCCACTGTCGCTATGAAGGCTGGTTAGTTGAACTGGTTTGGAAATGGGTAAAAAATAAATCCTGGCCAGCGATGAGCTAATCTGTCAGGTGAAGGGGGTGACGTGAAGCACGTGCACAGCGTGAGGTGTCAAGTGACATTGTAGCCAGTTTGTTCAACCCCCATGCTGAAATGTTCACTTCATATTGCGCACACAGAGCCCTACTCAATAACTGACGAATATGGTCGGCAATTCCACCACTATCATCATCTCACCTTCATGCTCGAGTTAGTCGTTGAATAAAAGATTATTGTGTTTGTCAAAAATCATCAGCAGAGCCTGCTCAGCTGTGTAAATACGTTGACTTGGTCGCTGGTCGCTTCGACAACGAAGGTTGCGCCGCCATCTTTGCAAGCGAGACACGAAGTGCTGGCTGGTCACCCAGTCAGTGATAAGAATAAATGGGCTTTCCCCTCACGTGTGGTCATTTACATATTATTTTAAGACTACAGACATATAAGGCTTTCTACGCAAACTCTATTTGAGTCCGTTGATAGAAATAGTAACGAATGAAAACTCAAGAAAAATGCATGACGTCAGGGGACTGCCCATAGGCACATGGAAAGCACTTTTATTTCCGCGTCAGCTGACTGACTAAAGGCGCTCAACGTCTCAGAAGCGCATTAATCGTAATAGTCATCAGGCCACATCGAAGTAGTCTCCATGCAGTGGGACACCTCGTCGCCGTTAGTCAAATCGCCGTACCCTCTGAAGTCATAATAATAATAATCTGCCTGTAAATATGCTGCGCTATGCTGGCACACCTAGATGTGAAAGA
>CM031605.1:55690319-55697819 GCA_018398815.1 Conus ventricosus
TGTGTGTGTGTGTGTGTGTGTGTGTGTGTGTGTGTGTGTGTGTGTGTGTGTGTGTGTGTGTGTGAGTGAGTGAGCGCGTGTCTATAAACATTTATATGAAACACAAGATCACATACGTCAGATGCTACACCTACATGCCCAAAGCAACGACGTATTCAAGCATACGCCAGTTGTACAGTTTGATCGCCGCTGATTCAAACTCAAAAAGAGGGAAGATAATAGCAGCCTCTTCGCCCTCCTTCCAGTTCTGTTCCTTTGTCTTCATACTCCACCCCCCCCCTTCCCTCCAATCCCCCAGCGCCTTTTCATCACGCCCAGGACAGTTTCCAAGGACAGGAAATGACGTCTATCCACAATCTCCCTTCACAGGAAGTCCTCCGTTTCCTGGGCCGATGCAGCGTGTGTCTGACAGCCGAAATATAATCTATCTTAGGTGACGGTCCCTCCACAGCAGTCTGAACACAGCGGTTCAGCCCATCCACGGCTCAGCCTCCTGGCTTTCCACAGGAACAAAAGATGGCGGAGGTGGATGGGGACAGAGACAGACAGGGCACCACTACTGGTTGCTTCGATCTGTCACTGGGGTCTGGCTGAAGGACATCTTGTCACAGTCCTCAGGGAAATCTAGTGCAGTGCTCTGTTGCCCGTTGTTTCGCCATTCAAGATGGTATACGCCCGTAATTGAAGCCAACGCTTTTGAAACTGAAGGGGCACTAGGGAGAGCACAGAGCCAGGCCAACGTGGAATGCCATTTAAAGGTCAACATACACATCGATGACCAGAGAGGGCGTCAGACAGCGTCACGCCATAAGACACAAGATAGGTAACAACAAGCATTCTTCAAGATCCTGGACTGCAGGCAGGCACCAACAATTTAACTCAAATTGAACCCATACCTGCACTGTTGACACTTCTGCTCCACTGAACTCACTGACTCAACCCATGCCCATGCAGTGCGGCGTACTTCTACGCTTATATTTTTCTACAGCAGCAAAGAGTGGAAGGATTATTGGCCATTTCATAACCACACCTTTGCTCATGGGGAACGGACACATAACGTGCCAATCGAAAGAGAAACACGTACCAGCAACAAAAAAAAAAAAAAAGAAAAAAAAAAGAAGAAAAAAAAGAAAGAAAAACCAACCAACCAACCAACCAAAGGATGACATATTAAACTCGCCACATACTACACGACATCATCAGAACGATGAAGCATTTCGTTAAGATAGACCTAAGCCTGCGACAGTTTTACAGTTTGATCGCCGTTGTTAGAAAACTCACAAGAGAAGGAAGATATAGCGGTTTCTTCACCCTCCTCCCAATTTCGTTCCTTTGGTCTCATTTCTCTCACAGCCCCTCCTATTTCCCCCGAGTGCCTTTTAATCACGCCCAGGACAGTTTCCAAGGACAGGAAATGATGACAATCCACAATCCCCCTCACCGGAAGTCGTCTGTTTCCTCGGCAGATGCAACGTGTGTCTGACTGCCGAAGTCTGATCTCCCTTAGGTGAAAGTCTGTCTACAGCAGTCTGAACACAGCAATTCAGTCCCTCCATGGCTCAGCCTCCTGGCTCTCCACACGAACACAAGAGGATGAAGGTGGATGGGGACAGAGACGGACAGGGCACCACTACTGGTTGCTTCCATCCGTCGTTAGTGGGGTCTGGCTGAAAGAAATCTCGACAAAGTCCTCGGGGAAATCTAGCGGTGTTTTGTTGCTGCTTGCTTAGTTGGCCTCGAGAGGCAATCTATATTCACGATAGTCAGTGCTGATCAAGGTCAAAGACCGTTACTGAAACGAACACTGACGAATGTTGAAAAGCACCCGGGAGAGTGCAGACCCCCGTCAACGTCTAACGGATCCTGGATTCGTCCTGTGAATCAGATCTTGATTGATTTAAAAGAAACATGGTGCCGGGCAGAGTATCAGTAAGTATGGAATAAAACATCATATGTACAAAAAAAATACTTAAGGATTTGTGGGGAAAAATACAAAATGTATACGTTTGCATTGGAAGAATAAAAAAGATAATATTCCATTGAAATCTAACGTCATAGACAGTTACAATTTCACAGTCAGTAACTTCACAACGTTCAGGCTCTTGGGGGAAAATTTGGAAGAATCTTGGTGAACGGTTCAGCATCTGCTGTTGGATTCAAATCCGCACGAAAACCTATACATACACCTTCTTTCCACCAAATTCCAGTCCAGTATTTTATTTTTCGTAGACAGTCAGACAGACAAATCAACTGACGCAGACACATGACATGACTACCATGTCCAAGGCTGTTAGGTCCCGTCAATTCTCAACTGAATGAATGCCGATCTACGCACACACACACAACGAAATCCGAGTCAGTCCAATTCTATTGCCTGTAGCCCACCTGACCATAACGGGCCATACCAGAGCTGTCATCTTGTGGAAGCCAATTACCTATACAAATTTAATAATTAAAAAAAAAGTATCTACAAGTCATTTAAACAGTATTTTTAAAACACAGCAAAAATTGCTGAAAAAAATCTTTCTTTCATAAAATCTGAGATTAGATGAAAAACATGTACCCCCCTTACGTATACAACACACACACACACACACACACACACACACACACACACACACACACACACAGAGAGAGAGAGAGAGAGAGAGAGAGAGAGAGAGAGAGAGAGAGAGAGAGAGAAGAGAGAGAGAGAGAGAGAGAGAGAACACTCACACACACATACAGACAGACAGACAGAGAGGGGAGAGAGGAGAGAGAGAGAGAGAGAGAGAGAGAGAGAGAGAGAGAGAGAGAGAGAGAGAGAGAGAAACACACACACACACACACACACGCACGCACGCATGAACGCGCGCGGGCGTGCACATCTGTGGGAATCTCAGAAGAATATTTTCATGTAGTCTGAAGTGAAGTGTTTACATCTGACGTCATGCATGTCCCACCACTCTAAAACAACATGCTACAGCATATAAACAGTGAGTGATGACTCCCATGGACTGCTCCACGGGGCTTCTTCAACCTTTGACAAGATACGGGTAGGTGTAAAAGCAGTGGCGAAATAGGGATCTAACAATTCTGTCATTGTACTTCCAGCTCTTATAGAACAGGGAGTACTTTACAATGGGAACAAGAAAGGCTGTCTGTGTCTGTGTGTCTGTGTGTCTGTCTGTCCGTGGTCAAAACGTGTTCCATTCGCTCCAGACAAAACTATTGGGCCGATCGTTCTGAAAATTTGTAGGTATGTTCATCATGGGTCACGGATGATGCCCGATGTTTTATTTTACCAGAATAGCCGTTAGACCGCATACACTCTTTCAGAAATGGCAGTTTATCTCAGTGACCAAATACATTATGTTTGATTGTGACGTCAAATACATTATGACGCATGTGTGATTATAACGTTTTTCAGGAAGATAAACTGGGAGTACGTGTATATGCTTTGCATCTTGTTTACAAATCCCATGGACGAAAGACAACAATGAGTAGGCCCTAATGTCATGCACGACACCAGTACCCGCGTGCAGGAGGTTTCGCTTGACATGAATTAAGCTCACTGCGCGCATTCCTTTCACAGCTTGATCAATGTACGGTTCTGTCAAGGGACTTCAAACAAACGTAGACCAGTGCCCTGTTGACCAGACTACAGTTTGTCCTGGACTCTTCTTGCAACAGTTGAAAACAGATCCACACAAATCCGTTCTGGGTCTGAAAAGATGTTCATCTCTGTCTCTCTGTCTCTGTCTGTCTGTCTGTCTCTCTCTCTCCACTTAAAGGTACCTTGGTTTAGTCAACACTGAATGTTCATAACCGTGTGTGTGTGTGTGTGTGTGTGTGTGTGTGTGTGTGTGTGTGTGTGTGTGTGCGTGCGCGCGTGCGTGCGTGCGTGCGTGTGTGCAAGTATGTGTTCGTGTGAATGGGTGGGTGTTTAATTCGTTGATTTTTTTTTTTTGGTAGCAATTATATGTACTGGAGTGTTTGTAACATCACAAGGGAAGGTTTTTGCATTCGTTTCCTTTTCAGTCGCTGTTGAGAGCCGCTGTAACTAGATATTACTCATGATACCCCCTTGCCAACAGGGCTTTGTGCTAATGGCAATGAAACTGTGTCAGCGTCAGTCTCTCTCTCTCTCTCTCTCTCTCTCTCTCTCTCTCTCTCTTTACCTCTTCCTCTCTAACTCTGTTTCTTTGTCTTTGTTTCTGTTTCTGTCTGTCTGTCTGTCTCTCTCTCTGTCTCAGTCTGTCTGTCTGTCTGTCTCTCTGTCTCAGTCTGACTGTCTGTCTGTCTGTCTGTCTGTCTCTCTCTCTCTGTTTCTCTCTCTCGTTCCATTTGTTTCAGAGGACAAGAGCGGAATGTGACGGGGCCAGAGGAGGACGACAGGGCGGCACTGAGGCTCCATCAGTCATCAGTCAGCCAAGGCCCAAAGGAATCTGGCCGGGTTGGGGTCAGCTATGGGAATTCCCTTCCACGCACAGTGTTGTCGTTTGTTATTTTGCCAAAGAGAGAGAGAGAGAGAGAGAGAGAGAGAGAGAGAGAGAGAGAGAGAAGAGGAGAGAGAGAGACAGACAGACAGACAGACAGACGGACAGAGAAACAGAAAGACGGACAGACAGGCAGAGAGAGAGAGAGAGAGAGAGAGAGAAGAGAGAGAGAGAGAGAGAGAGAGAGACAGAGAGAGAGAGAGACAGAAAGGCAGGCAGAGAGAGAGAGAGAGAGAGAGAGAGAGAGAGAGAGAGAGAGAGAGAGAGAGAGAGAGAGAGAGAGGGAGGGAGGGAGGGAGACCGAGAGAGAGAATGAATGAATGAATGAATGAATGAATGAATGAATGAATGAATGAATAAATGGTTTATTGTGGTCAAGCTTACATAGCCAATTCACAGAAGTGGGGTGATAGGGTAGGGAATGCATTCAAACGAAAAAGTCCAAATACCATTCAGTCGATTCATCCAAATATCGCGATGTGGAAACCAAAACGATGGGCATAACTAACTAATTCTACACTCAAGTTTCAACGTCGGTGTAGACTCAGCTGGGTGGCGTTGATAAAAATAGACCGGACGGGGAAGAGAAACAATGACATACCTTTTCTTGTTGTTTCTGTCTGTATGTCTCAGCTCTTCGTTTGTCCCTGGTCACCTGTGAAGGGCACTGATGCCGAAATACACCCCTACCTTGGATTTCTGTGGCAGGGGTGGGTGGGTGGTGGTGGTCGGAAGTCTTTGAAAGTCTCAACACAACGACAGTGTGTTTTCCTCCAACCTTCGATTTTGTATGACAGTAGTGTCATTTCCTTTAACACTGAATTCAGCATACATTCAAGAGCAGACGGGAGACCATCAACTGGCATGGTTGGACGTTTTCTTGAATGAACACACAACATTTGAGGAGCGCTGGTAAAGGAGCGTCTTGCTGGTAGCCAGACAAGGGAGGTCACTCAGAGAGAGAGAGAGAGAGAGAGAGAGCGAGAGAGAGCGAGCGGACAGTATTTGTGTCAAAGGGTGGGAGGAGGGATAAATCGGGAAGGGGGGGGGGGGAGGAGAGGGATTTGGAGGAAGGGGAGTGGCCTTTTGTAGACACAGAGACAGAGACAGAGACACTGAGACAGGTACACCGAGTTTCCAAGCAGCATCTACAGCACAGCAAAATGTTAGCACGGGTGGAGACCGAGTGTGCTAAAACCAGACAACCTATGTACTGCACAATCAGCACAACTGTTACCACCCTCACAATGTCTCGTTCTACCACAAGAAAAGCAACCCAACAAAACACACACACACACACACACACACACACACACACGCACGCACGCACGCGCGCGCGCACACACGCACGCACGCACGCACACACACACACACACATACACACAGACACAGACACACACGCACGCACGCACACACACACACACACACACACACACACACACACACACACACACACACACACATACACACACGCACACACACAAAACCCATCGGAATCTAAGAAATGGCAGATCACCACATAGATATCCAACTAGCTGGAACCAAGGATGAGAGAGAGAGAGAGAGAGAGAGAGAGAGAGGAGAGAGAGAGAGAGAGAGAGAGAGAACAAACAAGAGAGAGGGTGGGACGGGAAGAGAGGATGGGGGAAGGGGGGGGGGGGGTTAGGGGTTGAGGATGGAGGGGATGTGGGGTGGGGGAAGCAACTCTGAATAAAAACAAAATAGGACGACAGTCAGGTTTTTGGCTTGAGAACTAGGTAAGTAATTATTGCGACGTCGGGGGGAAAATGTTCCTCATCTGTCAGCGAGGCATCAGTGGCACGGGTCTTCAGGCCTGTCTGTCAACGCTGAGGTGTTACATCGCTGTGCCAGGTAACCTGGAGGTTTTAGGGTCTTCTGTCTTTGATGGGGAGGGAGGGAGAGAGTGACGGAGATGGAGGGAGGGAGGGAGGGAGGGAGGGAGGGAGGGACACACACACACACACACACACACACACACACAGAGAAAGAGAGAGAGAGAGAGAGAGAGAGAGAGAGGAGAGAAGGAGAGAGACAGAGAGAGAGAGGAGAGAGAGAGAGAGAGAGGAGAGAGAGAGAGAGAGAGAAGAGGTTTTAAGATTTTTGCCTCTCACGCGGAGAGAGAGAGAGAGAGAGAGAGAGAGAGAGAGAGGGAGAGGGAGAGAGAGAGAGAGAGAGAGAGAGAGAGAGAGTGACAGAGAGAGAAAGAGAGAGAGTGTGTATATACGTATGTATGTATGTGTGTGTGTGTGTGTGTGTGTGTGTGTGTGTGTGTGTGTGTGTGTGTGTGTGTGTGTGTGTGTGTGTGAAAGAGAGAGAGAGAGAGAGAGAGAGGAGAGAGAGAGAGGAGAGAGAGGAGAGAGAGAGAGAGAGAGAGAGAGCGTAGAGCACGCGAAAAAAGTTTAAGACAGACAGACAGAAAGACAGACAGACGGGAGATATCTAGGCAGACAGACAGACAGACAAACAGACACACACATACGCACACACACACACACACACACACACACACACACACACACACACACACACCACACACACACACACTCATCATGGAAAGAAGAAGCATGACGACAGAGCCGCGACGAAATCATAATGACAATTAGTGATGGAGGAAAACGACAAGAACGATGTGGGAGACTGACAAGATGGGGAAAAAAAGGGAGAACAAGCAGAAAAAAGAAGTAAAATGAAAAAGAAAAAAGATAGACAGACGAAAGAAAGAAAGCAAGAGAGAAAGAAAGAAAGAAAGGTCAGAAAAAGAACAAAGAATAAGGAGATAAGGCGAAAGAAAAAAAGAAGGGAGAAGAAGAAAAAGAAGAAGAAAGAGGAAGAGCAAGAGGAGGGGAGGTGAAAGACGAGGAGTAGGAGGCATAAGAGGAGGAGAAGGAAGACGAGAAGAAGACGAAGACGACGATAAAGAAGAAGAAGAGAAGAAGAAGAAGAAGAAGAAGAAGAAGAAGAAGAAGAAGAAGAAGATGGCTAACAAGCTGAAGAAGATAAA
>CM031605.1:55705319-55717819 GCA_018398815.1 Conus ventricosus
GCTCTGGCTTCCCAAAAAATAGAATTCGCTTTGGGAAAATTTTAAAAAAAAAAGAGTGGAGTGGGAACTGAAAGAGGAGAGAGGTGAGGGGATGTAGGGGGGTGGGCTGGGGGGGGGGGGGCATAATCTTGACAATGCGGGAAGGGAAAGAAGGGAAAAGGAAAGGGAAAGGAAGGAAAAGAAGGAAAGGCAGGTGAAGGAAGATTTTTATGGGGTTGGGATGGGCGGTTTGTTTTGGCAAAGGTGTGGGTGGGGTGTGTGTGTGTGTGTGTGTTGTGTTGGTGTTGTGTGTGTTTTGTGTGGTTGATGTGCATGCGTGTGTGGTGCATGTAAAACAAAAATGTGCATGCATTATGGTTTGTGTTTGTGTTGTGTTGTGTGTGGTGTGTGTGGAAGAGAAAAGGGGAGAAGAGAGAGGGGAGAGGGAGGAGAGGGGGAGAGAGAGGCGGAGAGAGGGGAAGAGAGAGAGAGAGGGGGACAACATGCAGGGCTGGATGTGTGCATGAATTCAAGCGTTTTTGTGTGTGGGGTGTGTGTGTGTGTGTGTGTTGTTGGTGTGTGTGTGTGGTGTGCGTGCGTGCGGCGTGCGTGCTTGCATGCGTGCGTGCGCGGTTGTGTTGTGTGGGTGTGTGTAAGTGAGCGCAGCACGCGCGCATGGTGCATGGGAGGGGTGTGTGTGAGTTTCCCCCCAAAATCCATTGTCACCATGTTGATAAACCTTATCAGCATTTTCACTCCCTTCTCTTCTCCCCCCCCCCCCCCCCCCCCCCGCAGCCCCCCCCCCCTCCCCCCGCCCCCACCATCCTTGCCCCTCCTCCTCCCAAAGGAACTGGGTGCATGCGCTCTATGCTTGCCAAAAAATAAAATTCATTGGGAAGGGAAAAAAGGCGGTTGATTAAAAATAAAGAGGGAGGAGAAAAGGGTTTGATGGGCGGAGGGGGGGGGGGGGGGGGGGGGGGGGGGGGGGGGGAAGGGGGAGGGGAGATGGGGGTTTGGGGGAATCTTCACAATCACTGAAGGAGATCAACTGAGGAACGGTTTTGTTTGGTGTGGTGGGGGTGATGGTTTTGGAAAGTTGTGCCTCAGAAAACAGAAATATCCCAATCCTAACTCACTTTCCCCCTCAAACCAGTTTTCGGGCGAAAGTGCCCTAGGTTTGGGCATATTACTTTCTCTGAAAAAGTAAGACTTCAAAAACCCAAAAAAATAAGATTTTACAAAAAAACATACTGTCCCCGGGTTATCGTTTTTTAAAACTATTTCTAAACTTTTCAGATTTCAGTTTTTGCTTAACCCTATGTTTTTCCTGATTTTTCAACAAACATTTTCCGCTTTAATTATAAAAAGCATTCGGTCTTATGTGAAAAAAAATACGTCTTTAACGTTCTCAAAAGTTTTTTAAAAACTGGTTATATTTTTGGCTAAAATCCCACACTTACCCAGATGTCTTCCATGAAAAAGCAAGTTTTGAAAAAAGGTTTCTCTTTTTAAACTTTGTCTCTTTTGCCGAAAGTCATCTATAATAAATAGTGTCTGGTTCCTTAAAAACAGTTTAAAACTGTTTAAAAAACTCACTGTTTTTTTTTTGGGATCAACAAAATTATGTCATATCTGCCCATATAACCTTCTACAGGGAATGCTTTGTTCCATTTAAGTTTTGGGACAAAAAAACCAAATTGTTTAAAATTAAACGAAAACTTTTTGTAACAGGTGGGGAAAAATTTGTTTTTCCAAAAACCAGTTCCCCAAAATAAATGAGAAATGGGGAGTTTTTGTCAAAAATTTTAACTGTCATAGTTTTATGCGAATTTAAAATTAACCCAGTTATTGTTTTTATCATGCTTTGTTAAAACCGTCAGTTTAATAAAACCTATGGGCCTAAATGCGAAAGTTTAACCCAAATTCGTTCTTAAGATGTTTCTATTTGACTAATTTTGATTTTGTTGTTTGTTGTTTGCCCTTAATTTCTGCCTTGTGAAGAATGACGACGGTAATTTAATTTTTTTAAACGTCAAAGTTTTGACTAATTAGAATTCCCTTTTAGGGAGTCACTAACGCCCACAAACCCCACCCCTTTCCTTATTTTTTTAAGACAAAAATTTTTAAAAATATCATGTGAACGTGTCTCCTAATTTCTTTTGCGGAATGAATTTAAATTTTTGTAAAAGCTCTTTCAAAACTGTTCTCTTCTGTGGAGGAGTATGCTTTTTCCCATCGGGTTTTTTTAAAATTTTTTTTCCGATATTGTCGTGGGCCCATAAGACTTACATGTAAAGGGCCAGAGTTGAATGCTTTTCTGAACTTTTTTGGCGGTAAAATATGTAAAAGGGCTTATGAATTCAAATTTTTTTTCCCCATTCTAAATATGGTTTAGTGCCATTTGAGGTCGGGTTTTCAAAAATATTTTTATTCATACTGGCCAACATTATTTGCCTCTGATTGCGCAGTTGTTTAGTTTGGAAACTTTTTGCTTCGCTAACTTTTTGCGTTTATAATCACCTCTTTAGTGTACTAAAAACCCATACAAAGTGCCTATTCACCGTTCTGTTCAAAGTCCGCAACGTCTGAAAGGTTTTTTAATTTAAAGTTATCACTCCAGGCGCTAATTAACTCCTGGTTTTTGGCCCACGCGCATTTTTTTTAGTAACGCATTTTTTTATTTCCAAAAAAAATGTGCAGGTTATAAATTTTCACGATTTCCCCTGTTTTGTCTTTGTTTTTTATAATAAATGATCGACCCCCCCAAAAAACTAATTTTTTTTAAAAACTGTAAATTGGGAATTGTATAATTTATAATGCATATGCAGCTTTCCCTGGGGGAAGAGCTCTTAAAACGTTGAGGGCCTTCCATATATAAGTTTTCATCAGTGCTTAGTTCGTCAATGAAAATGAGTAAGAATGTAAGCAAGATCGAGGGGGTTTTTTTTCCCTCTAAGTAGTTTTGTCGGCACAATCTAAATCTTTGATTGTCATCGAAAGCCAAAACTTTTTTAGCTAGCTTTCATAAAAAAAGGTAATGTGCTATTCTTCTTAGGTTTTAAAAGTTAACATTTTTTTTAGATTTGCATTGTTAAGTTTGGAGAAATGCGAAATTACTCATTGCTTCTTTTAGCGAACAAACCCGTAAAAACCTTAGGTAGGGTTTAACCCGGCTAACTATTCCCCTTTTTATTAACTTTTAGAACTGCATTATTCTTCCTGGTTAATTTATTTAAACCATACGACTTTGTAGAATATTTCATGGAGCGGGGCCCGTTTTCCCCCGTTTTCGTTATTTGCAGTTCTAAAAAAAAAAGGGCGGTCTTGGGTTGTTATTGTTACAAACTTTTTTAAAACAAATTAAAAAATGGTGCATTCAAATATACTGGTGCAAAAATTCTGTTGGGCCGATACAATTTTAAAAAAATATAGCAATGATTTTGACATTGCTGTGACCGACTGCCTCTTTTCAAAAAAAAGGGAGTACCCCTTTTGAAGAGTTTTAACCCCCTTTTAAAAAACGCCCATCAAGAAAGCGTGGTTTAGTTCCGATGCAGTTTTATCAAAAAAACCCCAGTTAAACTTTCGTGTTTTGCGCTAAACTGGGTGTGGAGGTCGTATGTGATCATTAAATCCCCATGATCTTTGGTGGGGGTCGTGTCAGATTTCATTTTTTTACCCCTTCAGAGTATTTTGATGAATGAAAAGGCCATTACCAAATGAAAACCTTTAATCCCTCAGAAACAGAATAGACTGAAGGCTTTTGAAAGGATTTGTAACGAATTAAAATTTTAAACATAAGACAGGTTTTAGAAAAAAGTTGGATCTAATCATGGCCTAGGCGCCTTTATTTTGGGGCAGCACAGAAAGTATAACTATGCTGGCATCCTCCTTTCAAATCTTTCTTTTTTGGCACATGTTGACCCCCGGGCCCCCCTAAGCAAGAGCATAAAACGCATGGACAACTTTATCTTAGCATTCTAAGGGCCTAACTAGGGGGGGGAATAAAACGATAAACGACTCTATTCGCACTTACTTTGGTTTTTGCTAGGGGGAAAGCACGGGGAAGACGAGCATAAAATGTTTCCTTCTAGGGCTTTGACGCAAAAAAAACTATTAGAAAAATTTGAGGACCCCATTAATTCTACAGTTGTTTTACCTTAAAGTATTCAAAGGTACCAACACGTTTTACAATACGCAAGATCAAAAGTAGCTTTGTGTTGGCATGGTTTAAACGCGCCTTTGCCTAGACTCCAGATAGGTAAATAATAAACTTAATAATGAAATTTTATAGAGGAAATGAACAAAAGGTTTGGGGAAAAAAAAAAACATAAAATTTGGGCCAGTAATTTTACAAAAATAAAAGAACGCCCAAGATTAAGTCATCTAATCCCAAAGCCCAACCCCAAAGCTTTGAAGATAGAAAAAAGCTTGCGGCTCTGTCGCGATACCATGAATATGAAAAGCAGCGCTGTTCTTGGATTAACTGGATAGGGTTACTGGTCTTTATTTACAAATATTAACCCAAAATTAAAGAGAGCTAATGCCCCTAAGGCTCGGCCATAAAGCCAATACTTTGCTTGCAGTAGGGCAAAAAACCGCTAACAATACTCCCAATATTCCCGGTTAAAGCGTTATGCTTTTTGGCTAATTTTTTTTTAAAAAACCCGCAAGTGATCAAGCTGTTTTTTTTCCCTATTTTCAGGGGGGGGGATGGCGGCGGAGGCACGAACTTTGCCCTCCACACCCCCTGTAATAGCCATCCGTTACTTTTTTGCAAAAACCTAAGGCTGTTTTAACGCTTGCTAAAGTGTCCTTGCTCTCTAAACAGTGTTCGTATTCGTTTTGCTAGCGTTGCGTCTTCATATAAAATTTTTTCGTAGTTTTTTCTTTTCTATTCACTGAGTTTGTAATTGGTCTCGGTTGAGTCAGCATTTTAGTTTTCTGATCTTTCTTGCTCAAGATTTTTGTCTTTGGGTTTTTTTCTTTAAAATCATGCCCCAAATTGGCGTCATCGCCTCAACGAGTTTTCTTTTTCTCTTTTTATATGCTCATTAGTTCACCCAGTTTTGCTAAAAATTTTTTTTTTTAATTGCCTCTGTCCTTCCAAAGCATGATCAAGGGCTGCTATTTTCCATGGGTAGCGGGGGGGGGGGTGTATAGTCTTTTTAAAACTGTTTCTTTTGGAAAAGGTTTCTGTTCTATTGCATTTATTTTTTCATTTGCCCTTGATTTTAATTTTTTAAAAAGTTCCCTGTTTTGTATTTGGTTAGCGTTTGGGGGTTCTTGTAGTGTGTTTTGAAATTTTGGAAACTGCCTCCTATCTAATTTTGGTTCTAGCAATGCCCAAAGGGGATTTTTTTTTTCACACTGAGTCTTTGTTTTAATTGTACTCTTGGCTAAAAAACTTTGATGGGGCGGTTTAGTTGTAAGGAAAAAGATTCTCCTTGTCGCCCCCTTTAAAAAAAAGACCATTTCTAATTCAAAATCATTTGGGGGTATAAATTCGGGAGGGGGTTTTGACCCAAACTTTTGTAAAATGCTCCGACCGCACTTTCTGTTAAAATTCCGCCGCATTTAGAGCGCCCGAGCGAGCCCTGTCAAAGGGTCATTTACTCATGTGTCTCCAGTCAAAAAATCATAATCTTCTGCATCTTCAATGCCCGCCCTGGGTTTTAAAAAAAATTAATTAATTTTTTATTTTTCTTTTTAAAAAAGTCACAAGCCCCCTGGCTCGATTCTTGACCCCCATAGAGACTGAAAGAAACCTTTTGGGGTGAAGGGAAATAAAGGGGCTATTACTGTTCCAAATAAACCCTTCTATTGTGAGATCAAATTTTACTGTCAAATTTCCCGACCCAGGAAAAATGACGTGATTGTGCCCGGGGTTGCGGTTTTCTTTTAAAATAGCGTTTTCAAAAACAGACCCCAAAAAAGGCAGTTGTACAGAATCGGGGGGGGCATCGTTAAGAAATTTTATAAACTTTAGGGGCAAAAAGGGAAAAATTTTCTTTACACAATGCGACATATTTTTAACCCATTTGTCTATGGTAACCGGGACTGAAAAGGGTGACTTTGCGTTTCAAGGAATAGAAAATGAAGAAGCACTAAAACTTAGAATAGGTGCCGCAGATATTTAAAAACGGCAAAAAAAATGCGGCTGTAAATTTTTTGTTTGGGGAAAAGCTTTTCCATTCCCTTAGATTTTGAGTTTTTAAAAGCGCATGCGCCATACTTTCAAGGAGCATTAAAAAAACGATTTCATATGAAAAATAACTTTTAAGAATAAAAAAACGGGTTATAAACATCAGCACCCCAAGCAAAGTACGTTTCTGACTTTCGTTAGGTTTTACGTTTTTTTAGAACCCTAATTTAGCAAAGGGTGATTGACAACAATTCATCAAAAAATTTGCAAAATTTTACGAAAGATGATTTATCATACAAATATCCCAAAAGAGGGCAGGGGAAATATATGGAAATTTTGTTTTGTGCCCCAGAAGACGCTTAAGGTATTTTATTGCTGTGTGAAGTGAAGAACCATTTAAAAAGGGAAGTGAAAGTTTTTTAACCAAAAAAAAACGAAAGTACAAAGCTCGTTGGGGCAGTCCCAACCAAAACTATGCTAGCGGGCTTAAACCTTATCGCATTTTGATGAAAAAAGAAAACTGTTTGGAGGTGGGAGGTGTGAAATCCAAAAGTTGACCTTGTGGCTAAAAATTACACCTTCACAGTGAAGATTGATGATTTTTTAACAACAAAATCGGTTTTTTGGTTGACCCAAAGGGCAAAGGGATAAACAGTTGCATGGAAAACGGGGAGGAAAACTGGAGAGCGTAAAAAATTCAAATTTATAAAGAAGAAGGCCCATTAACCGCTTTAAAGTACATTTTTTTTTTAATATATGATGCGCAGGAATATTGAAAAAAAGATTAAAAAGTATACATAAATAAATTTTTTTTATTTTATAAAAACATGTCTGTTCACGTTTATCCAAAAGTCCCCACGCCCCGAGTCGCCAAGAAAGAGATAGTGAAAACCCCCGACATAAAAGCCTTCAGATTAACAAAAAAATTAGCAAAGCAACCCAAAAAATAGGCAGGACCTTTCAAAATCAGCAAAACCAAACGAAGGTTTCTGCTGCTTTAATTGTTACATAGTCAATTGGAGCATCGACTAAAAGTGCTGCATCGGCAGGAAAAAAGGAGGCCCCTTTGCAAGGGCTAGGCGCACCCCCAGCTTTACCTCTGGGGTTTGTCTTTGCTCTCGGTCTGTGTTCACTGTGTAAGTGCGGCTGGCAAAAAATTAAAAACTAAAATCCAAAAGCCAAGCTATGGTTCAACTAAAAGGCTAAAAATTTGTTCGTTTAAACTGCAATAAAAAAAGCGCTAGTTTCTCAAACATACGGATGAGAATTTAATCGTTTTCAGGCCGATTTTTTGCTCAAAAAACAAAAGTTTGATCTTCAAAGAAAAGGGGAGGGCAAGTTTTTTCAACAGCCAGAGCCGAGCAGATAAAAAAGGAAAGCTTAAAAAAAGTAACGGACATTAAACTTGTTTAAAAAGCTCACTTACAAAGCCAAAGGGTTTTTTTTACTTTGAGAGGGCCAAGCGCAAAAAAAAACCCTTGATATTGGTTTGATTAAATTTTTTTTTTTTAATTTAAATAAATATTTTTGAGTTGAAAAAAAAACTCAACTGGATAAGAATATGAAAGGGCAGCGAATTGTTTTTAAGGGAAAGCTTTGGGGGGAGCGTTTTTCAAGAGCACTGAATGATATTGTTTAGAAATCATTGACCCCAAAAACACGGAAGCGTTTTTCATGCTATTTCTCAAGTTCCCAAATAAACTAACCCTAGACCCGCCCGTTAAAATAAGTTAGTGTTTTAATCGACTAGAAAAAATAAAGAAAAAAATCTAGAAGTCTGGGGTTTGTAAACAGCAGGGCTATTCTTTCCCCTAAAAGACTTTAAAACCCGGTTGGGCAGACGAATGTTTTCCCCGTTTGAGCTGCTGGAAGAAGCCAAAATGAGAGGTCTGGTTTGGGAGAGGGCGAAAAATCTAGAGATTAGATTTAAAAAAAAGGCTAGTTGGCCCAGGGAGGCAAGGTTACATTCCCACCGGGGAGTTGGTTTGCGAAAAGGCGTTCTAAAACAAAAAAATTCAGAACAAATGTTTCATTGGTGTGTTTTGCAAAGGCGCATTATATCCCCAAAAAAAGGGAGAGGGAGTATTAACTTCAGCCTTCATTAATGCCTTAAATTTAGTGGGGTGTCCTTTTGTTTGTGAGCCAAATTGATCAGTTTGAAGAGCAAAACAAACCAAAAATGTTTAAAGTTACACATGGGATGAGGAAACAAATCTACAACCCATTTTTAAATGTCCAAGAACGTCCCCGATTGGCAACCAGACAAAAATATGTTGATTTTATGATGTTTTTACCAGGGGGGCTACCCCTTACACATTATTCGAACAATGAGTAAACTAAGCAGCTGTTAAAGAATGGGCATAAACAAGAATTCTGCAGAAAATGTTTAACAAGAATGCCATCTGTTCAAGCCGCGAGCGAACATAAGAAACATTGTATGGGCCCAGTTGACTGTAATACAGAACTAATTACGCCCCCACCTGGATCTAAAGTTAGTTTTAAGAACTGGAAAAAACTGCAACATTCTCCATACGTAGTTTACGCAGACTTCGAATCACTCATTGTTCCTTATGAAGGGCCAGCGCCACAAAACTTCGAAAAACAGTCTTAATGAGTAATCATCAGATCTGTTCATTTGCCTTCGTTATTGTCAGGTCGGATGGCGCTCATTCAGAGCCAGAATTATACAGAGGACCAAATGCTGCAGAATACTTCTTAGAACGCATGCAGCAAGTGCGTAACGCCTGTTCTAATAATCTGAATTTATCTGAAATCATTAATGACGCTGAAGACAACAACAGTATGACTCAGCCACACTTGTTGGATTTGTGGTTTAGAACTCAGTGAAGAAGCAACAAATCCAAAAGTAAGAGACCATGATCACATTAGCGGAAAGTTCAGAGGAGCAGCACACAGTAAATGCAATCTTCAACTAAAGTTTGATCCTAAGACATGGAAGCTGCCCATCTTCTTTCATAACTTGCGAGGTACGACTCTCACCTTATAATGAAAGCAGTAGACGATGCCTTCAGGGTGTCATGCATTGCACAGTCATCAGAAAAGTACAT
Organism: Conus ventricosus; assembly: GCA_018398815.1. NCBI lineage: Eukaryota > Metazoa > Mollusca > Gastropoda > Neogastropoda > Conidae > Conus > Conus ventricosus. Next base: position 55,714,512 of record CM031605.1, read on the forward strand.
GTGCTTTAATCTGAATAACATGTCTTTTTATGACTCTATGCAACACATGATGGGTTCATTAGAGGCACTGGCTATGTCCTTAAAGTCCTGCCCAATAACAGAAGAATATTTTGACCCAACTTCGTTAGAAGAGGGCGTTTATCCTTATGAGTACATGAACAGTTGGGAAAGGTTTGACGAAGATCACTTCCTCCTAAAGGTGCGTTCTTTTCTAGTCTTAGAGAAAGGACATCAGTGATTCAGATTACCAGCATGCTCAAGAAGCATGGCAGAAGTTAGATTGTAAAACAATGGGAGACTATCATGACTCCTATTTAATGGCAGATGTATGTTTGTTGGCGGACGTCTTTGAAAATTATAGAAAGACCTGCATGAAACATTACAGTTTGGATCCTGCGCATTATATTTCTGCGCCCGGGATGAGCTGGGACGCTTTCTTAAAGTTTACTGGAGTACAGATTGATTTATTGTCGGATTTACCAATGATCCAGATGATTGAAAACGGATTGCGTGGAGGAATTGTATGGCGTCGCATCATTATTGTAAAGCAAACAACAAATACTTAGACAACTATGATCCAAGTAAAAGGTCTAACTATCTCATGTATTTAGACGCAAACAATCTGTATGGTTGGGCAATGGCGCAATCACTTCCATTACGTAACTTTAAAATGTACACAGGTACGAATAATATTCAAAAGGCATTAAAGTGGTTGAACAGTTTAACGCCTGATCAACAGCGTGGATACATTCTAGAAGTTGACTTAGAATATCCTCATGAACTCCATGACCTGCATAATGACTATCCATTAGCAGCAGAAAGTCTAAAGATGGATCCAAGAGAGCCGCCTAAACTGTGCCTAATCTTCGAGGCAAAAAAAATTATGTCTGTTCATTACAGACTTCTACAATTTTATTTAAGACATGGGTTGAAGTTGACAGCTGTTCATCGCATAATTGCTTTTGATCAAGAACAGTTCATGAAACCATACATCATGAAGAACACTGATCTCAGAACTAAATCCACAGATGCTTCAGAAAAAGACTTTTTCAAGCTGATGAAAACAGCTGTTTCGGAAAGACTATGGAGAATCCGCACAAGCGCAAAGATGTCAGATTGGTCACCAAGAGAACGAAGCAATTAAGCTGACTTCAAAACCAAATTATCAGGACTTTAGAAGATTCCATGATCAGCTTTTCGGCATAATGATGAAAAAAAAGAAAGTCAAATTGGACAAACCTGTATTTATTGGGTTTACTGTTTTAGAATTATCAAAGCTTTTGATGTTAGAGTTTCTTTATGACTACTTTAAGCCCTCGTATCCAGAGTCCAGAGTGCTTTACACAGATACAGATAGTTTTGTTATAGATATCCCTACTGAAGACATCTATAAAGACATGGAAACCGAAGTAGCTAAAGGGCATGCAGGATGGTATGACACATCTGATTACCCTAAAGATTCGCCTTTGCATTCATCCGTTAATAAGAAGGTTTTAGGAAAGATGAAGGATGAATTATCTGGAAAGGTGATCAAGGAGTTTGTTGGTTTAAGGTCAAAAATGTACAGTATTTCGAGCCGGAGGAGAAAATCATTAAGAAAGCAAAGGGAATATCTCGCAGCGTTGTGCAGTCAAACATATCACATGACAACTACAAAGAAGCATTGTTTGGCAATAAGACTTTTCATCATGGCAACGTAAAACTGCGATCTAATCTACATGAGATCAACACAACAGTTGTAACAAAGAAGTCGTTAGATAGAACAAACACAAAAACGCGTGTTTGTTAATCCAGAGTTTTCATATGCAATCGGGGCACTGGAGGACCGCATAAACAGGGGGGTTTATATTTTTCATCAACTTTTATTATAAGATCAATCATAGCTTCATCCAATTCATTTAAATCTTTTCTCATGTTTGCTTGATGCGTTCGAATTTTTTTTATTATTTCAAGATATTCTTTTTCCCAATTTGGGGGTTTGAGTTGTAGGTGATCTGGATGATTTAGCATGCATTGATTAATCCTCGAAAATGTTTCCTTAATAGCATTACACGCATGAAATGATTCCCGTATCATTTTCAAGGTCTCTTCCTTCACCATTCTTGTTTCGTTCTGCACTTCCTTCTGAGCTTCCATTTTAAACTCAAATATATTTACGTAAATTAATTAAAGCGGAACTGTGTCCGGTGGGATTATCTGCAGTTCTTCTTTCACAAAAGATCTTTGAGGAGCTGGTTGTTTTGTTGTGTCAGTTTCTCGTAAATAATACACGGGCGGATTCATTTTTACAATTCTTTTTATTTCATACGGGTCAACACTCTAAGTGAGAGATTAAAATCTCTCACTTAGAGGTAACTTAATTAAAAACTTAAGGTTACTTAATTAACCTTTACCAACCAAGTCGTTCAAAAGCGGGTAACAGGATACACTTCCATAAAATGGTCCAAGGGAAATAAGCGCTGTAACTAGTCTTGGGGATGTTAGAACAAGTTACTTTCAGTGGCCTATTATGAACTTGGCTGCGTCTCATTATGTGTAAGCCCTGTGTTTTGTCGCTGGGTGACAGTGTGTCATCACACACGCACACACACACACGTTACACTGTCTAATATCACTTTTAAAGTGAAAAGACGTTAAATCAAAGAACAACAACACACACACACACACACGCACGCACGCGCGCATGCACACACACACACACATGCCCGCCCATGTAACATGTACGGCGGCCCCGGGCGGATCATGTGATAGGACTACGCACTATCCGATTACTTACTACGGGGACCAGCCAGAGCCAGACCCACACACACACAAAAAGAAAGAGAGAAAGAGAACGACAGGTGAGAATGAGACGGTAGTTTGACAGGGAGCATATAATTACACGGCAAGCGGCGAACGAACGCTGTATGTATGTGTGTGGGTGTGTATCAGGTTTTACCTTTCGGGCTGATTGTACCGTGTTGGTGTTTTAAGCAGATCAAACAGCCACGAACGGTAGCAGGTTGAGCGTTAGGCCTTGGCCGTTGCTTGCACACACACACACATACGTACGCGTGCGCACACACACACACGCGCGCGCGCATGCACACACACACACGCACGCACACACTTACACACACACACACACATACTTACGCGCACAGCCTGCTAAACAGAACACACGCAGCATTTGCGCCGCACACAACGGCCACCTGTCTAGAGGTCGCGCACGCAGCTTTATCGATTGCATCACGAAAAGTAGTAATGGAGTGGTCTCCCTGTACGCGTGGATTGCACCACCACCAAAAGTAAGCTTAAATATAAGAATT
>CM031605.1:55749935-55756367 GCA_018398815.1 Conus ventricosus
AACTTTCGGAAGAGAAGGTCAGTTTGGCCGTTGGTATGGATGACACGTTACACATAGCATGCACCTTCCCCGAAGTTGGAGTACGGCTGCCTTAATGGCGGGATAAAAACGGTCATACACACAAAACTCCACTCCCTTTGTTGGGAAGATGGGATTAACCCTTGCCTGTCTATACAGGGAGTATCCACAGGAGTATCAGCCTGCGTACTCAGAAGAAGAAGAAGAAGAAGAAATGTGGGAAGGGACGAAGAACAATGAGCCGCGAGCACAGTACAAGCCTGCCAACTGTAGCCATGCGCGAAGGTTCATAGAGAAATGAAAGACATGTGACACGATGTGTGAAGTGGAGAGAAGGGGGGAAAACGGTGGTGGGCGTTGTGCGTGCCTGTGTGTGTGTGTGTGTGTGTGTGTGTGTGTGTGTGTGTGTTGTTTTGTATGCATGTGAGCATGCACGTATGTGTATATATGCGTGCGTGCGAGAGCACGTGTGCATTTAAGTGTGTGTGTGCATATGTGTGTGTGCGCTCGCATGCATAGATAAGTTGTGTTATGTTTGTGCGTGCGTGCGTGCGCGCGCGTGTGTGTATGTGTGTGTGTGTGTGTGTGCGCGCACGTGCATTTAGTATGTACGTGTATGTGTGTGCTTGAGCTCGCGAGCGCATGTGAGTTAGTGAGTGAGTGAATGAGTGAGTGCGTGCGCGCACGCGCGCGTGTATGTATGTGTACGTGTATGTATATGTTGTGGTGTCAGCACCCCGCACCCGACCCACCACCATATAGGTAATAATAATAAAACGAAACAAAGTAAAACAACAACAACAACAACAACAACAACAACAACAAACGAAAGAAAACCGAGGCAAGTCCGTCCGCTTCCACCACACGACCACTGTCCACTCTCCCACAGCCTGATGTCGTCGTCATAACGACCGGAACGTCCCATCTCCTGTGCAGACAAGGCACGTCACGTCAATCCGGATCCGTATCCCGTAACGTCCCCTACGTCACCACCATGGCCACACAGGCCGCACACCAAAAAAAAAATGAATGCGCCAAGGCCTTGCTTAAGGTGTGAAGTATTAACAGACTGGCGCGCAGTTGGATTCTTTTGAGAATGTTTATTGGTTTTGAGAATGTTTATTGTGTCTGAAAGTTGAATCTCCTCATTTTCTTTTATATGGCCATCACGGTACAAGCCAGGGTGGTTTGTTCCAAGCAGACAAGATTCCAATCAAAGGAATGGGACTGCTTTTTTGGGGGGAGGGGAGGGGAGGGGGTTTCCAGCTTAAAGATTGTTTGTGATTTCATCGGTGGAAATCCCTCAAAACCAGGAAAATAATTGATGGGGAGTTGTTCTTTTGATCAATGATCAGTTCAACATGAAATACTGGCTGATACTTATAGTAGGCATCAACACGCTTACATGGATTATAATCAGTGTTTGAGTGTAAAATGTTAATTGTGGCGTGTGGCCACACGACGTAGTTGCTGTCCTGCTACCATCATTGGACAGGAAGAAGAAACATCCCTGACCAGAACACCTTGTGCCATCTGCGCTGGTGGTGGTGGTGGTGGTGGTGGTACTGGTGATGATACTGATGACAGAGATAGTGACGACCACACGATGTCTGACGTCCTGTTTGTCCACTAATGGACCGTACACCGGATGACGGTTGAGGGACAAGTGTCCTTATCTGTCTCATTTGTCGAAACGCAGAACGGGCGTTGATGGGGAGAGCGCATGGTTGGAGTGATCTGGTGGCTCCTGCTTCATGAAACACGCGTGGTGTCCTCTGCTTTCACACTCTCCGCCTGTGGTTTTGCCGCGTATACTTTTGCCGCCTGGTGGGGCATATTTCACAGGATAGAAAAAAAGGTTTTCACCTCTCTCTCTCTCTGCGTGTGTGTGTGTGTGTGTGTGTGTGTGTGTGTGTGTGTGTGTGTGTGTGTGTGCGTGCGTGCGTGCGTGCGTGCGTGCGTGCGTGCGTGCGTGTGTGTGTGTGTGTGTGTGTTCGTCTATCCGCCTTCAACATTGAAAATGTTGACACTATAAAAATACCCACCACCACCAACGAAAACCAAAACACACACACACACACACACACACACACACACACGCACACACGCACGCACGCACGCACACACACACACACCCCCTTTCCACACGTGTATGCTCTCTCTCTCTCTCTCTCTCTCTCTCTCTCTCTCTCTCTCTCTCTCTGTCTCTCTCCGCCCCAAGACTGTACATTAGATGAAACTAACGTCAGTACTCCAGACACAAGCAACTAACCTCTCAGCACTCGACCTTACATGTCCTAGTGTACAACATGTGGTTTTCTCATTGATACGTAAAGCATCGTCATTAAAAAAAATCAGCCATGGCTTGTCCTCATGTGACTGTGGGTACGAATACCACCCAGTGCCCAGAAGGATCCATGACGAACATGAATCTCAGCGTGCTCTGTCGATGTGCACACTCTGATACTAGGAGGAACGTGCCTGATGATCGTAAACGTCTTCGTCCGAACACCGTAAGATGCTCAGTGCCAAGCGTTAAGTTCTGACCTGCCAAAAATACAGGCGGCGAAATTTCAATAAAACGGTGGCAGATATGAAGGGGACGGGTGGCGGGGGGAGGGGTGGGGGTGGCTGGGGGGGGGGGGGGGTGTTGGGGAGGGGGTGAGGGGGTTGGGAGGGTGGGGGGGGGGGGGGGGGGACAAGGGGGGGGGGGGGGGGAAAGGGGAGTTCCGATTCGCCTTTTCTTACTTTGCCCTTTTACAGTGAACTGACACTCTTGGGTAAACTAAAGACAAACAGCAAACAAAAGACTTGGTGTCATTTCACTCTGCCAGTGGTTTGTCCGCCTCTTTCAGCTCTACATACCATCAACGATTACCAAGTAAACAGAATAAATAAAGAAATGAATGAATTAACAACCGAACAAACAAACAAATCAATGAATAAATAAATAAATGAATGAACAAACAAATAGATGACAAACAAACAAATAAAGATACAAACAAATAAAGATACAAACAAATAAAGAAAGAAATACATAAGTTATCCACACACAATTTTTGGGGGGTCAAATTTGACCACTAAGAAAAAAACCCCCCAGTGCATGCTTGATTGATTGTCCTAAGATTTTAGACTACAGACACAGCGCACATGCGCTCGCGCATGTCTGTGCGCGAATGTTTGTGTATGCATTTGTATTTGTATGCGAGCATATGTGTGTGGCAGCATGCATACATTAATGCAAGTGTGTATGTGTGCGTTCGTGAGTGCACGTGCACACGTAAGTGTGTGCATACTTGTCATACACATCTTACACAATGATTAAAAAACAACCGAGAAACTGATATCGCATCAATTCATTGCAATGACTGCACGAGAGCGAAACGACATCAAAACACAGAGGGGGGCGAAATAGCACGGGGCGAAATGACGACACCAGGGGCAAACTGGTAAAAAGGGGCAAACGGGTAAAAAGGGCAAACAGGCAAGAAGGGTAAACTGGTAAAAAGGGCCTAATGGTGAAAAGGGCAAACCGATAAAAAGTGCAAAATGGGAAAGGGCAAAATGGTAAAAAGGGCAAAATGAAGGAAAGGACAAAATGGTAAAAAGGGCAAAATGGTAAAAAACGGCAAAATGAAGGAAAGGACAAAATGGTAAAAGGGCAAACTGGTAAAGGGCAAAACGAGAAAGATCAAAACGGGAAAGGGCAAAATGGGAAAGAGCAAAACGAGAAACGGCAAAATGGGAAAGGGAAAAAGGGGAAAGGTATAATGGGAAAAAGGGCAAAATGGAAAAGGGTAAAACGAGAAAAGGCAAAACGGGAAAGAGTAAAAATGGGAAAAGGGAAAATGGAAAAGGGTAAAATGGGAAAGGGTTAAAACGGGAAAAGGCAAAATGGAAAAGGGTAACACGGGAAAAGGCAAAATGCGAAAGGGCAAAACGGGAAAATGGAAAAAGGAAAAGGGTTAAATGGGAAAGGGTTTTAAAACGGGAAAAGGCAAAATGGAAAAGGGTTAAAACGGGAAAAGGCAAAATGCGAAAGGGCAAAACGGGAAAAAGGCAAAATGGGAAACGGTCACAATAGGAAAACAGATCAAGCAAGGATGTCCTCGCAGAGAATAGCACAGACAGCAAAAAGCACAGGTCGCCTTTCAATGGTATGTAGGACACGTTAACTCCCTTCTCCGCCCTCCTCCTCCTCCCCCCCCCCCTCCACGCCCTTCGACCTTTTCCCCTGTCCTCCCGTCCCTCCCAGTTGCGACAACACGCATCAAGTCCAGCAGCCTGTTGCTCCGTTATGGTAGTGAGCACTGAGAGCAAACGTACATGGCCCATTATGGTAGTGAGCACTGGTAGCAAACGTACATGGCCCATTATGGTAGTGAGCACTGGTAGCAAACGTACATGGCCCATTATGGTAGTGAGCACTGGTAGCAAACGTACATGGCCCATTATGGTAGTGAGCACTGGTAGCAAACGTACATGGCCCATTATGGTAGTGAGCACTGGTAGCAAACGTACATGGCCCATTATGGTAGTGAGCACTGGTAGCAAACGTACATGGCCCATTATGGTAGTGAGCACTGGTAGCAAACGTACATGGCCCATTATGGTAGTGAGCACTGGTAGCAAACGTACATGGCCCATTATGGTAGTGAGCACTGGTAGCAAACGTACATGGCCCATTATGGCAGTGAGCACTGGTAGCAAACGTACATGGCCCATTATGGTAGTGAGCACTGTTAGCAAACGTACATGGCCCATTATAGTAGTGAGCACTGGTAGCAAACGTACATGGCCCATTATGGTAGTGAACACTGGTAGCAAACGTGCATGGCCCATTATGGTAGTGAACACTGGTAGCAAACGTGCATGGCCCATTATGGTAGTGAACACTGGTAGCAAACGTACATGCAGTGATGGCGTCGGAGTGACACAGCAGATGGCCAACTCACGGTTATCTCCCTTGCCTCTCTGTCTGTTCACTGGTTCTACCGTCTGCACGGACGGACTGACGAACAGACAGACAGACAGACAGACATTGAACTCTGCCGTGCAGGAGCCAAGTTTGTATCTCTGGCACAGTGCATTAGTCTTATGTGTGAAATGGAGGGAGGGAGGGAGAGAGAGAGACAGACAGAGACACAGACATAGACAGAGAGAGAGAGAGAGAGAGAGAGACAGACAGACAGACAGACAGACAGAAAGAGAGGAGAAAGACAGAGAAAGAGAGAGAGCGCCAGAGAGACAGACAGGAGCAGAGAAAGAGACAGAGACAGATAAAGAGCGAGACGGACATGAAGAGAGAGAGAGAGAAGAGAGAGAGAGAGAGAGAGAGAGAGAGAGAGAGAGAGAGGCGGGGGAGGGGAGGAGGGAGGGTCAGAGATAGAGAGAATATAATAATAGTAAAACAAAGACAAGTAGAGAACAGGGAAACACCAATCCTGGGCCACTTCCGCCCTCACCTAGTTTCGGGCGAAAGTAACCCAGGATTGGTGTTTCCCTGTTCTCTGCCAAGTAAGACTTCAATAACCAAAAAATAACGATTATCTACAAACAAACATACTGTGCAGGGTTATCCGTTTTTAATACTAATTTACTAAACTTTTCAGATTTTAGTTTTTGTTTAATCCTATGTTTTTCTTGATCGTTTTCAATAACATCATTTTCGCGCAAACATTCTTCAAATGAGTCTCTGTCTTTCATGTGAAATAACACTACAGTCTTTAACTGTTCTCTAAAGTCTTTTAAAACTGAGTTATATTTTTGACATAAAATCCACACACTTATCCGAGCATGTCTTCCGCTGAAAGCTAGTTTCGACAAAGTGTTTCTCTTTTTAACTATGTCTCTTTCTGCTGAACAGTCATCTATAATAAATAGTGTCTGCGTTCCTTCAAACAGTCTATAAAACTGTTCTAAACACTCACTCAGTTTATTGCTGGGGTCAACTAAATATATGTCATCATCTGTCCATATAAACCTTCTATCATGATATGCTTTGTTCCATTTAAGTGTTGGACAGAAAACCACAATATGATTAAAATTATAACGATAAACTGTTTGTAACAGGTCGAGGATAAATATTGTTTTTCCACAACCAGTCTGCCCACAAATCAATGAGCAATGAGGAGTTTTTGTCATAAAGTTTAACTGCTCCATAGTTTTATAACAGAGTTTAATCTAATCCAGTTATTATTTTTATCATACTCTCCGTCAAAACTTGTTCAGTATAATAAAACCCTACGAGGCCTAAATGTGTAAGATTAATCCAATTCAGTTCTGTAAGATTGTTTCTATTTAAGTCAACAGTGATTTTGTTGCTGTTTGTATGATCTTAATATCCTCACCATTGTGAAGAACGACGACAACAACGTTAAGGCGTTTAACGTCTAAGTTTTCCAGCTAATATAA
>CM031605.1:55775497-55785497 GCA_018398815.1 Conus ventricosus
TCATTCGTGCATAAGATGGTGGATGGAGGCACAAAACCCCCAACAAATCGGTGGCAGATAACAGAGAGAAGATTTCCTTTCGGACGACCTCCACTGCCCTTCAAAGACAACATTCACCTTGTGTGTAGTGACAATGAAGATGACGCTAAACTTCTGACCTCCACTGCCCTTCAAAGACAACATTCACCTTGTGTGTAGTGACAATGAAGATGACGCTAAACTTCTGACCTCCACTGCCCTTCAAAGACAACATTCACCTTGTGTGTAGTGACAATGAAGATGACGCTAAACTTCTGACCTCCACTGCCCTTCAAAGACAACATTCACCTTGTGTGTAGTGACAATGACCTCCACTGCCCTTCAAAGACAACATTCACCTTGTGTGTAGTGACAATGACCTCCACTGGCCTTCAAAGACAACATTCACCTTGTGTGTAGTGACAATGACCTCCACTGGCCTTCAAAGACAATATTCACCTTGTGTGTAGTGACAATGAAGATGACGCTAAACAGTAAGAAGCCCAATCACAGACTGGACAGTTTTTAAACTTCCTCATCTCTTTTGTGTGTGTGTGTGTGTGTGTGTGTGTGTGTGTGTGTGTGTGTGTGTCTGTGTCTGTGTCTGTGTCTGTGTGTGTGTGTGTGTGTGTGTGTGTGTGTGTGTGGGTGTGTGTGGGTGTGTGTGTGTGTGTGTGTGTGTGTGTGTGTGTGTGTGTGTGTGTGTGAGAGAGAGAGAGAGAGGGAGCACACACACACACACACACACACACACACACACACACACACACACACACACACACACACACACAAGCCAGGCTAACATGCTCCTTATCAATATATCTGTTGGGTTTCAGGATTCCACAAATTCGGCTAAAAAACTACCTCGCAATTTGTAGCAAGCAATAGGGCTGTTCGCTTAACAAAAAGTACCTCGCAATTTGTAGCAAGCAATAGGGCTGTTCGCTTAACAAAAAGTACCTCGCAATTTGTAGCAAGCAATAGGGCTGTTCGCTTAACAAAAACTACCTCGCAATTTGTAGCAAGCAATAGGGCTGTTTGCTTAACAAAAACTACCTCGCAATTTGTAGCAAGCAATAGGGCTGTTCGCTTAACAAAAACTACCTCGCAATTTGTAGCAAGCAATAGGGCTGTTCGCTTAACAAAAACTACCTCGCAATTTGTACCAAGCAATAGGGCTGTTCGCTTGTTGCAATATCTATCTATAGCTGTCGTAGCATTCTGAGGTCTCGAAGTGCAAAACTGACAACAACAACAAAAACCCTAGCCCTGGACACTGGTGGAGAGAAGGTAAGGTGGCCTATCTCAATCCACCACACGACACCACTCGAACGACAACACAACACATTCAGATGGATAACAGAAACGGCCATGTCATGCGCCGTGTAGTAACAGGATTCCAACCTGCAGCAGTCTGACAGCCAGCTCACACTATGCCCTACCGCAGCCACAGCCCTGGCACCTGCCGCATGTCATCTCTAGTTACTATCTGCCTCGTCTTTTTTTTTTTTTTTGTCTTTTTTTTCTTTTTGGCTCATCTGCAGCCTCCGAGGATGGGAAGGAGGACGGAATGAGTATCAGGAAGGGAAGGGAAGGGAGGGAGAGGGAGTGTGTGTGTGTGTGTGTGTGTGTGTGTGTGTGTGTGTGTGTGTGTGTGTGTGTGTGTGTGTGTGTGTGTGTGTGTGTGTGTGTGAGGGGGGGTGGCAAGGCGGGGAGAATGAGGTACAAGCAGGGCGGGATGGTGGGGGTGACGCTGATGGAAAGTTGGTGCCATTGTATTTGCAGAAAGTTGGTGCCATGGTATTTGCACGTGTTTAGTTCAGAAACAGGGCGAGGGGCCGGCCCTGGATATTATTGCAGGGAGGGTGCCGAGTGCTGAGTGTTTCTCTTGATCACTGAGCACGAACTGGTGCTGTTTATGGACGGATTATTCCAGCCTCAATTGAATTTTGTGGAAAAAAAAAATTCTAACGTTTTTGTTTGTTTGTTTTCTTTTTACCCTTCGGACGGATTATTCCAATCTCAATTGAATTTTGCGGAAAAAAAAAAAAAGAAATTCTAACGTTTTTGTTTGTTTGCTTGTTTTCTTTTTACCCTGCGTCTCATAATTTCAGTTCACAGTTACCAATCAGTCAACGGTTAATGATGCCAGAAACATTCAACGGGATTTAAAACAATTTTAGCCTGCTTACCTATTAATGCAGTCATACATAAAGTCTGAAGTTTTGATGTGTGAAAATACGACGCTCTTAATCCGCTGTATGAAGATGATTTGAAAGGAATGCTTTCTGTTTCTGAACAACACCTTTCTTTTTGTCCCTAATTATTCTGCTGTAGAACAGGAATTCCCTCTCCGTCTTGCTGCATGGTATTCGTACGGTTGATTTTTGTTCTTCGTGTTTCTTTATAAGAACGAATGTACCAGGCAAGCAGGCAAAAAAAAGGCGTGGTTTCAAGGTGAAAACGAAGCAAACATTCCTGCAATGATCACAGGAAACCATGTGACGCAAGACCCAACATCAACAAACATCTGCTTCCTGAATTTCCCTTCCCTCCCCCCTCGTCTTCTCTGTCTGTCTCTCTGCCTGTTTCTCTCTCTCTCTCTCTCGCTCTTTCTCTCTCTGTCTGTCTGTCTCTCCCTCTCCTCTCTCCGCTCTCTCTCTCTCGCTCTTTCTCTCTCTGTCTGTCTGTCTCTCCCTCTCCTCTCTCCGCTCTCTCTCTCTTTCTCTCTCTGTCTGTCTCTCTCTCACCTCTCTCCGCTATCTCTCTCCCTCTCTCCGCTCTACTCTCTCTTTCTTTCTCTCTCTCTCTCTCTCTCTTCCCCTCTGTCTCTCTCTCTCCGCTGTCTCTCCCTCATCTCTCTCTTTCCTCTCTCTCTCTCTCTCTCTCTCTCTCTCTCTCTCTCTCCCTCTCTCTTCACACTCCCTCCTCTCTCTCGTACTTTCTCTCTCCCTCTCTCTCCCCCTCTCTTCCCCCTCCTCTCTTTCCCCATCCCTCCTCCACCTCCTCCTCATCTCCGATCCCAGCCGGGTACTGTACCCCATCCCAGAAGGAAGCGATCCGTGACGTGCCTCTCCGCCAACATGACAGGCCTGTCAGGCAACCTGCCTCCTCCTTCCATCTCTGGTTCCTCTCGGCTGTATTTCTGGCTCCACATGCCGCTGCACCTGTCTACAGGTACCAGGGGAGGGTGGGGAGGGAGGGAGGGAAGCGGGGGAAGAGGAGAGGTAGGGGAGATGGGATCAGTATCTCCTTTTTCCCCGGGCAGGGCGGGAAAAGGGAGACACACTGATCAACACTTGGTGCCAGATCAGGTGGACGTGTTCAGTGTAGAACCTGCAGCGAGTGGTTCCGGGATTAATTAACGGGGTATGGATCAGCGTTACCGGGTGAAAATGACATATTAATTTTTGTCCACTGTATCAAAGTGTCTGGAAAGAAATGCCTGATTTAAAAGTCTTTCTTAAATCTTTTTAAAAAAAAAAGCATTTTTTTTCTAACGCAGATCTTTTTGTCCATCATCATTCTTGATAGAACAGTCACTTCCTGTCTGCAACGATATTCCCACGGTTGATTTTTGCTTTTGCTTTTCTTTGTTTGTATGGGTACAGTACGCTAAAAAGACGAAAAAAAGGTATTCTACGCAGACGTATGTGCAGCAGAATCTGACGTGCACATTTCTGCTGTAACCTGTCTACACTACCTAGAGAAGAGTGCGCCCGCCGATACTGTTGTGACTGCATGACACGTTGACCCGAGACAGTGCACACGGAATGCTTTCAACAGCTGTTTCCGGAACAAATATAGCAGTACCATAGTTTTTTTTTTCTTTCAGTTTTTATGAAGCACTGAACAGCCGTCTTTTGAACTGAATGGGAATTTTTCAGAATGACAACTCTTTCGTCGAACACGGATTGGTTTCTTACCTAGCCAGTTTGTTTATTTATTCACTAATTTATTCTTTATTTTTATTATTTATTAACTACTTAACAATCAATTAATCTATTTACTCATTTATTTCCTTTTTTCATTCATTGACTCATTTATGTATTCACTTATCTATTCACCTATTGACTCATTTATGTATTCACTTATTTATCTTATTTGTTTCTTGTTGTTGGTCAGCCGGAACTTCAATACTGAGTTTACTCTCGTTCTAAACTCCAGCCGGCATCTATAGCAGTGTGCAGAGTGTGATGTCAGCCACTGGCTGCCAAAGTTCCAGACCTCATGGCACCACCCCGTCAGAATGTTCTCCTCCTCAGACCATATGGTGAGGCCAGTCTGAGTTCGATTTGTTTCGCTGTGGCTGCGTGCCGGCTGGAGTCTAGAGTAAACGTTTGAATTCACTTGGAGTCCCAACAGACCCGAGTGACTTGGCCTGGTGGGAACCGCCTGCTACACAGATGTATGCAGCCAACGAATGCAGGATGCCGGGCAGTGGAAGACTCCATGTCAACAAACAGCAGATTCTAGAGTTGATCCACCCCATACCATTCATTTCATTTTATTTCATGCCATTGATTCATTCATTCATTTATCTATGTATTCATTCATTCATTTATACATCCTTTCATTCATTCTCTCTGTCTGTCTGTTTTCCTGTCTGTCTGTTTCTCTGTGTCTTGTCTGTCTGTCGGTCTGTGCGTCCGTCCGTCTGTCTGTCCGCCTGTCTGTGTGTGTGTGTGTGTGTGTGACTCTCTGTGTGTCTCGCTCACACACACACGCACACACACACACACACACACACACACACACACACACACACACACACACACACACACACACACACACACGCACACACACCACCCCCACCCCAGGAGAAAGCATTCCGTGATGTCTGTCTGCCCATCACCCTGTCAGGCATTGAAGCCATCCTGCCTCCTTCCACCTCTGATTCCTGTCTGTCCATCCACCCTGACAGGCCCTGAAGCCATCCTGCCTCCTTCCACCTCTGATTCCTGTCTGTCCATCACCCTGACAGGCAGTGAAGCCATCCTGCCTCCTTCCACCCTGATTCCTGTCTGTCCATCACCCTGACAGGCCCTGAAGCCATCCTGCCTCCTTCCACCTCTGATTCCTGTCTGTCCATCACCCTGACAGGCCCTGAAGCCATCCTGCTCCTTCCACCTCTGATCCTGTCTGTCCATCACCCTGACAGACCCTGAAGCCATCCTGCCTCCTTCCATCTCTGATTCCTGTCTGCCCATCACCGTGACAGACAGTGAAGCCATCCTGCCTCCTTCCACCTCTGATTCCTGTCTGTCCATCACCCTGACAGGCAGTGAAGCCATCCTGCCTCCTTCCACCTCTGATTCCTGTCTGTCTATCACCCTGTCAGGCATTGAAGCCATCCTGCCTCCTTCCACCTCTGATTCCTGTCTGTCCATCACCCTGTCAGCATTGAAGCCATCCTGCCTCCTTCCACTCTGATTCCTGTCTGTCCATCACCCTGACAGGCCCTGAAGCCATCCTGCCTCCTTCCACCTCTGATTCCTGTCTGTCCATCACCCTGACAGGCCCATGAAGCCATCCTGCCTCCTTCCACCTCTGATTCCTGTCTGTCTGTCCATCACCCTGACAGGCCCTAAGCCATCCTGCCTCCTTCCACCTCTGATTCCTGTCTGTCCATCACCCTGACAGGCATTGAAGCCATCCTGCCTCCTCCACCTCTGATTCCTGTCTGCCCATCACCCTGACAGCATTGAAGCCATCATGCCTCCTTCCACCTCTGATTCCTGTCTGTCTGTCCATCACCCTGACAGGCATTGAAGTCATCCTGCCTCCTTCCACCTCTGATTCCTGTCTGTCTGTCCATCACCCTGACAGGCAGTGAAGCCATCCTGCCTCCTTCCCCCTCTGATTCCTGTCTGCCCATCACCCTGACAGGCATTGAAGCCATCCTGCCTCCTTCCACCTCTGAATCCTGTCTGTCCATCACCCTGACAGGCATTGAAGCCATCCTGCCTCCTTCCACCTCTGATTCCTGTCTGTCCATCACCCTGACAGGCATTGAAGCCATCCTGCCTCCTTCCACCTCTGATTCTGTCTGTCTGTCCATCACCCTGACAGGCATTGAAGCCATCCTGCCTCCTTCCACCTCTGATTCCTGTCTGCCCATCACCCTGACAGGCAGTGAAGCCATCCTGCCTCCTTCCACCTCTGATTCCTGTCTGTCCATCACCCTGACAGGCAGTGAAGCCATCCTGCCTCCTTCCCCCTCTGATTCCTGTCTGTCCATCACCCTGACAGACCCTGAAGCCATCCTGCCTCCTCCCCCCTCTGATTCCTGTCTGTCCATCACCCTGACAGGTCCTGAAGCCATCCTGCCTCCTTCCACCTCTGATTCCTGTCTGTCTGCCCATCACCCTGACAGACCCTGAAGCCATCCTGCCTCCTTCCATTTCTGATTCCTGTCTGCCCATCACCCTGACAGACAGTGAAGCCATCCTGCCTCCTTCCACCTCTGATTCCTGTCTGTCCATCACCCTGACAGGCAGTGAAGCCATCCTGCTCCTTCCACCTCTGATTCCTGTCTGTCTGCCCATCACCCTGACAGACCCTGAAGCCATCCTGCCTCCTTCCATCTCTGATTCCTGTCTGCCCATCACCGTGACAGACAGTGAAGCCATCCTGCCTCCTTCCACCTCTGATTCCTGTCTGTCCATCACCCTGACAGGCAGTGAAGCCATCCTGCCTCCTTCCACCTCTGATTCCTGTCTGTCCATCACCCTGACAGACAGTGAAGCCATCCTGCCTCCTTCCACCTCTGATTCCTGTCTGTCCATCACCCTGACAGACAGTGAAGCCATCCTGCCTCCTTCCACCTCTGATTCCTGTCTGTCCATCACCCTGAGAGGTCCTGAAGCCATCCTGCCTCCTTCCACCTCTGATTCCTGTCTGTCCATCACCCTGACAGGCAGTGAAGCCATCCTGCCTCCTTCCACCTCTGATTCCTGTCTGTCCATCACCCTGACAGGCAGTGAAGCCATCCTGCCTCCTTCCACCTCTGATTCCTGTCTGTCCATCACCCTGACAGGCAGTGAAGCCATCCTGCCTCCTTCCACCTCTGATTCCTGTCGGCTTGGGTTTCACGCTCCACCTGCCGCTGCACCTGGCTTCAGGTAGTAGGAGAGGAGTGGTGGAATGAGGGGAAAGCAGGGAGGGGGAGGGGGCTGGTCGGGAGGAGAGGGGTGGTAGGTGGGTGGGTGAGTGGGGAACGACAGGCTGATTAATTAAAAAGTCGGAGCTGCACTGATTGGTCCTGGGGTGCGGCTATAGATCATCATTAAGGGGGGATGATGAGATGATGATGATGACCACGACTACTTCTTTTCTCATTACAGTAGAAACGTCAAACAGTTTATGGATTAATACAGCTTCATCGATGGTCTGAACTTTCAAATAACATCGAACAAACAAACAAACAAAAACCTCTGACAATTCCAACAATTCTGAACTTCCATATAAACACAAAAATTCACTATGTAACGTAGTCATCTACCAATACCCACGGCTTGAAACTCTGGAGTGAGAGGAAGATGAACATTAACATCGATGATTATCCGCAAAAAATGAAGTCATGTGGTTTATGGTTTATTGCAGCCTACACGACGGGCTGAAGTTTCTCTAAAAAAACCAAAAAAAACAAAACAACAAAACGGCAGCAGCAGCAACAACAACAACAACAGCAGCAGCAGCAGCAGCACTACAACAACAACAACAACATAGCGACAACAACAACAACACTTGACAATTCTGACACTTTTGAAGTTTTGCATTCACGTCAATGAAGTCTGTAATCTCTTCATCTACCGATACTCATGGCCTGAGATGTTGGAAGCACAGGAAAGATGCACATTCGCATCGATTCCTGCCCACTGTATAAAGACGTTCTGAACGGGTTTTGGGAAGCACAGGAAAGATGCACATTCACATCGATTCCTGCCCACTGTATAAAGACGTTCTGAACGGGGAATTTCAGAATATCGCAATCAACGCCAAAAAAGCCGAGCGGCACAAGACAGGAATACATCTATCAACACATGCTTCCAGACCCCCCCTCCCCGCCCCCTCCGCCCCCCCCCCCCCCCCCCCTCAGCCTTTCATCATCGTCATCCCCAGTTTTGGGAAGTTGTGCCATCCACGGGAAAGCGTTCCGTCATGTGTGCAATCTCCATTCACCCCGACAGGCAGGTCTATCGGCCAGCCTGCCCGCCCTATCCATTGCTGCCTCCCGTCGGCTTTGGTTTCTGGCTCAACATGCTGACGCACCTGGCTGCTGAAAACAGGGAGAGCCGGAGAGAGGGGGAAACTGGAGGGTGGGGGTGGGGGGGTGGAAGGAGGGAAGAATTGGGGTTAAGGGGGTGGGGTGGGGATGGGGTGATTGTTAGTCCTGTGCTGCGCCGAGTGATCCAGGATGGAATGGTTGTAGATCACTGATGATGATGATGATGATGACGATGATGATGATGATGATGATGATGATGATGAATGAGTGTTTCACGGGCTTCACATGAGATGAAGATATACTGGTTATAGATCACTAGAAATTCTAACCTGGCTTCGCCCTGACCCCTCCCCGCCCCCCCCCCCCCCCCCCCCCGCCTTCAAAACCCACATCCCCCAGCCTCATCACATCCCTTTCTCCTCTCTCTTTCTGTCTCTTCCTGTCTAAGTGAAGGGGGGGGGGGGGGGGAAGTGGGAGGGGAGGAGGGGTGATAAGCATGACTGCTCCCCATCAATCCCCTGTTGAAAAACTGACCAATGGAGGAGAAAACAAGACAGCCAGGAAGGGATGGGTGGTGGGTGGTGGGGGTGGGGTAATAGAGAGAGAGGGGCGGGCCATGTGTGATCAAAGTCAAAAGGATGGGAGGGGTGGGGGAAGAGAGAGAGAGAGAGAGAGAGAGAGAGAAGAGAGAGAGAGAGAGAGAGAGAGAGAGAGAGAGAGAGAGAGGGGGGGGGGGGGGGCCATGTTTTATCAAAGTCAAGCATAGAGGAACGTTCAAAACAAAGGAAACAATGACCGGAAACCGATCCAGGCAAGACCAAACATCAACAGCATGTCAACAACACGCTGATTGACCGACAGTTGGATGCAGATGAAGAAACAAACCATGCTTCTAGACCCCCGGCCCCCTTCTCCACCCCCCCCTCTCTCCCTCTCCTCCTCCTCAGTCTCAGACGGCATCCCCACCCCAGGAGAAAGCATTCCGAGAGGTCTTGTAGTGCCATCAACATGACAGGCCTCCAGCCAACAACCTGCCGGCGGCTTCCATCTCTGATTCCTGTTTTGTTTTCAGGCTCATCGGCTAATGCACCTGACTACAGGTAGGCAGGAGAGGAGGGAAGAGGGGGTGGGGGTGGGGGTGGGTGGGGGGGGCGGAGAAAGGAGGAGGGGTTGGAGGAAAGGGTGCTGCACTGGCGCAGTCCACGCTAAGCTAGTGTCGATCATCATTAGGTGGTGGGGTGGGGTGGGGTGTGGTGGGGATGGGGATGTGATGTTGCAAATGGGTTGCTTCTTTATCTATATGATAGATAAAGTCGTGCTTTTTATAGATCATCACAATCTCAACGATGGTCTAAAACTTTTTTTTTACATGTGTATGCATATCTATCTATCTATCTATCTATCTATCTATCTATCTATCTCTATATAATGTGTGTGTGTAATATGTATGTATGTAAGTACGTACATAACGTATGTCTGTCTGTCTGTCTGTCTATCTATCTATTTATCTATCTATCTATCTCTAATTCATCTACCTATAAACCCCTGTGTGTGTGTGTTGTGTGGTTGTTGTGTGTGTGTGTGTGTGTGGTGCGTGCGTGCGTGCGTGCGTGCGTGCGTGCGTGCGTGCGTGCGTGCGTGCGTGCGTGTGTGTGTGTGTGTGTGTGTGTGTATAAATTGCTAATTTAGACCATTTTGGACTTGCACATTCACGTAAAACTATCCAGTCATCAATTCACCTTTCAGTACTCA
>CM031605.1:55790497-55795497 GCA_018398815.1 Conus ventricosus
GTGTGTGTGTGTGACCGCCACGATCAATGTGGTAACATCGTTCTGTGGTGAAGAAGTAGTACATCGGAGAGAGAGAGAGAGAGAGAGAGAGAGAGAGAGAGAGAGAGAGAGAGAGAGAGAGAGAGAGAGAGAAACAAAGTTTGTAACATACATTTATACAAGAGAGAGAGAGAGAGAGAGAGAGAGAGAGAGAGAGAGAGAGAGAGAGAGAGAGAGAGAGCAACACACATGCACACACAAACACACACACACGCATACACACGCGCGCGCGCGCGCAAACACACACGCATACACACACATTACAGAGAGAGAGAGAGAGAGAGAGAGAGAGAGAGAGAGAGAGACAGACAGACAGACAGACAGACAGACAGACAGACAGAGACAGCAAAAGAACGTGAATCTTATGGCCATTGACTAGCATCAAAAGCCTATTAAAGGCCCGCAATAACAGCTTTCTTCGTAAAATGCCGCTTCCCTTCAAGACAACACCGATAATCAGTTGGGTTTTTTGACGTGAAATAGTGATCATGACTGATGTTGATCCTTCGTGATTACTCGAATTTTTTTTCTTCCTTTTCTGTTTAATACTGCTATCAAATGTAATGACCATGAAAATGAAAGATTCATGAAAAGAAACACATATAGTTAATGAAAATATGTAATAAGACTCACAGATACAGATAATTAAGACAACCCCCCCCAAAAAAAAAACGTATAAATAGGGTTAATAAAAAAAACATAGTCAAGACTCACTTAAACAGAAAATCAGGACTTATGAAAACATAGAAAGAGGGTTCATAAAAAAACATATGATCACGACTCACAGAAATTGATAATTAGGATTCCTGAAAACAGATAAGAGCGTTCATTAAAACATATCATTAGGATTAACAACCCCCCCCCCCCCCCCCCCCCCCCCCCCAGATTAATGAATTGACCGTTAGGACTCACGAACACAAACAGGAGTCAAGAAAACAGATTACCAGGAGTCAAACACACACTTACATAAGATTCATGAAAACAGATAATAAGAACTCAACGAAACAAATAGGACTGAAGAAAACAAATAGTTCGGACTTAAAAAAAAGAGATCAACGGGATTTCAGGGGGAAAATGATTAATACTTTCGAAAACAGATAAAGATGATCCAGAAAATAGGTAATAAAGATTCAAAAAACGTAGGGTACATAAAACAGATCATTAGGACTCGAGAAAAACAGCGATTCACGAAAACAGATACTAAGAATCATGAAAACAAACAAACAGGATTCCTGAACACGCACACTCAAAAATATGACAACACAGACATAGGATTCGCGAAAACAGATAATTAGGACTCAAGAAAATAGATAAGGATAAAAAAAAGATGATTAAGACTCACAAAATCAGATAATTATGACACACAAAGACATATAACTTCGATTCATTACAACAGATAATTATAATTCACAAAACAGATCACTATGATTCACGAAAACCAAGTAGCCATTGCTCATGTACATGCACACTGGTATCACTGCGGACACTGTATCCTTTAACTGCAGTACTTATGAGGAAAACTGCAGTACTTATGAGGAAATCATGGCGATTAAAAACATGTTTTTGATACATTACCTGATGACTTAACACTTACATCGTCCAAACCAATCGAAATAATTGTGAAAATAGATAATTTTCATAATGAAAACGTCTGTTCAGTCATAATTACAGTCTCTTTCTTGTGATAATCGCTGTTTTCAAAACAATTTAGATCATTTTCACAATGAAAACGTCTGTTTAAGGCTATGACCACAATCTATTCATTGTGATCATCGCTGTTTTCAAAACAATTCTTACTTTTGTTTTTTCAAAATGAAAATTATTTTCATTGTGTACGTGACCTTTTGAAACACTTACTTCGTTCTCACACACTTTGTTCCTCTGTTTTTAATCGCAGGCAAGAACTCTCAAAGTTATGCATCACGCTGTACGTCATAACCCCCTCCGTTATCGCTCCCCGCCCCCTTGCCCCTCCCCCTTCCCTACTTCCGATCCCACCTTTTCATTCACCCACCATTACACCTTCAACGGTCACATCATCTTCCCTTCTCCAGCTGTAATGACACTTTCACTTTCTTTCACTGTTTGTTGTTTACAGCACAAATCACCACATGAAGCAATATCACGGCTGTGTTCACTGTTTGTTGTTTACAGCACGAATCACCACATGAAGCAATATCACGGCTGTGTTCACCACCAGAAGCAACATCACGGCTGTGTTCACCACCAGAAGCAACATCACGGCTGTGTTCACCACCAGAAGCAACATCACGGCTGTGTTCACGCGCAAGTAAAACAAGAAACAAGCGAACAAAAATGAATTCCACAAAATGAAAAAAAAAAAAAAAAGGAAAAATAAGAACAAAGAAACGGCATAAAACCATGCATTTTTTTTTCAACAAAGTCTTACAAGCATATATAATACATTATACATTGAAAATCGAATTTTTTTTTTAAACCTCTTTTAGAAAATAACAAAAATAACAGTTAGTGGAACACCCCTGAGCAAGTGGTCTGCTGTAATGGGCTTGTGTCTACCGGTGAGTCAGTCCAGTGATTCAACTGAACGAGTCGTCATCAAACCCTCTGTAGTCATAGAACCATACACTCGGGTCTCGGGCCAGTCCACGTCACTGTCTTACGGAACACACTGTGAAAGGGTGCTTAGTAGGTTGGTGGCAGCCAGTGCTTTGTCCCCGGCTCTTCCTTTATTCTAGGAAACAGACCGAAATTCTAAGAACCCGCGAACACTTCGGTCACTTAGCCATTGTGTTTGGTTGAATCTTCAGAGTGAAAGGGGAGACAAACCTTGAGGAGGGAAGGAGGGAAGGGTTGTTGGAGATGGGGGAAATAGATATTGTAATACTTCCGTACCGACTACGGAGAAATGACTTTTAAAATCCATGACACACAATTTATCTTTAACACACGATTTCTCTTAACCATAAATAAATAGATAAATAACAAATAACGTCCGTAGTGGCTTCTGCTCTCATGGTAAAACAATAACAGAAATGTACTACTAGCACCGATTCGCCAAGCATGGATGCAGACAAGAGGCATACGAGCAGAAAATACATGCAAACTTCCCTAACAAAAGGTAGTCCCAAACTGAATGACCATGACCTGCGTGTACATAAACACAGGTTATCGAATTTCAATAAGAAGCAGCATTATTCTCATACTTTTTTTGGGGGTGGGTGGGGTGGGGTGGGGTGGGGGTGGAATTTCAGCTCCAGTACCGACACTGGATGGCCGATAAATGACCAATCAACCCCTTGGACAGGTCATCAGTGGTGCATGTGTGTTGTGGACTTCATGAACACCACGCCCAAAACAGAACCTGCAGCCACGACTCTCTTCTTCTTTTAGCTGCAGACGGAAAATCCTACCCGGTTCAGTCACCAAATAATTCAGAATCTCCCCCATTTCAAAATCTCCCCCACACCCACCCATACTATACGCGTTCCCCTCTCTCAGAATACATTCTATGACCCTGGTGTAACAAGTTAGCGTCTGAAAGACGAACTGATATAACCAAAAAAAGCACACACGAAAAACATCACACACACACACACACACACACACACACACACACACACACACACACACACACACACCACACACACACAAAAGGGGGGGGGGGGGGGGGGGGGTAGATGTCAGCTATTTTAGGGACACATGTTTTTGCTGTGGCGGAAACGGATGAGGAGGCAAAGGCCGACGCGGGAGACAACTCCGGTAATGATTACAGGAAGTTATATTGAGCCGCATCATTTATTCATGCATGCATGGGAGGGCAAGGGGTGGAGAACAGAGGGTAGCATTTGCATGCTGAAGTACATGGGGAACACATACTTCCGCTCCACATCCCCCACCCCAAACTCTCTCTCTCTCCTCTCTCTCTCTCTCTCTCTCTCTCTCTCTCTCCTCTCCACATCCTCCACTTAAACCCCCCCCCTCTCTCTCTCTCTCTCTCTCTCTCTCTCTCTCTCTCTCTCTCTCTCTCTCACCTTCTCTGGGGTCTCGTGAACTGGAACCCCTTTGTATGCCTCATGAAAACAAACAAACAACAAACAACCCCAGCGAACAAACAATAAACAATCCCAAAGAACAAACAACAAACAACCCCAACGAATAAACAACAAACAATCCCAAAGAACAAACAACAAACAACCCCAACGAATAAACAACAAACAATCCCAAAGAACAAACAACAAACAACCCCAACGAATAAACAAAAAAAAATCCCAAAGAACAAACAACAAACAACCCCAACGATAAATTTCGAAGAGTGTGTGCCTGACTTAAGACTGGAATGTTTTCCCTACACTCTCCTTATTTTCTCATTATTATTCGATGGATGATCGAAGTAAGTGATGTCCTTTCAAACAAACATCGCGGATACAGAGTACCATTTTGTTGTTGTTGCTGCTGATATGTCGCTAAGTACACTGAAATCAGCAAGTACAGACACTCGAGCAAAGTACTATCGTAATCCATCGACGTTCAAATTCTGCTTTCTTGGGTCGAACAATGACGGTTCTATTAAATAATTCCATAATCCTTTTTTGTCTTCAAAGCATTAAAAGTATTCGAATGCAGTGTATGTCTAGGTAAATATTCCTTTCGTAAACTGAGTGTTGATTGTAACTCACAGTATGAGGACCAGCGATCTGAAATAAAGCAGCTTTGAATTTTGACTTATCCAGTATGATCTAGTTAAAAAAAAAAAAAAAAACCTTGAAGGTTACTAACTGCCAACCTGCTGGAGTCGAAATTTAGGAACCAGGGAATGAGAGGGGTGAAGTGAAGAGAGGGTACTTCGGCTTTTGACTGAAAGCAGTTCTTATTCCCCTTACATTTCAGCCGATGAATTTGGGGTTTAAAAAGAACAGCATCACACACACTACACACACACACGCGCGCACACACACACGTACGCACACACACACACACAC
>CM031605.1:55805497-55809219 GCA_018398815.1 Conus ventricosus
AACAACAACAAGAACAGGAAGAACAAGAACAAGAACAAAAAAGAAGAAGAAGCAGAAGAAGAAGAAGAAGGAGAAGAAGAAGAAGACGACGACGAAGAAGAAACCTTTTCCCTATTTCCATTCAAAGACTTGCTAAAAATCTCCTGATGAAAATTTGCTCTCTTAAATCTTGTCTTTTTTATGTTAGAAAAATATGCTGTGCTTAAATGCCATAGTGCTTATACGTATAACTGAAAAAAACTGACACCTCTATAGTCCTTTGTATAGAACGATGGACTATTCCGTCTCTGTTCTCCCCCGCCAACCCCCCCCCCCCCCCCCCCCCCCCCCCCCCCCCCCCCCTCACAATATCTCACCCCTCAGGAAGCGGTTGCAATCATTCGGCTTTAAAACGTACCAGTGAGTAAATCGGTTTTCTAACTTTGTACCTATGGACCACCCCCCCCCCCCCCCCCCCCCCCCCCCCCCCCCCCCCCCCCCCCCCCCCCCCTCCCCTGCCCCCGGCCTTTTCCGGCTCATGGTTATTATAGCCGGTGTCGTCCATCATCGCAACCCCTCTACTGCTTTCCCTTCCTAACGCTGCTTTTAATCATTTCGTTCAAGATGGAAGTATGTAATTCACATGACTGCCAAACACACCCACCCCACTCTCTGTCTTCCTGTCTGCCTCTCCCTCTCTCTCTGTTTCTCGCCGACCAATTTACAATCTGTCTCTCTTTCTCCCCCGCCTTGCCTTCCACCCCCCTCTCTCTCCCTCTCTCTCTCTCTCTCTCTCTCTCTCTCTCTCTCTCTCTCTCTCTCTACCTCCACCCCCCTCTCTCTGTGTCTCTCTCTCCACCTCACTATCTCTCCCTCTCTCTCTCCCTCCACCCCCCTCTCTCTGTGTCTCTCTCTCCACCTCACTATCTCTCCCTCTATCTCTACCTCCACCCCCCTCTCTCTGTGTCTCTCTCTCCACCTCACTATCTCTTCCTCTCTCTCTACCTCCACCCCCTCTCTCTGTGTCTCTCTCTCCACCTCACTATCTCTTCCTCTCTCCACCTCCAACCCCTCTCTCTCCCCCTCTCTCTCTCCCTCCACCTCCCTCTCTCCCCCCTCTCTTTCCACATCCACCTCTCTCTCTCTCTCTTCCCCCCTCTCTCTCCATTCCACCTCTCTCTCTCCCTCTCTCTCTCCCTCTCTCTCTCTCCCCCTCTCTCTCTCATTCTACCTCTTTTGTCTAATCCTGCCTCTCCTCTTTCTCCCTCTCTGTCTATCTGTCATGTCTGTCTCTCTCATCTGTGTGTGTGTGTCTCTGTCTCCTGTGAACAGATGTGTTTGTTTACCTATGTGGATTCTGCCATGCATGTCCAACGACCTTGTACACACGCTATCTGTGTGTGTCACACGAAACCCGGTTTATCGTCTCATCTTGTCATATAAGCGCACGCACGCAACACACACACACACACACACACACACACATACCACACACACACAACCAGAAAAACAAACACACAAAGAATGGAGGGTGGAGAAGACAAAAAACCGATACAAAACGTCAGAAGAAAAACAGAGAACTACAATTACAAAAAAAGACAACCCCCCCCCTCCCCACATTCATTAAAAAGCAAAACAAACAGACAATGACAATAAAAGAAAGACAAAGATATACATAAAAAAGAAAAACAAAACAAAGAGCGACAGTACAGAAAGACAAAGATATACATTAAAAAAGAAAACAAAACAAAGAGCGACAGTAAAGGAAAAACAAAGATATACATTAAAAAGAAAAACAAAACAAAGAGCGACAGTACAGAAAGACAAAGATATACATTTAAAAAAAGACAAAACAAAGAGCGACAGCAAAGAAAGACACAGATATACATTAAAAAAGAAAAAAAAAACAAAGAGCGACAGTAAAGAAAGACAAAGATATAGATAAGAAAAGACAAAACAAAACAAAAACAAAACAAAGGGCGACAGCAGAGAAAGACACAGATA
The DNA here is from genome assembly GCA_018398815.1 of Conus ventricosus. NCBI lineage: Eukaryota > Metazoa > Mollusca > Gastropoda > Neogastropoda > Conidae > Conus > Conus ventricosus. The sequence continues at coordinate 55,807,481 of CM031605.1, forward strand.
TACATTGAAAAAAGAAAAACAACAACAAAGAGCGACAGTAAAGAAAGACAAAGATATACATTTAAAAAAAAAACAAAGAGCGACAGCAGAGAAAGACAAAAGACAGACATTAAAAAGAAACAGTGAAGAAACAAAGAAAAAAATGCATTAAAAAAAGAATAACAAAACAACGAGCGACAGCTTTGAAAAGATGACGATACACATTAAAAAAGAAAGACCAAAAAATATAGACAAAGACGCCAGAAAAACAACAACAACAACAACAACAACAGAGACCACCGTACTAAACACACAAAACAACAACAACAAATATATACATGAAACAGCAGAGCGAAAGAGGCTCCAGAAACCAGGAAACCACGAGCATCAAATGTCCGTCAGACGAGAATTGCAATTTCTTCTGAAAGAGACTTCCTTCCACGCCCCCCCCCCCCCCCCTCCTTCATGCCACCCCAATGGGGGTGGGTGGGGGGAAGCCTCGTGGTAATTTAGGATCACAGATGGCGGCGACATTACAGGAGGATTTTTATCCCACACTTCTTAACTCCTCTTTATTCCCTTTTTCCTCTTCGATGTGCATTTTATGTTGTTAAGAGAGAGAGAGAGAGAGAGAGAGAGAGAGAGAGAGAGAGAGAGAGAGAGGGAGAGAGAGAAAGTGTGTGTGTGTGTGTGTGTGTGTGTGTGTGCGTGCGCGCGTGCGTGCGTGCGTGCGTGCGAGCGCGCTGTGTGTGTGTGTGTGTGTGTGTGTGTGTGTGTGTGTGTGTGTGTGTGTGTGTGTGTATTCCTTTCAATTCCAAAAAAAGGATTCTTTGGTATATTCAAGAGCTTCCCCAATGGTCAACATGATAAAACTCCCAAACATATCCCTCCCTCCCCCCTCCCCCATTGCTTCCTAGATAAAGGATAAATCTTTTTTTCTTCTTCCCGACCTCCATCATCCACCCCTCCTATGCACCTCCTCCCCACCCCTCTGATGAGTAAGTTACAACATCTACCATCTCCCCTCTCACTGACTTGGCTTTTATCCCCCGCCCCCCCCCTCCCCCCGCCTATCCCGATCGCGTCCCCCCCCCCTTCCCCCCCCTCACCCACCCATCCCACTCCCTGTATTTTAGCCACACCCAGATCCATCCTATCGTCCAATGTCAGCGCCAGCAGTCTGCACAGGGAGGCTGCACACCAAAACTTCATGCACCAAGACCTTGCTTAAGGAGTCGAGTATTTATAGACCGGAGCAATTAGATTATTTTGAGAATTTGTGTTGTGTCTGAAAGCTGATTCTCCTCATTTTCCCTCATATGGCCATCAAGGCACAAGCCAGGTGGTTCCAAGCAGACAGATTTGGGGGGGGGGGGGGGGGGGGGGGGGGGGGGTGGGGGGGGGGGGGGGGGGGGGGGGGGGGGGGCTTCCAGCTGGCGCAAAGATGGGGTCACGGGTGAGTGCAAAGGCCTGCAATGTGACGTCAACTAAGGGGAAGGTCATGCATTTGAATATTGTGATTGCATCGGTGGAAATTCCTCTCCACAACACGGGACACATTTGGTGGGGAGTTGTTCTTTAGATCTGTTACCAGTTTAACATTAAGCGCTGGCTGAAACTTATGGTAGGTCTCACATGGATTACCGTATGTACAGCGTTTTAGAGCCAACTCCTAATTGAGGCGTGTGGCCCGCACATATCAGTATCAATCAGATCGCCATGATGAAAGCACCAGGTGGTAGCCACACGTCAGGAGGGGG
>CM031605.1:55809319-55811819 GCA_018398815.1 Conus ventricosus
GGATAACTCCACAAATCGACACCGTCACTGTTGGCAGCCCAGCGGACAGGAAAATAACAGGCTGACGAATGGTGGCTTTAGTAATGAGGCGCTGGGGAGACTGACGGGCGCATCAATCAAACGACCAATCAACCGATGTTACTATTTATGGTAAACAGGGGAGTGAGAGAGAAAAAATAATGGTGGTACATGATTAAGAAGGATTTCCTTTCCAAACCTTCGCCCTTAAAGAAAACATTTATCTTGCTTGCACCGAGGATTGAAGTGGATTTTCAACGGACAGAAACTGATTTTGAGCAGCTTGCTTGAACGTTGCTGTCAATGGTGATATTTATGTCGTTTCAGCCCCTGTACGTTTAATTTTTATCTCTTTGTCATCTATACAGAGCTTTCGGAATACAGGATTCGCCGAATATTGCAAACCTTTCCTGCGATTTATCAATCTAACGATTAATTAATTAAACAAAGGCGCAATTTTCAAGCTGCTGACTCGGACCTCAAACAGTAGCGGGTTTGGGCTAATCCAGAAACGCGTTACACAGAGACGAGGAGGTGAGAATTCTCACTTGCTTGGTGAGTGTCAGTCAGCATTTCAGACCACGCCCTAGTGGGGGGCGAGCGCGCAGAGGCTCGGAACAGGCGAATTTTCGCTAGACTGTTTTGGGGCGCTCTCACAGGCGAAAAAGAAAAAGGCTGACAGACGTGACGTCCCGTGATCGGTGCTCGAAAAGTAAAAAAATCGACGGAAAAAAAAACACAAGAAAAAAACCCAAACAATTAAAACACTGTCCCTTCTATAACGAGAAGAGCTTGAAGAGTCACCAGTTCGCTGCGAAAGGGCACTGCAGCGAACACCAAGGGAGAGGTGGCAGCTCTCCATTGAGGGACACTGATGTGAGAGGTCAGTGTCAGGCGGCGCAGCGATCCTTCCAGTCGTATGGGAGGACGGCGGGTCCAGCCTGTGTTGCCAGGGTACGACTTCTGGAGATGTGGGGCGATCGGCGATGGAGCGCTGCCTGACTACGATTACCGTGGCCTGGGATACCGTGCTTTCCAAACATGGGAGCACCCTCACTGGGCTGGGATTAAAATTTGCCCTCTCGGCTGCAGTCTGCTATGACCACAGAACAGAAGGGACTTGTGCAACGCTTAGAGCGACTTTCGTCCTGCTCCCTCTTTGAGGCGGCCTCACGCGGCACAGGACCATCGCCACCCTAGCACGAAGAAGGCCGCCTGGTGGCCCTGAAGACAGCCTTTTGAGGGGATAGGAAGCGAAGTACACCAACGCCCATCGTCGGCCGACCAACACCCGAATGTGAACTTAAGGTTCACAGAGAACCAGAACTCAGACAGCGGCAGACGACGGCTCCCTCACGGAACTCATCCACCACTGCCAGCGACAGCAACTGCCACAGAGCATGCCGACTTCAATCTGCGAGTATTACCTATCCTTGAGGGCCTCGGCCAATGGACGTAAATCTCACCATCACGGACCACGGTAGTCACACTGTTAATTTGAATTCATTCTGCACTTGATTCTTTACCCCCTCACCTCAACATCCCTCGCCTCTAGCATCCCTCACCGCTAGCATCACTCGCCTCTAGCATCCCTCACCTCTAGCATCCCTCACCTCTAACATCCCTCACCTCTAGCATCCCTCACCTATAGCATCCCTCACCTCTAACATCCCTTACCTCTAGCATCCCTCACCTCTAACATCCCTTACCTCTAACATCCCTTACCTCTAACATCCCTCGCCTCTAGCATCCCTCGCCTCTAGCATCCCTCACCTCTAGCATCCCTCACCTCTAACATCCCTCACCTCTAGCATCCCTCGCCTCTAGCATCCCTCAGCATCCCTCGCCTCTAGCATCCCTCGCCTCTAGCATCCCTCGCCTCTAGCATCCCTCGCCTCTTGCATCCCTCCCCTCTAGCATCCCTCAGCATCCCTCGCCTCTAGCATCCCTCGCCTCTAGCATCCCTCACCTGCATCCCTCACCTCTAACATCCCTCACCTCTAACATCCCTCACCTCTAGCATCCCTCACCTCTAACATCCCTCACCTCTAGCATCCCTCACCTCTAACATCCCTCACCTCTAACATCCCTCACCTCTAGCATCCCTCACTCTAGCATCCCTCACTTCTAGCATCCCTCACCTCTAGCATCCCTCACCTCTAACATCCCTCACCTCTAACATCCCTCACTTCTAGCATCCCTCACCTCTTGCATCCCTCACCTCTAGCATCCCTCACCTGCATCCCTCACCTCTAGCATCCCTCACCTCTAGCATCCCTCGCCTCTAGCATCCCTCACCTGCATCCCTCGCCTCTAGGATCCCTCACCTCTAACATCCCTCACCTCTAGCATCCCTCACCTCTAACATCCCTCACCTCTAGCATCCCTCACCTCTAACATCCCTCACCTCTAGCATCCCTCACCTCTAACATCCCTCACCTCTAGCATCCCTCACCTCTAACATCCCTCACCTCTAGCATCC
>CM031605.1:55821819-55829319 GCA_018398815.1 Conus ventricosus
CAGCCATTTCACTACAGAAGGGGCATGTAACCAGCTATTGCACTAAAGGAGCATATAATGAGACACTGCATTGGAGCATTCGAGGGGCCATTTCACACTGGAAGAGTATACATATTCAACTATCGCACTAAAACAGCATATATAACCAGACACCGCATGGAAAGAGTATATATCTATATGTAACTAGACACTGCACTGAAAGAGTATACATATGACCAGGCACTTCACTGAGAGAGTATATATAACTATGCACTGCTCTGAAAGAGTATAATTATCTATATAACTATGCACTGCTCTGAAAGAGTATAATTATCTATAACTATGCACTGCTCTGAAAGGGTATATATAACTATGAATTGCTCTAAAAGAGTATATATAACTAGACACGGCGGGGAAAAGTGTATATAACCAAACACTACTCTAAAAGGGTACATATAACCAGACATTACTCTGAAAAAGTATATATTTTTTTTATAACCGCACCGAAAGAATATATATAACCAGAAACATCTACGAAAGAGTATATAATTACATAAAATCAAGTACTGCTCCGAAAGAGTACACATAACCAGACACACTGCACTGAAAGAGTATGTATATAACTAGATACTGCTCTGAAAGAGTATAATATAGTAAAACCAGACACTTCTCCGAAAGAGCATAACCAGACAACGCACTGAAAGAGTATATACAAATAAGCACTGAAAGAGTGTATACGTGTAACTAGATACTACACTGAAATAGTTGATCTAATCTGCTGTTACACTTGAAGGAGCACATAATCAGCGACTTGCACTGACAAAAAAGTTCTCAGCCACTGGTTTGAAAGAGCAATCAACCATCGCACTGAAAGCAAATATATACAGTCACCCTAGACCAGACTTTGCACACGTGCTCACTGTTTCTGGAATCCTGTTGCCCAAAGCATGACTCCTGGACAATGACAGCACCAATGGCTGTCTGGAACCATGGGAACTGGAAACAAGGCGACAGAATCGACTGTAGCAGAGACGAAAGGTTTCCAGGTTCTTTGGTTTCTTTCCTTTGTTTTTCATTTCTCTTTTTTTTCTTCTTCTTTTCTTTCTCTTTCTTTCTTTCTTTCTTTCTTTTCTTTCATGCTTGATTAAGAAAATCCTGCTCGCCCGAAGAAATTTGTCCGTGCGAAAACCAGTGCTGCTCTTTTTCAGTTTCAGGTGTCCCTGATCTTGCTCCTTGCTCGTGGCTTTCGCAGCGCTCAAAGCCAATAATTAGAGGATACGAAAGTAAGGCAAGCAGACAGGTCTCTCGTCAGGAAAGTGGTTCAATGCCTGTGCGAACGAACGTAGTCTGACGAAAGACGAATAGTGGGAAGCGAAACGACATACCTACCCTCTGCCTTCTGTTTCTTTGTCTGTAGTCACTATTCCCCTCACACACACACACACACACACACACACACACACACACACACACACACACACACACACATAATAATAGTAATAAAAATTGTTTTCGATCATGAACTGACTCAAAGAGCGGATCTACGTTCTGTTTTCTGTCTTTTTCGTGTGTGTGTTTTTTTTTCTTCTTTTTTCTCATTTCTTTATGTTTAATTATCAATTCATTTTTGATGGCGGGGATGGCGCGTCGGTCCTTTCCCGAGTATCCCTCCATTTCTTAACTGTTGATATCTCCCCGCCAAATTCTGTATTTCTTTCCATTCACACTCAGCCAGTCAGCTGCCGTCAGCCCTCCAGAAAAAGAAGACACAGCATCTCTAAAAAGGACTTGGGTGTCTTTAGTTCAGTTCAGTTCAGTTCAATGGTTATTTTAACGTCCGTTCATCATCGGTGATATCAGACGACATCAAAAGGCAACAGAGATCACTGAGAGTGTTAGACCTACTGTCTCTGGTCATTGTCTCTCACGTCTCTCCTTCACATGTTAGAATCTAGACACTCCACTCAGAACACTTCAGAAAATACTTTAAAAACAATGACCATTAGCTGGCCTGTGCATGTATGGCTTTGTATCTAGCACAGACATACCCACGTTTGAAAATCGATGGTCTCCAGTGTGGCAGACTTGGGGAGAGTTCTGCGTGGTCAATAATCACCACACTGACCAACCGGACAACAGGCAGCTGTGCAGAAACGGACTTTGTAATCCTCTCTTTGACCCACACAGCAGGAATTCGCAGTTATGGCAGACGTGGTCAAAGGTCAATGGACGATACCACGTCAACAGAGGGTGGTATGTCACGGAATTATAGCGACAATCCAGTAGTTCTGCTTAAATGGCCACGACACTTAATGACATAGGGGAGTATCTTGCTGCATAAAGAATGGAGATGATTAGCATCGTTTGTCGCACGACTTCTGCAGTGGGACTTTGGCGGTCAGTCGGCATGGGAGCCATACATATGCAAACAGGCGATGGTGCTTGCTAGACTGACTAACAGTCAGAGCTGCCTGTTGTATACACATACAGTGTAACGCTATCTTGTAGCCATCACAAAGAGATCCCAACACAAAAACAGCAAACAGCTGTCCGTGGGGTCTATACACACTGGCTAATCGTTGAGCAGAGACCAGCATACAGCAGCAGGCTTGCAGGCGGGCAGGCAGACAGACAGGCAGGCAGGCAGGCAGACAGACAGGCAGGCAGGCAGGCAGGCAGCATTCCAGGGATAGCTGTCAGGCTGAGAGGAGCAGACAGCGGGCATCCCCTCCTCTGGCAAAGGGACAGAACCCACATAGCGTGACTACACCCTGACAATGCCCCACGCTCACTGGAAGGATACAGTTTGCCAGAAACAGACCCCTCCCCCCCCCCCCCCCCTCCACTGAACCAACCGCCAGTGACTCATCAGGTCAGGAAGATAGAAAGTTGAAGCCACACAACACCCACGAATAAATGGCAATATTCCGGTTTATTATAAAACCTTTTTCAGGAAACACTGGCCGACTGACAAAACAACAACAACAACAACAACAACAACAGCATAGTATTCTGTAGTTGTGAAACTGAAAAGAGTTCACTGGAAAAAGTTCACTGAGGATGGGGGATGGAGGGGAATTGTAGGAAGTGAGTCACTTGACAAGTCCACCCGATCGGTCCCAAACAGCCACCCTCTTGTACAAATTGTACAAACACAGATGCCATCCACCCCCCTCCTTTTCACTCCCTCCCTCTCCCCACTGTTGGTCAGAAATCCTCTTTGAAACCAGCAGACAGCCCGTCTTAGCAACATAGGTTACAAGAAAAAATTACTTCACATCAGGGATACCGTGCCATTCTCTCCCTTCTACCCATTTCCAGCCCCTCTCTCATAACGCTTGTGCAGAGATCATCTTGGGGGGCGCTTCTTGCTCACCTCCCTTCCCTCCATATCCACTTGCCCCCTCCCCCACCCTCCCCCACCACCCCCTCCCCCACCTCTCCCCCACCCCTCCCACCAAAGACATGGGGGGGGGGGGGGGCGCTTCTCGCTCACCTCCTTTCCCTCCATATCCACTTCCCCCCTCCCCACTGCCCCCCTCCCTCCCCCCCCTCAGTGTTTTGTCTGGCCTCATCAATGAGGAAGACAAGAGCAGCTTTTGAAATCTCTGAAAAGAGAACCTTGAGGAAGACAGAATAATTTGGAATCATGGAAAAGCTTCACCAATGAGGAAAACAAGGGAAGTTCTTCAAACCAAAGGGGAAAAAAAACTCTCAACACAAAACAGACTCTAGATTTGAACCTTTCATCAAAGAATTCCGCAAGGGATTAACCTCTGTGCTCTCTATATTGGCATGTCCTGAAGATCACGACACCCCAGACCAGAGCAGCCAGCAGACAGAGAGTCAGCTCACTCAGACCGTCTCCCCATGGACCAATGTCTGAGGACCACAATGGTGGACAGCTTGTGAAATAAGACCTGAATGTGGCATGCTTTCTTCAGGCCTGAAGATATCTGTCTATCTATCTGTGTAGCTGTCTGTGTATATCTATTGATCGATCGATCAATCAATCTAAACTATCACCCCCCCCTCTCTCTCTACCTAGCTATCTACCTACCTCTCTACCTACCTTCCTGCCTGCCTATCTAACTTCCTACCTATCTACCTACCAAGCTACCTACCCACCTACCTACCTGCCTACCACCTTACCTACCTACCTACCTACCGACCGACGGACCGACCTACCGACCGACCTATACGAACACGATTAAAAACAAAATAAGATACAAAGCATATAAACGTACTCCCAGTTTTCCAAACCGCTTATAAATCGGCCAAGTGCTTTGTGAGATAAGAAATAAAGGCAAAATAACGGCAGAATAGCGGTTTTTAACGGTTGTTTAATCCATTTTCAGTATTACATCACTTACATATGGACAGAGGCTCTGATTTGTCACAAGATCATCCAAACCGCTTATAAATTAGCCAAGTACTTTCTGAGATATTCCACAAAGAAGAAAAACCGTTACAGGCCATTACAGCCGTTAGTAACGGCTATAGCGGTAAACTAAAACATCGGGCATCATCCGTGGCCCATAATGAACATACCTACAAATTTTCAGAAAGATCGGCCCAGTAGTTTTGTCTGGAGCGAGTGGAACACATTTTGACCACGGACACACAGACACACAGACAGACAGACAGACAGCATTTCTTCGTTCCCATTCTAAAGTACTCCCAGTTTACAAAAGTAGAAACTTAACTTGTTGCCTGGCTATCTATGTTCGTATGGTGTGGGTGTATGTAGGAAAAAGTCGTACACACGTCCAAACTTCTTTAGGGAGAGTCAGACAGCAAAACACGCACCGCACACCATTCGTAACACACACACACACACACACACACACACACACACACCCCACACACACACACCCCACACACACACACGTTGAAACAAGTTAGTAACACATCTCCCTCAGAACTTATTTTGCATCTTTCCTCTCCAAAAATTACACGTCTTTCGTCGCCCAACTCACTTCCTGAATGTGATTGTTCGAGGATTTAAGCCTAGCATTTATTGTCGTATTATTGAAAGTCCCGTCGAACAACACGAATTGTTCCAGGCATATAAGGGATGACCTGGGCCAAAGGATTAGCCTTGAAATGGAATGCGGCAGATGTGCACAATCTAACCTGCATGCACACAGATCCCTTTGAATAAGTGAGAGAGAAAAAAATAAGATGCGAAGCATAAAACGTACTCCCAGTTTTCCAAACGCTTATAAATCGACCAAGTGCTTTGTAAGATAAGAAATAAAGGCAAAATAACGGTTTTAAAGGTTATTTAACCGATGTACACTTTTGAAACTGGTCTTTTAGTCCTCACTGGGCTAAAGCCCTGTGTACATACCAAATTCCATCCAAATCGGACAAAATGTCAAAAATAGCGGTTTTTAACGGTCAGATTTTGAAACACTACATGGAAGTGCCATTTGGGTGTTCTATATACAAAATTTCATTAAAACCCACCAATAATAAGAAAAAAAAAACAACGACAAAATAACGGTTTAACGGTTATATAACCAATATACACTTTTGAAACTGGTATTTTAGTCCTCACCAGGCTATAGCCTGTGTACATATCAAATTTCATCCAAATCAGACAACATGTCAAGAATAACGGTTTTTAACAGTCCAATTTAGAAACGCTATAGAGAAGTTCCATTTGTGTGTGATAACATATCTATATACCAAATTTCATTAAAATCCACCTACACATAAGAAAATAACGGCAGAGTAACGGTTTTTAACGGTTGTTTAATCCATGTTCAGCATTACATCACTTACATATGGACAGAGGCTCCGATTTGTACAAAGACCATTCAAACCGCTTATAAATTGGCCAAGTACTTTCTGAGATATTCCTTAAAGAAGAAAAACCGTTACAGGCCGTTACAGCCGTTAGTAACGGCTATAGCGGTAAACTAAAACATTGGGCATCATCCGTGGCCCATAATGAACATACCTACAAATTTTGAGAAAGATCGGCCGAATTCTTCTTCAGATAGTCTATAAAGAAGAAAAACCGTTACAAGGTGGTTACAGCCGTTAGTAACGGTTATTACGGGGTAAAATAAAACATCGGACATCATTCGTGACCCATAATGAACATACCTGCTAATTTTCACAAAGATCTGCCAAGTACTTTCTGAGATATTCCATGGAGAAGAAAATGCGTTACAGACCGTTACAGCCGTTAGTAACGGATGTAACGGTAAACTAAAACATCGGGCATCATCCCTGACCCATAATGAAAATACCTACAAAAGAAAGAAAGATCGGCCACGTGCTTTCTGAGATATTCTATAAAGCAGAAAAAGCGTTACAGGCCGTTACAACCGTTACTAACGTCTATATCGGTAAACGAAAACATCAGACATTATTCGTGACGCATAATAAACATACCTACAAATTTTCAGAAAGATCGGCCAAGTACTTTTTGAGATATTCTATACAGAATAAAAATCGTTACAGGCCGTTACACCCGTTAGTAACGGCTGTAACGGTAAACTAAAACATCGGGCATCATCCGTGACACATAGTCAACATAACTGCAAAATTTCAGAAAGATCGGCCAAGTACTTCTTCAGATATGCTAAAAAAAGAAAAACCGTTACAGGCTGTTACAGCCGTTAGTAACGGCTATAATGGGGTAAACTAAAACATCGGGCATCATCCGTGACCCATAATGAATATACCTGCTAATTTTCACAAAGATCAGCCGAGTACTTTCTGAGATATTCCATAAAGAAGAAAAGGCGTTCCAGACCGTTACAGCCGTTAGTAACGGCTGTAACGGTAAACTAAAACATCAGGCATCATCCGTGACCCATAGTGAAGATACCTACAAATTTTCAGAAAGATCGGCCAGTACTTTTTTCAGATATTCTATAAAGAAGAAAACCGTTACAGGCTGTTACAGCCGTTAGTAACGGCTACAATGGGGTAAACCAAAACATCCGGCATCATCCGTGACCCATAATGAACATACCTGCTAATTTTCACTAAGATCGGCCGAGTACTTTCTGAGATATTCTATAAAGAAGAAAAACCGTTACAGGCTGTTACAGCCGTTAGTAACGGCTGTAACGGGGTAAACTAAAACATCGGGCATCATCCGTGACCCATAATGAACATACCTGCTAATTTTCACAAAGATCAGCCAAGTGCTTTCTGAGATATTCCATGGAGAAGAAAAAGCGTTACAGGCCGATACAGCCGTTAGTAACGGCTGTAATGGTAAACTAAAACATCGGGCATCATCCTTGACCCATAGTGAACATACCTACAAAATTTTCAGAAAGATCGGCCCAGTAGTTTTGACTGGAGCGAGTGGAACACATTTTGACCACGGACACACAGACACACAGACAGACAGACACACAGACAGCATTTCTTCGTTCCCATTCAAAAGTACTCCCTGTTCTATAAGAACTGGGAGTACAAAAATCAATTCACATCTTAACATTTGTCACTGCTACAGCGCAATAACCCTCTCAGTGGAAGGTTTCAAGCATT
>CM031605.1:55839319-55844319 GCA_018398815.1 Conus ventricosus
GTTTTGGCAAGTTTCCCCCTCGGGGTTTTAAACATAGTTCTCCCTTTTGCCCCGTTCGCACAACCTTTCATGGGGATAAAACGGGGGGGGCGCGAAAAAAAACAAACAACCATCCAAACCCCAAACAATTTTTTTTGTGGAAAGAAAAAGATCGGATTTGTGTAGGGGAGGGGGGGGGGGGGGAAAAAAAAAAAAAAAAAAAAAAAGGGGGGGGGGGGGGGGGAAAAAAAAAATTAAAAAAAAAAAAAAAAAAAAAAAAAAAAAAAAAAAAAAAAAAAAAAAAAATAAAAAAAAAAAAAAAAAAAAAAAAAAAAAAAAAAAAAAAAAAAAATTTTAAAAAAAAAAAAAAAAAATATAAAAAAAAAAAAAAAATAAAAATAAAAAAATTAAAAAAAAAAAAAAAAAAATAAAAAAAAAAAAAAAAAAAAAAAAAAAAAAAAAAAAAAAAAAAAAAAAAAAAAAAAAAAAAAAAAAAAAAAAAAAAAAAAAAAAAGCAAAAATTCCCGCTACAATGAAAATTTTTTAGACATTTCTATATTCTCGTTTTGATTGCTTAAAAAAATAAACTGGCTACAGAGGGGGTTTACTCTTTTTTCCTTCTGCAATAAAAAGGTTTTTAGCGGTGACTGAACTTTTTTTGAAAAGGGGTGAAATAACTTTTCCTTAAGTCATGATAAGAGGGACAATGAAGAAAAAAATGTAATTCTTTTTTCAAACTGACCAGAATGGCAGTTTTCAAGGGGTTTTGAAATTTTTTTGGGACATTTAAATCGCTTACTTCCCCCCCAGTCAAACCTGACAAAAAAATTTCGAAATTCAGAATAGTAATATATGTAGATATTTTCAGGTCAGCAACACTTAAACAAGCGGAAGTAGAATATCTTCGCTTTTTGATAATTTACCTTTTCCATTTTTTGTTTTAAAACAATCAGTCATAGGGTTTTTCAATTCATGCAAAAAAAGTTCTCGCAACCCCCCCCACCAAATTACCAAACAAAAGAAAATCCAAATACCTAACAAGTTTATGAAAAAACCCCAATTCTTTGCAACAACATTTTCTATATTTTGATAATCCTTTTATCTTTCGTTGTTTTTTTTCGGCAGCCTGAAGAGGTAAGTTCTGTAAATCAACCATATCGCATTGCCTTTTTGTCTGTCTATTAAAAAAGGGATACTACCCAGCTTCCCTATTCATTGTGTTTGGGGGGGTATTTGGAGACACATTCAAAAAACGTTTACACCAAACAAAAAAGGGTAATTCAATACGAGGAGGAGAAAAAAACCCCAGATTTTCTGCGCATACAACAACATTGGCTTCATGAGCATCAAAAAAATTAAAAAAACAGATCGATTAAAGTCCCCAATCCCACATCTTTTTTAATGATCTTACAATTTTTCCTTTAGCCTTTCCTGAAATTTCTTCGAAGCAATGTCGTACGAAAATTTTTGTGGTAAAATTAAATCCTAAGTTTTTTATGTTTAAATTTCAATTTTTTTTAACCTGAAAAACCATTTTTCCCTGCTTTGTTAGAAACCCCCCCCCCCTTCCTAAAAACCATTATTTCCCGTTTTGTTCAAGTTCACTTTAAAAGCCCTAAAGAATTTTTGAACCCTTTCAATTTTTTTTTGGGTTTTGAACCCAACTGGAGATTGGGGAAAAAAAAGCAGATATCATCGGAAAAAAAAAACAGCAAAAATTTTTCCGTAAGCCGGGGGAATTTTTGGAACCCATTTTTTTTCCATTTTGTGTCACTTTTTGGGCAACTTCAGTGACACGGGGAGAAAATCAGGGGGGGACAAATGGCAACCCCCTGTTTCCCACACCCCTCCGGAGGGGGTAAAAAAAAAGTCAGAGACTTCATTGCCCCCCCGCACCCACACGCACACCGATGCGTAAATCCTTGTAGATAGTAGGCATTTTGGTAGAGGTTTTAATCTTTTTAAGAACAAGCAAAGGCAACCCCATCGACTAAATCGAAAGTTTCATATAATCAATAAAAGCAACGTACACTTTTTACTTTTTTCCCCTTTCCAAAAAAAACCGCTTTTTTTTTTAAAAATACTAGAGTAAAAAATGGTAAAAATCGTTTCAAAATTTTTTTTCCCGGAAAAATCCAGTTGTTTTCGAAAAATGTTTGTTCCTTTTCTGCCCAGTGTATAAACGTTATTTAAAATTGCGTAAAGACTTTACTAATAAAACTTAAAAAAAAAAACCACGATAATTTTCGGGGTTTTTGCATCCCCTTTTTTTTAAACAAGGGGGACTAAAAACTACCCGACCATCATCTAAAAAACCCTTAATCAAACAGGTTTTTAAAAAAATTTAGTAAGAAAGGGGGTTATAAAATTTTTTCTGCACTTTCAAAAAAATTTACCTATTTCATAAATTTTCCAAAAGCAGTTTTTTCCAGTTTTTTTTTGCGAAGGCATTTTTTAAACTTTTTCCCTTATTTATTTCTTCACTAATTCTAAAACATGAATGGAAACTCTTCTTCATCACAGTAGCGTTTGTGCCCCCCGGGAAAAATTGGTTTTATTTGCCCTAAAACCCGGCGAAAATGATCTTTCCAATTTCTATGTTAATGGGGTTTCGTCTTTTTTAAAAACCTTGGGCTTACCCCGCTTTACTAACGGCCAGAATTTTGAACTATAATTTTATTTGTAACAAGAAAAAAAAAAACGAACAAACTGATTATAACATTTCTTTTTTTCGTTCAGTTTAGACTGAAGTGGAGTTTCGTAGGAAAAATTGCTCATCCTCCACTTTCCCTGTACGGGTGAAGCGGCCCAAGTAACAAACCTGACTTTCAGTTTTCTGCACTCCAGTCAAAACCCTTTTTTTCACACGCGGGCCGGCCCCCAAAGTGGACCCTTCGCCGCATGCACTGCCCCCCCAGTGAGCAACAGCAAAACAAAGGCTCAGCGCGGGGTTTGCACGACCCCCAATAAGGTTTATTGCTTCTTCCTGGGCTTTTCCCTCCCCCGAAAAAAATAACTAAAAAAAATTCTGCTTTTTTTTGGGGCCCATTTTTAATTTTTCCTTTTTTTCTTATCCTGAAATGCAAGATTATCATCTTTAGTGGGAAAAAAAACAGTGATTTAAGGCAGTGTTGCACTCAATGCGATTCGAAACAGACATTTTTTTTACATAATGTAAAAAAACAACGGAAGACAAAAAGAAATCAAGGGTGATTTCCTCTCTGTGACAAAAAAAATGAAATTTCCATCACCATCACCATCAACACAAACCTTAAAGGCGTCACGAACATAGCACAAAAAGAATCAACATTTTTCCCAAAAAAAAATTTCATTTTCACCGTGATTTCTTTCAAAAGTATTTTCGGTTTTCCCCCAAAGATTTATCAACACTCACCTAGATACCAACACCAATTCTGAATTCAAATCACCCCCACCACCAAAACAACAAATCTTCACCCATTTCCCTCAAAGACTCATAAATGTTCCCCCAAACCTTTGCGGTTGCAATCAAAATTTTTTTTTTCATAATTGGCTCTTAACTGGGGGGATTGAATACCAAGGAAAAGAACTCTTTTTCACAACCAAAAAAATCCTTTTATATTTGCCACAAAATTGTACATTTTGTTTTTTTTTTTATAATATTTTTAAAAAATGTTTTTTTTGAATCAACATAACTTTTTTCCCCAGAACACGCCCCTTTTTGACGCTTTACTGTGGACAATTGCAAAACAAAAAAATCACTAAAAAAACATCAAAATCAAGGAAGGGAAAGTAAAAAGATTCGCAAAAAAACAAAGTCGAAAATGTTAAAAAATCAACAAAGCAAGAAGAAGTTTTAGAAACTAACCCTTTATTTCCAGCAAAATTAGAAATACTTTTTTCTTTTTCAAACAATTATGACCCGAGACGAGGTTTCTAGTTGTATATTATTTGTACCGGCATTGCCATGGCCTGTGCATCGCCATGTAAACTGTATATTTTAAAATTTTTTGAGTGCTGCCCCTGTGCCGTGAAATTTTCATTTGTCGTGGTATTTTCCATGGCCTGTGCAATAAACAAAGGGCCTGTATTTTCCAGGGCCGTGTAAAAGGGGTGTGGGCCCCTTTCGGGAGTGGGGTGTTTTTACATCAGTTTTAGGGTTCTCCCGACCCCTATTTTCCCCCCCATTGTCACCGACATTTTTCACGTGGGCACTGTTTTTGTCTTTTACCCCAGGGGCAAGTCGCTCAAAAGTTCGGGTTTGACGCCCGGGTTTTGTGGTCGTCATTTTTGTCGTCACGCACGGGATTTTCCCGGTTTATCCCGGGTCCAGATTGGTTTTGCCTCACCAGTCACACAAACCCGGGGTTCCCGGTGTCAACACTACCATATTTTCCAGCCCTGTCACACCAATCTGGCGATGTGAATCGGGTGATTCACGCTGATCCCTGACAAAGAAGTCTGCCTTGACAAATAAACCCTTTTTCCCCTCACACGTAGCCCCTTCAGTTGGCCGTCTGTTTCTAGCGGGCCTGGCCACCCCCAGCCCTCTCGCTCCATGTCCCTGCCTGGCAGATCGGGGCCTTCATCAGGCGCACACATCGCCCCCCCCGGGAAATTAGCTATGAAGGGGCGGGAATGGGGGGTTTTCGGGGGTTGAACTGCCGGACATGTCCCTCTCAATAACGTCGTCTCCCCAAGTTTGTGCCAGAAACAAAGGGGTTCACACGTGTCACGGCTTCAGCACAGTTCCTTCCTGCCCGCTTGGGCCTCAGGAAAACACAATTGACATTTTTCTTCGGGAAAACCCTCCATCGAACACCCCCAACTCGAGGTCAACACAGTCTTGAGTAAGTCTCTTGGATTTGGGGAGAGAAATCTCTCCACATTTTTCGAACCCCTTTTTTGAACGTAAAAAACACGACAAAAATCGAGATCTTTTTTTCAACGCTCCTGGTCATCTCTTAACTGTTTTTTTAAAGTTTTGGGTTGAGATTGCATAACCATCAGAATTTGCAATTTTTTTGGTTGACCTCCAGCTG
>CM031605.1:55849319-55851652 GCA_018398815.1 Conus ventricosus
GACAGTAATATGTGGTTACAATT
This sequence comes from Conus ventricosus, assembly GCA_018398815.1. Lineage (NCBI taxonomy): Eukaryota > Metazoa > Mollusca > Gastropoda > Neogastropoda > Conidae > Conus > Conus ventricosus. The sequence continues at coordinate 55,849,343 of CM031605.1, forward strand.
CAGATCTGAAGGCAAACATAAAATAATTATGTGCAATGAAAGGTAAAAAACTGAGGACTGTATACAAGCATGTAGTGGTAAAAGTCAGAATTCGAGTCGAGGAACGATGAGAGGAGGGACCCCCCCCCCCCCAAAAAAAAAAAAAAAAAACAAAAAAACAAAAAAAAAACCATACAGCAAGGGTAAAGAATTTAGAACGGAACACAAACATGACAGTCACAGGTAAAAACACAGAACTAAACTGAAACATACGAACATGTCATGGAGAGGTGACCATTTAGGACTTCATGTACAGGTGACCATTTAGGACTTCATGTACAGGTGACCATTTAGGACTTCATGTACAGGTGACCATTTAGGACTTCATGTACAGTGACCATTTAGGACTTCATACTAAGATAACGTTGCATGTGGCTTTGCAATTAGACATATAAACTCCAAATGACAACGCACAGAGAGAGAGAGAGAGAGAGAGAGAGAGAGAGAGAGAGAGAGAGAGAGAGAGAGAGAAGACAAGACAAAATTCTTTATTTACGAGATTAATAGATAAGCACTGATGTGCTTTTTTTGTACATCCAGTCGTCGCCCTGAGTAAGGTCAACAATGCAAAATAAGATGAGGCAACAAAAGAAGCATGCAAAAAGTGACTAGAACTAAAATACGATACGGAAAAAAAGTAAAGTGTGAGAGAGAGAGAGAGAGAGAGAGAGAGAGAGAGAGAGAGAGAGAGAGAGAGAGAGAGAGAGAGAGAGAGAGACGCAGGAGCGAAAGGAATGCAGGGAAGGGCGATAGAGAGAGCGAGAGGGAGAGAGGGACAAAGAGGCGAGAGTGGGTGCGGGAAAGAGCATGTTTAGAACAATCTGACAATAATAAAAAAAAAATCCAAGGAGATGCGAGACAATGTGTTAGTGTGTGTGTGTGTGTGTGTGTGTGTGTGTGTGTGTGTAATGTGTGTGTGTGTGTGTGTGAGAGAGAGAGAGAGAGAGAGAGAGAGAGAGTAGAGAGAGAGAGAGAGAGAGAGAGAGAGAGTGCGCGGACGCCTGTGTGCATTTGCGTGTTGATCCATAATCACTAAACACTTCATCTGGTTCCATTGTCATTCACGGAGAGAACTCAAACTCAATCCTTTTCATGAAAACAGGGAAAGGTGGGGAGAGGGTGGAGGGGTGCGGGAAAGGGCGCTACGGAGGGGGAGGGAGGGAGCGGGAGGGGAGGGGACCGGAGGGAAAAGGTGGAGGGACTAAGGGGGCTGGGGTGACCCCAACCAAATTAAACGGAGGGCGGGGGGGGGGGGGGGGGGGGGGGGGGGGGGGGGGGGGGGGGGGGGGGGGGGGGGGGGGGGGGGGGGGGGGGGGGGGGGGGGGGGTGTGGTGGGGGTGGGGGGGGCGGCGTATAGCGAATTTCAACATTAATTAAACCACCGTCGCGACGCTCCCTCATCTGTCGGTGTCTACCACTCTCTCTCTCTGTCTCTGTCTCTCTCTCTGTCACACACACACACACACACACACACACACACACACATATATATATAGTATTTATCTATTATGTTTTGTCTGTCTGTCTGTCTGCTTGTTTGTCTGTCTGTCTGCTTGCATGTCTATCTGTTTGTCTGTCTGTCTGTCTGTCTCTTATGTTGTCTCTCTCTCTCTCTCTCTCTCTCTCTCTCTCTCTCTCTTATTCTCTCTCTTATTCTCTCTCTCTCTCTCTCTCTATTCTCTCTCTCTCTCTCTCTCTCCTCTCTTACTTTGTCTCTCTCTCTCGTCTGAAGAGAAGTAGAGGTGGAGGTGGAAAGAGTGAAGTTATACGCCTACTGTTTACAAAAGCATGAGCTGAGAGGGGGGGGGGGGGGAGAAGGTAAAAAGGGGCGGGAAAACGGGGAGGGGAAGGGGGAGGGGGTGAGGAGGGGGGGAGAGAAGAGACAAGGGGGGGGGGGGGGAGAACAGGTAGTGGTGTCTCTCCCACCAGAGTTAGGCCGTGGCCCCCGAAAAACAAAAAAAAATCTATTTTGGGGGGCCACGGTCTACGGGCCGTCTACGTCTGAAAACCGAACAATACATTACGTCATTAAGCCAGACGTGTCACGGTGACCTTTCTGCGGTTACGTCTCTCTCTCTCTCTCTCTCTCTCCCGCGTATTGTCTGGTTCTTTAGGCCTGTCACATGCTTCAGCCTGGCAGGGAAGCGGCAGGCTGTATGTACTAAGGCTGAGTGACGTAAAGGAGACTGTCACGTCAAGACCGCTGCCGCGTCTGGCTCTTGACGATTACACTTTGTTGTATACACAAATTCTTCTTCCTTTTCTTCTTCC
>CM031605.1:55851752-55876752 GCA_018398815.1 Conus ventricosus
GAACTCCCCCACCTCCTTATACATCAAAATCTTACATAATTATAGATATGAAAGGCTTTCGACAGTGTGGACAGGAGATGCTGTGGAAGCTGCTGAGGCATTACGGAGTCCGCCGAGAAGATCATCTCCCTCATCCGGTGCACCTACCAGGACATGAACTGCAGGATTGCCCACGCCGGCCACCTGTCCGAAAGTTTCAGAGTGAAGACCGGAGTTCGGCAGGGATGCCTGCTGTCGCCGTTCCTCTTCCTCCTGGTCATTGACTGATCATGAAGACCACTACAACAGGCAGAAACAACGGTATACAGTGGACACTCTGGACGCAGCTCGATGACCTTGACTTTTGCTGATGACCTGGCGCTCCTGTCACACAGCCACAGCCAGATGCAGACAAGACCACTCACTTGGAGACCACATCACCGGACAGGGCTCAAGATTAACAGGAAGAAGACCGAGCTGATGAAAATCAACACCACTGCCAACACACCAGTCACAGTCGATGGAGAGCCCATCAGGGAGGTGGAGTCTTTCGTCTACCTGGAAGCGTGGTTGACCAACAGGGAGGCACGGACCGAGACGTCACAGCCAGAATCGGCAATGAAGAGCATTTCGTCATGCTCAAGAACATCTGGCATCTGGGGGAATCAGCATAAGAACCAAATCTCCGCATCTTCAACTCCAATGTGAAATCAGTTCTGCTCTACGAAATTTGCGAGACGTGGCGAACAACACAGACGATGCAACAAAAGATTCAGACATTCTTCAACACCTGTCTGAGGCGCATCTACAAAATCCGATGGCAGGACAAGGTCCGAAACGAAGATCTGTGGGAGCGTGCGGGACAGGAACCAGTGGCCAAGCAGATACTGCGAAGGAAGTGGGGCTGGATCGGACACACCCTCAGGAAGCCAGCATCCAGCACCACACCGCCAAGCCCTGACCTGGAACCCGCAGGGAAAGAGAAAGAGAGGCCGGCCTCGCAACAGCTGGAGACGAGACACTGAGGCGGAGTTGAAACAACAAGGGACCAACTGGACTGGAATGACCAGAACAGCCCAGAACAGAGTGCGATGGCGAAGAGTCGTTGATGGCCTATGCTCCACCCGGAGCGACGGCATAAATGAAAAAAATGTGTTGGCCCGCGCCTGCATTTGTGCGTGCATACTGCGTGTACACGTGTTTGGGGTGTGGGGTGTGTGTGTGTGTGGTGTGTGTGTGAGTGTGAGGTGTGTGTGTGTGTGTCTGTGAGTGTGTGTGTGTGTGTGTGTGTGTGTGTGTGTGTTGTGTGCTTTCATGCAAAACGAAAGGCAACTTTCTGTCTTGTTCATCAAAAGCGAATTGGGCTGAGGATTGAACTGACGTGTACACTGATAATATTGTTGATGTTGTTGTGATGGGTTTAAAGTGTACACTGATAATGTTGTTGATGTTGTTGTGATGGGTTAAAGTGTACACTGATGATGTTGTTTTTTGTGATGGGTTTGAAGTGACAACTGATGATGTTGTTGTTGTGATGGGTTAAAGTGTACACTGATAATGTTTTGTTGTTGTGATGGGTGAAGTGTACACTGATGATGGTTGTTGTTGAGATGGGTTAAAGTGTACACTGATGATGTTTTTGTTGTGATGGGTTGAAGTGTACACTGATGATGTTGTTGTGTTGGGGATGGGTTGAAGTGTACACTGTAATGTGTTGATGTTTTTGGATGGGTTAAGTGTACACTGATAATGGGGTTGTTGATGTTGTTGTGATGGGGTTTAAAATTAAAGGATGCTTTTGTTGTGAGGGTTAGGTAATGATGATTTTGGTTTTTAAAGGTTTAAAGTGAAACACTGATGGAGGGTTTTTGTTTTGAGGGGTTAAAAGTGTACAAAAAGGAATTTGTTGTTGGGGAGGGGGTTTAAAAGTGTAAAACTAAAGAGTTGTTGTGGGGGGGGGGTTAAAAGTGCACTGAAGGATTTTGTTTTTGGGGAAAGGGGTTAAAGTGAAAAACGGGATGTTTTGTTGTTGTGAGGGGTTTAAAAGGGGTTTTTAACATTTGATGATGTTTTTGTTTTTGGGGTTAAGGGGAACACGGGAAAAATTTTTGGTTGTGGGGGGGTTAATTTTAAACCCCTGATGGGGTTGTTTTTTGTGATGGGTTAAGTGTACACGGAAAATTTTGGTTTTTTGTGATGGGTTTAAATGTAAACTGATGATGGGGTTGGTTGGGTTGATGGGTTAAAGTGTACACTGATGATGGTGTTTTTTGTGGGGGGTTTTAAAGTTACAAAAAGATTTTGTTGTTTGTGAGGGTTAAAAAGTGTTCCCCCGTTGATGTTTTTGTTTTTAGGGGTTTTTAAAAGTCCCCCTGATGTTTGTTGTTGTTGTAAAGGTTTAAAGGTTCACTAGTTTTTGTTGTTTTGTTGGGTTTTTGTTGGTAAAAGGGGATGTTGTTTTTGGTGGGGGGTTAAGTGAACACTGATGTGTTTTTTGTTGTGGGGTTAAAGTGTCCACTGATAATGTTTGTTGTGGGGGGTTTTAAAGTGTCCCCCGATAAATGTTTTTGTTGTGATGGGGAATTACCGGTATTTTGTTGTTTTGAGGGTTTAAGTGTACACTGATGATTGGGTTTTTGTTGTGATTTTTAAAAGTGTACATGAGATGTTTTGGGAATGGTTAAAGGGGACCCGAAAATTTTTTTGGGAAATGGTGAGGGTTTAAAAGGGTTTTACAAAAAATGGTTGTTGTGGGGGTTTTGGAATTAAACATGAAAAGGTTGTTGTTGCGAGGGGTTTAAAGGGGACACTGAAAATGTTGTTGTTGTGTTGGGTTGAAGTGTACCCTGATAAATGTTGTTCCCTGGGGGGGCTAAAAGTTTTAAAATGAAAATTTTGGTTGTTGTGAGGGGTTTAAAAGGTTAAAAACTGATAATTTTTGTTGGGGGTGGGGTTGGTGGGTTTTTGAATTTGAAACACGGGTTTAAGGGTATTGGGGTGGTGGGGGGGGTTGAATTGTACCCTTGAAAATGTTGTTGTTTGTGGGGGAGGGGGTTTGAAGTTACATGAAAATTTTTGGGTTGGGTTTTTGGGTGGGGGGTTTAAGTGCCCAACGTAAAGTTGTTTTTGGGGATGGGGTTAAAAGTGACCCCCGTTTAATGTAGTTGTTGGGGAGGGGTTTGAAGTGAAACCCTGAAATGTTGTTGTTGGGGTGGTGGAGGGGGGTTGAAGGGTAAAAATGATAATGTTTTTGTTGTTCCCTTTTGGTTTTGGCGAGTGTACACGGAAAAATTTTTGTTGTTGGGGGATGGGTTAAAGGGTACCCGGAAAATTTTTGTTGTGGGGGTGGTGGGGGTTGAAGTTTTCACTCAAAAATTTTTGTTGTTTTTGCTGGGGGGGCCCGAAGGTCCACTGTAATTTTTTGGGTTAAAGGGGGTTTTGAAAAGGGGGAAAGGAACACGGATGGTTAAGTTGCTGGGGGGGTTTTTTGGAAGTGTACATAAAGTTTTTTTGTTGTTAAAGTTTTTGTGTTTGGGTTAAAAGGGGAACACTGATGTTTGGGTTGTTGTGTTGGTGGGGAAATTGCAGTGTACACTGAAAAAGTTTGTTGATGTTTTGTGTTGGGTTAAAAGTTTACACTGAAAAAGGGGGGTTGTTTGTGGTGGGGGGGGGTTTGAAAGGGGTTACGGAAAAAAGATTTGGAGGGTTTGGGGTTTTTCAGGGTGGTTTGCGGGGGAGAAGCTTCGGGGGGTTTTCATTCACCCGAAGACATCAAGGTGCTCTCCCGCATTTCCCACTTATCAGCCCAACCCTGCCTGCCCCCTTTCCCCCCTCCCGGGCCCATTGGGCGTTATAAAGATACACACACCCCCCCCAAACACACACCCACCCCACACAAAACTTTCACACGCGCGCGCCCCCTCGCCTACGCACCCGCCCACACACACACACACACACAAAAACACCACAAAACCCCAACACACCACACACACACCAACACAAAACACCGGGAAAGAGATTCAGATTTTTTTATTCAAAACGGCCACACGGGAGGGGAGCGCCCTGAGAGAAAGGGGCCAAAGTTTAATGACAGACAAAAGGGACGGGAGAGAGGGAGAGAGAGGGGGGAGAAGTGGAAGGGAAAGGAAAGCGGACGGACAAGCTGACGGACAGAAAGACACAAAAGACGACAAAACAAAACAAAACAAAATGTTTTTTTTTTAAAACTGGTAAGTGCCAAACCTTTAGAGACTTTCTCCTCCTCCTCTCCTCTCTCTCTCTCTCTCTCTCTCTCTTTCTCTCTCCTCTGTTTCTCCCTTATCTCCCCCTTTCCCCTCTCTATCTCTCTCTCTCCCCCCCTCTCTCTCTCTCTCTCTCTCCCCTTCTGTGTTTCCCGCCTTTTTGCCCCTACCTCAGTCTCTTTGCCTGGGTGTGTTTTGTCTGTCTGTTTTTCCTCTCTCATACACACAGAAAAAGGGCACAAAACCACACCACACACAAAAACCCACAACACACACACACACCACACACACACCACCCACAAAACCCCACCCACAAAAGATTTGAGGGGGAAATTTGCTCCTTTTCCCTCCCACCCCACCACCCCCACCCTCCTGTCCCCAACCCCCAGTTTCCTCTTTACCCCCCCCCCCCCCCCGGGGGGGGTTCCCCTTCACCCCCCCTTGCCACCCCCGCCCCCCCTTTTCCCCCCACCCCAAACCCCCTGTTCTCCCCTATCCCACTCGTTTTCCCCATGGTTTAACAAATTGGGCTTGGGGGACGCATAGGGGGGAGTCCCCCCCAATGGGGGAAACATTGTCGCACACTAGGAACAAAGGCCCCGTCAAATTTTTTCCAAACCCCACTTTGCTGGATGGGATAAACCCCGTGTGGGTGTGTGGTGTGTGTGTGTGTGTGTGTGTGGTGTGTGTGTGTGGGTGGTGTGTGTAAAAGGGGTGTGGTGTGTGTTGGGGTGTGTTGGGGTGTGTATGTGTGGTGGTGGTGTGTGGTTCTAGGGGTTGGGGTGTGTGGGTTTTGGGGTTTTTGTGGTGTGTGTGTGTGTGTGTGGTGTGTGAGGAAAGGGGAAACATTGCTGCAAAACCAGGGGTATGTGTTTTGGGGTGTGGTTTTGTGTGTGTGGGTGTGTGTGTTTTGGTGTTTGTGGGGTGAAAAATTTTAAAAAAATGTGTGCGTGTGTGTTTTGTGTGGGGGCGGGGCGGCGCGCGCCCTTTTGTGTGTATTAAAAATAAATGTCTGGTGTCCGTCCCTTTTTCTATTTTGGTTTTCCCCCTTTTTCTACTCTCCATTAGGTGTAGCCCTTTTATCTTTTTTGTTAAGTTTCTTTTTATCTACTATCAAAATAACTAGAAATATGTGTGGGTTTTTGTGTGTGTGTGTTTGGTGTGTGTGTGTGTGTGTGTGTGTGTGTGTGTGTGTGTGTGTGTGTGGCGTGTGTGTGTGCGTGCGCGTGCGCGCGCGTGTGTGTGTATAAGTGAGTGTGTGTGTGTGGTGTGTGTGTGTGGTGTGTGGTGGTGTGTGTGGTGTGTGTGTTCTATGTCTCTCTGTCTATATCTGTGTATATGTGTGTCTGTCTGTTTGTCTAAGTTTCTATCTATCAAATATATCTATGCACGTTTGTGTGTGAGTGTGCATGTGCGCGCGCGCGCGCGCACGCGTGTGTGTGTGTGTGTGGTGGCATAACACTGAGCACTCTGTCTGAAGTTTAGGGATTCGAACCTGTACCCTGAAAGCCCTTTACGGATGGAGAACAAATGGTGCGTTTCACTGAGGCGAGGGCGTGAAATCTCTCTAGCTTGGCGAGTGTCTGCGTTTCGTAGCACACCCTTGCAGCGATAGGGACCAGGAAAAGGCGAGACTTTACTGCACTGTCTTGGGATGTTCTGGCCTGCAACACCACCAAATGGCCTACAGTTGAATAGCTCAGTTGGTAGAGCGTCGGACTCGTGATCCTGGGTTGCGGGTTCGAATTCGGCACTGGGGGATTTTTCCCTCGAGTTAACATTGGTTCGGACTCCATTCCCCATACAGTCCTTCGAATGAGACTATAAACCGAGGTTCCTTGTGTGAACGCACGCACAACATCTTGCACACACGTAAAATCCCATCACCAACTTTCGGAACAGAAGCCAGTTTGGCCGTTGGTATGGATGACACGTGACACATAGCATGCACCTTCCCCGAAGATGGAGTATGGCTGCCTTAATGGCGGGATAAAAAAAACGGTCATACACACAAAACTCCACTGCCTGTCTATACAGGCAGTGTCCGCAGGAGTATCAGCCTGCGTACGCAGAAAGAAAGAAAAGAAATAATAACGTCGGTAACGGTGCACAAGAAATAGTAATGTCTCGGATTGGTGTCGAAAACGATCGAAACACTAGCACTTCAACAACAAGGAGAGCTTGAAGAAGTAGTCGCATTGTTCATTGACTTTGTGTCCTCCCTGTTTCTTGTACTCCTTTTGCCTCTTATCTCCCTCGCTGCTAGCGTATGCCAACCTCTCGTGACTTCTCGCGTCAGTGACACTTCTCTCATACTCTCTTCCAGCCAGTCGCAAAGAAGTTGACAGAACTGGTCAAACCACGTCAATAGACAGAACTGGTCAAACCACATCAATAGACAGAACTGTGAGAATCACGTCAATAGACAGAACTGGTGAGATCACGTCAATAGACAGAACTGGTCAAATCACGTCAATAGAAATGAGCATGGCCAGTGACACTGAAAGAAATGAGCATGGCCAGTGACACTGAGAGAAATGGGCATGACTGTGATGTCTAGAGAAATGGACATGTCCTCTGATGTCAAGAGAAATGGACATGTCCCTGTGGTGTCTAGAGAAATGGGCATGGCCTGTGATGTCTAGAGAAATGGACATGTCCTCGATGTCAAGCGAAATGGACATGTCCTGTGGTGTCTAGAGAAATGGGCATGACCTGTGATGTCTAGAGAAATGGGCATGGCCTGTGATGTCTAAAAAATGGGCATGGTCTGTGATGTCTAGAGAAATGGCATGGCCTGTGATGTGCAGAGAAATGGCATGGCCTGTGATGTCTAGAGAAATGGACATGGTCTGTGATGTCTAGAGAAATGGACATGTCCTGTGATGTCTAGAGAAATGGACATGGTCTGTGGTGTCTACAGAAAAGGGCATGTCCTGTGATGTCTAGAGAAATGGACATGTCCTGTGATGTCTAGAGAAATGGACATGGTCCTGTGATGTCTAGAGAAATGGGCATGGCCTGTGAAGTCTAGAGAAATGGCATGGTCTGTGATGTCTAGAGAAATGGGGATGGTCTGTGATGTCAAAAGAAATGGCATGGCCTGTGATGTCTAGAGAAATGGACATGGCCTGTGATGTCATGGAAATGGGCATCGCTTGTGATGAAGAGAAATGGACATGACCTGTGATGTCTATAGAAATAGGTATGGTCTGTGATGTCTACAGAAATGGCATGGCTGTGATGTCTACAGAAATGGGGATGTCTGTGATGTCTACAGAAATGAGCGTGGTCTGTGATGTCTACAGAAATGGCATGTCTGTGATTTCTAGAGAAATGGCATGGTCTGTGATGTCTACAGAAATGGCATGGCCTGTGATGTCTACAGAAATGGGCATGGCTTGTGATGTCTAGAGAAATGGCATGGTCTGTGATGTCTACAGAAATGAGCATGCCTGTGATTCTAGAGAAATGGGCATGGTCTGTGATGTCTACAGAATGGGCATGGTCTGTGATGTCTACAGAAATGAGCATGGTCTGTGATGTCTACAGAAGTGGGCATGGCCTGTGATGTCTACAGAAGTGGGCATGGCCTGTGATGTCCATAGAAATGGGCATGGTCTGTGATGTCTACAGAATGGACATGGTCTGTGATGTCTTTAGAAAGAGCATTCTGTGATGTCTAGAGAAATGGGCATGGCCGTGATGTCTACAGAAATGAGCATGGTCTGGATGTCTAAAATGGCAGGCCGTGATGTCTACAGAAATGGGCAGGGCCCGTGATATCCAGAAATGGGCAGGCCTGGAGTCCATAAAAAAGGGCAGATCTGTGATATTATAAAAAAATTACCCTGCTGTCACAAAAGGGCATGGCCTCATGTCCAAAAGGGGTTGCCCTGTGATGTAAAAAAGGGGGCATTCCTGGGGGTGTCTAACAAATGGGCAGTCCTTAAGGGGGAAAAGGGTTTTATGCCCTGTATTCTAGAGAAAGGGGCAGCCCGGGTTCTGGGAAAAAAGGGATTCCTGGGTGTCTAAAAAATGGCGGGCTTGTAGTTGGAAAATGGACACACTTTGGGCAGAAAAGTTAGACCTTGGTGCCGTCTTCTTTTCAATATTATCTTCTCTCTTCCCCCTTCCTCCCCCCGGGGGCTTTCTTCTTTTTTTTACTTTTTTCTTCTTCTTCTTTTTTCTTCTTTTTAATCTTTTCTTTTCTTCTCCTTTGCTCTCTCTGTCTTCTTCTCTTTTTTTAAACTTCATTATGCAAATATGCATTGCACACACACCACACTAACATTTTCCCACACCCCGCGAGCGCGCGGGGCCCCCGCACCTACACCACACCCCATGCCGCACGCACGACACCCCCACACACCCACACAACAACACACAACACACACAACACAACACAAAACCCCAAAACCCCAATCGCGCGCGCGGGGCCCCGCGCAGACCAAAACACAACAAAAAACCCCCCGCGCGAGCACACACACCACACACACACCCAAACAAACCCACACCCACACAAACCACCCTCGTCTCTCTCTCTCTTTTCTCTTTTCCCCCTCCTCCTCTCTAACCAACACAACACACAACAACAACACCACAAGAACCAAAAACACATACACACCATTGAGGGCCCCAGACAGCGGAATTTCAGGCGGGAGACGACAGGACAACAAGAGAAAAACACAGAAGAAAGAGAAAAAAGGGAAAGGGGGGGGGGGACGGGGACAGTGTGTGTGAAAAAAGTCGGGAAAATGAATTTACCCCTTCATTCTTCTTTTTAAAAATCGGGATTCAAGGAAGCACAGGACGTGAGAGGGGGGCAAAAAAAGGGCGGGGAAAAATTTCAAAAGGAGTGGTGGGAAGAGAGGGGGGGGCGGAGCAAGAGGCGATCCCCCAAGAACGATCGTTTGGGGAAAAAGAGGAACCGTATTCAGCAGCACTGTGCTCCCAGGACACATGGATGGGACAGGACAAAAAGACCCCCTCCCCCCAACCCTGGACGACGGGGAACAAGCAGGGCCTGCTGCCAACGTTTTATGCTTGGGTGTTTTCGGGGTGCCAATGGAATTTAGGGTTGTTTGGGGGACGGGCCCATTGTAGGGAGAGCCCCCAGAGGAGGGAGAATGGGAACTGGCGTGAACCTCTCGGGAAAGATTTTTACCACCCCACAAAATTTTTTTAAACCCTACCCTTTTTCTCCACCCCCCCTTTCTGTGTGTTGTCTGTTTCTGTCGTCTGAGTGTCAGCGGTGGGCCTGTCGTCTTCTGTCGCTGTCTCTTTTCTCTCCCTCTCCTCTTCCCTCTCCTTCTCTCTCTCTCTCTTTCTCCTTTTTTTCACTGCCTCGCGCTGTCTTTGTTCTACTCTCTCTTTTTCCCTCCTTTCTCTCTCTCTCTCTTTCTCTCTCTCTCTTTTAGACGGGTTTTAAAACCAAAGTGAAAAATTTTTGTTTTTGGGGGTTTGTTGCTTTAATTTATTCCCCCTTGAATTACCCTTTCCCCCCGCCCCTGAAAACTTCAGGCCAAGATCTTTCTCTTACCAGGCACCTGCTCGTGGAATATCTCCCTTCTTTGCGAACCCGGGACCCTTTAGAGACTTTTAAAACCCCCCAAAAAAAACCATCTTTTCCCTCGGATTTTAAATATCCAGTTACCACTGTGCCGTTTTTTGCTGGTGGGAAGCGTCCGGTTGTCTCGTTGAGAGTCCCCCCCCCCCCCCCGGGGGTGTGTTTTTTTTTGTGTGTGGTGTGTTTGTGGTTGTGTTGTTTGTGTGTGGCCGCGGCACGCGCTTTGAATTGAATTAAAAATTTTTTATCATGTTTTTCTGTAATAGGCTTTGGCTCTTGGAAAAGCGCTCTATAATATTTTTTAAATTTAATTAATTGCAATTTTTTTGTTTGGTTTTCTAAAACAATTACCCTTTTGTTGATGCCCCTACCATTTCTTTTTTCATTCTCAGCAAATCCCCGTTGTATCAGGCTGGCCTTAAATTAAAAATTTCAAGTTCAGAGTTCTCTTTCTCATTCTTTCCAAAACCATCCCTTCCCCATCTTCTGTTGTCCTTTCGTTTCTCTGCCTTTTATTTTTTTTATTTTAATGGGGGAAAAAAAAAATGTAAGAAAAAAAACCCGGGCTTCATTCATTTTGCTTTGTCACTTCCAAAAAGGGGAAGAAAGGGGGAGAAAAGAGAGAAGAGAGAGAGAGAGGAAGAGAGAGAGAGAAGAGAGAAAATCTTTATTTACGAGGGAAAAAGCTAACATGATTACTTTGTAATCCCTCCTCGCCCGGAGGGTCAAAATGCAAAAATGATAAGGGAACGAAAAAAAATTCAAAACTACTAAAAAATACCAACGGAAAAAAATAAAAAGAGAAGAAGAGAGAAGAAGAGGGGGAAAAGGGGAGAAAAACCAATGAAAGGGGTGCAGGGGAAGGTAAGAGAGAGCGAAAGGGGGGAAAGGGGGGGGGGGGGGTGATATTTTTCCGTTTTGGGGCATCCGTTAATTATAGAGTTGGGGGGCCAAAAAAAGTATCATCGCGAACATGCTTCGTGCTGGGTATAAAATGAAAAGTTGAAAAAATTGTAGGGACGCCAATCTGCTTAGCCTTTCATAAATCAATGATTAGGGAAAGGGGAGGGAATTTTATTCTCTGTGTGTTCGTTGATTTGGTGGTGTGTGTTGGTTTGGGTGTTGGGTGGTTTTAGGTTTTTGTATTTGTGTTGTGTTGTTTTGTGTGTGTGTGGGGGTGTGTGTGTGTGTGTTGTTGTTGTGTTGCCATGGGGTCCCTTTTTTTTTTGTTTTTTTCTATTTGTGTGTGTTTTAGTTTAATGTTTTTTTACATTTTTGATTTCAACCCCACAACAACACAACACACACACAAACACACAACACCACAACACAAATACACACCAAAGCGCGCGCGCCGCGCCGCCGCCCCCACGCACAACAAACACAACACATCGTTGGAAAGCACACCGCACCCCTGTCTGTTGCACAACTCACAAACAAACACCACACACACAAACACACACACACACACACCCCAAAAACACACACAAAAAACAACACACACACACACACACCCAAAACAACAACAACAAGACCCCCCCAAACATTTAGGATTAATTTACACAAATTTCAGGCTCTCTCTCTGCCCCCCCTCTCTCTCTCCTCTCTTTCCCCTCTCTCTCCCCTCTCTCCTCTCTCCTCTCTCTCTCTTCCCCTCAACACCACAACATACACCACACACCACACACACAACACACACACAACAACAACCCCCAACAACAGTGCTGTAAGGACAACACACACACACACAAACCCAACACACACACACACACCCCACAACCCCCACCACAAACACACCACACACACACCACACCAAGATGCATAACCCCCACAAATTCCCCACTCTCTCTCCTCTTCTCTCTTTACACACAAAACCCCCAAAACACCAAACACAACCCCCAACAAACCCCCAAAACCCTACACAAGCAACCAACACAAGGGGAGAGAAGGGGAGGGGGATGCACCCACACACACACACACACACCCACACACACACACACACACAAAACCACACACACACACCCCGATAGAGAATACACACACCACACAACACATTTGAAAGGATGAAAAGGGGGGGAAGGAAAGGAACAGGCTGCTTGGGAAAAAAAGTGAGGAAATCGAATTTACAAACGCTCCTCTGACATCCTGTGGAGAGAGAAGGAAGGGAATTTTAAGGGGCGGGAAAAAGGAAGAGCGATCGGGGGGATTAAGAAAGGATGTGGGGAAGGGGGTAACGGGGGGGGGGGGAGGGGGGAAAAAGGGACATCACATTTCCAGTAACTCGCTCGGGTAAAAGGGAAAACCGTTTCAAAGGGGGACTGTGCTGATTGGGTACGATGGGGTGGGACGGAATAACGAATTCGGGGTCTCATTATTATTAAACTGAATTTCATACGTTTTGGGAAAACAAATAAAAAACAAAACCCTTTTTTAAATCATTATAAAAATGTAAGAAGCTTTTAATCAAATATTTTAAATTTACTGAAAACAAAATTCATAAAAGTTAGTTATGTTGGAAAAGCGCTAAGTTTTCACTTTTTTAATTTATTGAACAAAAAAAAAACTTGATTTCATGGTTTGGGTTGAAAACTACGGATACATCGCGTGTCACTTCTAAATGTTAATGATATTCATTCTCAATTAGTTTTCAAATTTTCTTACGATCCGTTGGATTTATCTATAATTGGGTTGATCTAATTTTTTTTTGTTTGTTTGTTTTGTTTTTTTAAAAAACGTAGTAGGTTTAAAAAATTTTACACCTTTTTCCCCCCCTCCCCCCATTTTTCTTAAGCATCATTCCCATACCCCAAAACACCATTAACATATCCCCTGATATCATTTTAGGATAAGCTTAAAAAATGAGGGAACACACACCACACACACCACACACACCACGCACCACGCACGCACCACGCACACACCCCCGCAGCACGCCCCAAAAAACAACACAGCCAACCAACGCACACACACAACAAAACTTTAAGACATGAGAGAAAAAAAGTATAAAAGGGGTGGGGGGATTTTTTGAAGGAAGTCCCCAAATTTGACTTTACACCTTGTGTTAACCTATCTGGAGATGAAAGTAAAAGGAATGGGGGGAAAACGAAGGGGGCTTAACGAGGGGGAAATGGGGGCTGGGGGGTGGGGAGGGGGAGGAAGAACACACATTGCCCAAAACGATGCTCTGGCCAAAAGGGGAAACCTATTCATGAGGGATGTTATTAGGGAAAACGAGGGAGGGGGAAATAAAATCGTCCCCCCAGGGGCACAGACGATGAACATAACGCGCCTGTCTGCCAGCACGCTCTGCTCCCTTGGTGTTCTTTTGGTGTGGTGGGTGGAATTTACCGTTGCCTTGGGGACATGCCCCTAATGTAGAGTATCTAAAAATGTGAGGAATGGTAGAATTGTGTGTAACCTTCTGTAGGATAATTCTTACCTCTCCCACCAAGATTGGCTCTCTCTCTCTCCTCTCTCTCTCTCCTCTCCTCTCTCTCCTCCTCTCCTCTCTCTCTGTGAGATCTACATGCGACCTCTTTGCAGATGACACCACAATTCACACCAGCCATAATGATCCTTCCAGTCTTTCAAAACATTTGCAAGAGAGTACAACGACCTTGTAAAATGGACCGAACTAAAATCATATGTCACTTCCCCCTCAAAAAACAAAACTCATGTACATTACAACTAGGCAAAAAGACAAAAGCTCACCAATGATTCCCTCCTATACACCTCAAAAATGTATTTTTGGGAACAAGTCACTTATCATAAAGTATTAGGACAAATAATTGACAATAGTCTCAGCTGGAATCCCCACATAACGTTACTATGCAAAAAGCTCTCCCAGAAAGTCTATCAGCCCCACCAAAATCAACACTTTCTTGACCTTCATTCACGAAAACTTTTTTTCCATGCCCCTATATTCAGTCTCATTTAAATTATGCATCGACATATGGATTCTGCAAGTGCAAACACACTAAAACCATTTTTTCAGCCTACATAAACGAGCGCTCAAACTAATCCTTCTAAAGAAAACTACCTCGAAAGCTCTGATTATAAACATCTTCACATTCTTCCATTCGGCCAGAGACTAAAAATACAACAAAGGGCTAATGATGCACAAGATTCTGCCCGGGGAATGCTCCAACAACTTTAATGAGACGATTCTCAAAAGTCTCGTCGAGAAACTCCCACAAACTCCATATCCCAATCCCCAGAATTGACCTATTAAATCAAGTCTAACGTACTCGGGAACCTCTTTGTGGAACTCCCTTCCAGAATACATCAAACAAATCCATTGTACACAAACTTTCAAAAATACTTACCTTACCCATCTTCTGCGGTAAAAAAAATAATTTAAAAAAAAAAAAATTAAAATTAAAAAACCCATAAGTAATACCAAGTAATCTCAAAAAGCATAAAACATCCCATTTTCATGTAAATTAACCAATTTGACTTTTCTAAAAAAATTTCTTCTCTTTTGTTCATGTATCAAGTATTTTGAGAGAGAGAGAGGATATATATTATATATATATATATAAAATAAATATATATATATATATCACCCGTGTGTGTGTATGTATGTAGTATGTTTGTATGTATGTATGTATGTAAGTATGTATGTGTGTATTGTGTATATATTATTACGTGTGCGCATGATGTGTGTCGTGTATATAAATATATATGTGTGTGTGTTGTGTGTGTGTGTGTGTGTGTGTGTGTGTATGCATAAATGTGTGGGGTATAAATATGTGTGAATATGGATATAATCTTACAAAAATGATTATAGTTGTCCCCTTTTTTCACTCTTTCCTCTCTCCTCTCTCTCTCTCTCCTCTCTCTCTCTCTCTCACTCTCTCTCCTCTCCTCATTCTCTCTCTCTCCTTCCCCTCCTGCTCTCTTCCTCTCCTCTCTCTACTCTCTATTCTCTCTCGTCTGTGCATGCTGCGTTTGTATGTTCCGAATTCTACCCTTTTTGTCATTTCATTTAACTGTCTGATTTATACAGCTAATTTTGTACTTTAGTACATTTCCATTTCAATATTACCTCATGCTGTTCCCCCTCTCCCTTCCATCCTCTCTCCTCTCTCGCTTTTTCTCTCTCCCCCCCCCCCCCCCCCCCCCCCCCCCCCCCCTTCATCTCCTTTCTTTACCTTCTCTTTCCCTGCAAATAATCATTTGTCCTTCCTCCTCTCTCTTTCTCTCCTCTCCTCTCTTTTCTCTCTCCTCTCCCCTCTCTCTCCCCTCTCTCTCTTCTCTCTTCGTGCACGTGCTGTTTGTTGTTTTAAAAAATTATCGTCACAATTTCATTTTTCATTTCACTGTCTGTTTTCATACATCAATCTTGTACGTTTTAGTACACTTATTATTTTTTTCCCCAGCCCACCTCACTCCCTACCCCACTCCCCTCCTTCCTCTCATTTTTTGTTATGCCATTTTTTTTTTTTAATTATTATTTTATTGTTGTTTTGTTTGTTATTATTCTTATTTTTGTTTTGTTTTCATTTATCTTCTGTTTTCATTTGATGTTCCTCTATGATTACATGACCGCTTTGCTTGCTTCTTGATTTCTTACATTAATTGATTTCACTGCATGTTGTAGTCCCTACTCAGGCGAGGACTGGATGTAAAAAAGCACGTTAGTGCTTATCTATTATCCTCGTAAATAAAGAATTTTGTCTTGTCTATTTTTGTTTTGTCTCTCTCTCTCGTCTGTCTATTGGTATGTCTGTCTCTCTGTCTGTCTCTCTCTCTCTCTCTTTCTACCTCTCTGTCTTTCTCTCTTTCTCTCTCTCTCTCTGTCTGTCTCTCTCTCTCTCTCTCTCTCTCTCTCTTCTCTGTTGTGTGTCTCTTGGTATGTCCTCTCTCTCTCTTTCTGTCTGTCTGTCTCTCTCTCTTTCTCTCTGTCTGCTGTCTCCCCTCTCTCTCTCTCTCTCTCTCTCTCTCTCTCTCTCTCTTTGTCTCTTTCTCCTCATTCTCTCCTTTTACCATCAACTCACCTTTTCTTCCCTCGCTCTGTCTCCAGAGTTTCCGTTTCTCTCCTCATTCATTTTCTTCTATTTTAAACAGGGATTAAGAAGATGTAAGGAAAAGACAAAGAACTTGAGTTTATTCATCTAATCTTGTCACTTCCAAAGAAGAGAAACAGAGAGGGGAAAGGGGAGAGAGAGAGAGGAAGGAGGGAGAGAGAGAAAGAGAGAAAAGGGGAAGGGAGAGAGAGGGGGGCCAAGCAGGGAGAGAGGATGGGACAGAGTGAGAATGAGAGTGAGAGAGAGAGAGAGAGATAAGAGAAGAGAGTGAGCAAGACAGAGAAGAGAGAGAAGGCGTATTTTTCATGTTGATGAAGTCCTGATAATTGTCACATATTTGGTGGGCCAAAAGAAGTGCCAGTACTGCTGAACATGTTACGAAGCTTAGGGAATATAATAATAAAGAAAGCTGTCACACTGTCACGTTTTGCACACGCGCATTCAAGACAGATTTACTCCATACGCACCACGCAATCTTTCGTCCAATCAACGCAAAGCCGCACTACCGAATGTTTTTCTTCTCCCCCTCTCCTTCGGAAAACCACTTTACTAAATCACATCCAAACACGTTATAATACAATTTATACATGAAGCTCACTTTCCATCTGAGAGCAAACTAACTCACTCAAAACTTCATAAAGTCACGGCTTCACACAACATTGGCCCACAAAATTCAGACAGGAAAATAAATGAATCACTCACTCCTTTAAGCTATGCCTGCATCCGAATTAACGACTCGCCTCATCCTTTCGGATTCCCTGTCTCTCTCAGACATCATCTCGCCCCCTCGATTTCCTCCCGTCCTGAGATATGACATCCTGACTTCCTCTCCCTCACTCTTCTGTCACTGAGAGATGAGTTCCAACCCTCGCCCGTCGTCTTCTCCTGTCCTGGAGAGATAGACGAGGTACCCGACTCCACACCCAGGAGTCCCTTTTAATTCCAGGGGCTGCCTCCGGTGTGTTCCCACACCATTGCCAACTTCCACCAGCCTCACGGGGTGAAAGGTAGAGGGTGAAGGTGGCGAAGGAGTTAAAGGTGAAGGGCTGAAACACACACACGAATTCGGGTTCGTGTAAGTAACATTCTTAATTCCAACATATAATTTTCATTGATCTTCTCTTTCCGTAAGTTTCCTCCTGTAGCTTTCCCACTATCTATCGCAGCACCTGGTAATGACTGGTCAGCAGCGAGGACCAACGGTCCCTGACAGGTTCGAGTCTCTAGCCATCTGCTGGGGAGTTAAACTGATTCTTTCCTCCTCCATCCTTCCAAGTTAGTGGCATACTCAGTGTTCTAAAACACATGACCAGCACCTTACCAACCCTTATTAAACTACACTCAGTGGTCACTTTCACACCAATACCACCCTTCTTTCTTTACAGATTCTACTCACAATTATTTGGTGATCGCCCGCTACACTATTTCAAGCCACATGAATATCCTTCCTTTTCAGTAGTGGCAATGGGGAAATGAATCTATTACTAACTACATGTTATGGAGCCGTCACATCCTGATGTGAGGCTACGTCACATGACACCCCCCATATCCTGGAATGAAAAATTTCTACCAGGAAATTTTTTAAAGGATATACAACTTCACTTAAACAGACATCATTCACCCTGAATCTCAAATAGTGCTTAGACCACACACATGATTCACCAAATTAATAATCAACGTATAGAAATCAAACAACATGATCCCCCTCAATAGCATATTTCAAACTTTCAGTCTTTTAAAAAAAAAAGTTCAAATTATCACCACACTTCACCAAATACACTTCACAAATTACATGATAAAACAACTAGGGATATTAACAATTCAAAGACAAAAGTGTTTATATATTAAGATTGTGAACACATATTTTCCCTTGAACTTGTTCTCACAACCTGTTTTTCAAAACCCCTCCATGAAAATGATAATATTCCAAGTGTAAATGTTTTCTCAATAGACATGTAAACAAAAATAAACAGTTTTAAACATAGTTTATTCCTCACATGTAATGTTATAGTCCATTGAAAGTCACATGCTTTCCATGATGACAGTGACAAATGAAAACAATTGGTTTGTCTTATGCACATCAAAACATGTTTATAACATTTCTACAGAGCTATTTGCTCATACACACATACATATAATTCATCATCAAAGCAAGTTAGACATAAATAGTACATGATGATATAACATTGTTTACGAAAGAATAAAGCAAAGAATAGATAATGTAATAACATCAACATCAAGTAGTTTTTGCTTGTAAAACAATAGTCACACTTCAACAATTAAATTATGCATATATTACCACTTGGATTAAATCAACAGTTAGCATACAATGCACTGACAAAAGTGATCACTCGTACTCAATAAAGAAGACAAAACAGAATAGTCTATTCCCTGAAACAGTTACATTTGCCATGAATATTCATTACACAAGGACAAAAAATCTGCCAAGACATTTTTGTGTTACCAGCACTGGTTCAACATTAAATTGGAATTCCTGCAATGCCAAAGACCACCTTTAATAATCCTGGTTCTTAGTCTTTGCACGATTTTCAAGAATGCAAATGGCCTATGGTCCTTCCTTTAACCGAAACTTCTTCCATCAAGAATCTGGTCGAACTTCTTTCTCACATCCCATAACAATACCAAGCACTCTCTCTCAATAGTGGAGTATTTCTCCAGTGTCTTTAAAACTTCTCTGGGGGCGTATTTGCACCGGATGTAACCAATCACTTTTTTCCTGCAACTGTACCGCTCCCATTCCTTTGGAACTGGCATCAGTTCACAAAATCAGTCCACCTAATAGGGTAGGGTAACAAAAGAACAGGAAATTAGTGAGGGTGTTCTGAACACACTCCAAAGCCTTCTGCACTCATCAGACCACAACAATAACTTTTGTTCTTCGTCCCTTTTCGTCATTCAGTCAAGGGGCCGTCATGACCAAAGTGGGGTACATATCGTCTATAGTAAGACAAACAATCCCGATGAGTGACTGATCTGTTTCTTTGTAGTGGGATTACGTAAGGAAAAAATCTTTTCCACTTTCTTTCCTCTGGCATCATTTTTCCCACTGAATTTGTTACCCAAAAACTCTAGAGTTTTGAAAACGCATGAAATTTTGATGGTCTTGCAGTCAACCCAAAACCTCTGAGTCTGGAAAAAAACAGCTCGCAAGTTAGAAAGGAGGACACTCTCATGACTTTGCAGCAACACAATGTCGACAAAAAAACAGACTGGCACCACATCATGGAGTTTCAGGGCTCTGCATCATTCTAGCATAAAGAAGCTGGGGCATTTGCAAACCAAATGGCCAATTCGTCCACAGGAAAAGATCCCAAAAGGTGTTTTGAAATGCTGTCTTTCCTTGTCACTCAGCCATTGAATCTGCCAGTACCCCTTTATACAAGTCTACTTTCACAAAATAATTTCTTCTGAGAGGCCTGACACGAAGTTCCTTCATATGTCTGGGAATGGGCTCGGCATCGAACACAGTGAATCTTATTTACATTCTGATAATCGATGCAGAAACCGCACCGATCCCAGGTTTGCCCCCAATACAACTGTGAGCTGTAACGGAGACGTAGAAGGTTCTATGACCTTTAAATCCAGCATTACTTTTGATTTCCCCTCTCGACAACCTCTTTTTTTTTGCAAACGGCAGGGGGTAAGGTCCTTGGTTCGCACTGGTATTTTCAGTATTAACTGATACTAATGGGGTACAATACCAGTCACTGTCCCTGGGGTAATCTGTCAACACATCCTGAAAGTCTATCAAAATTTCTTTGAGCAGTTCAGTTTGACTTGAAGACAAATCAATCGACCAAATCACATCATCATAGGTTTCACCTTTGACAGACAGAGTCGGAATGGATACAACACCATCTGCACGGTAGAATTTTCAACACACCTACATTTGCTGTTTTCAACAACCTTTGATCTGTCCCAGACGTTCACATTTGGTACAAATTCATCACTGAAATGTCTGTCATGTGACATCCAGTTTCTGACACAGGACATATCCACTCAACTGACTGGTTGATGGCAACAATTTGAACGTTCAACATACTTCTTCAACATGTTCACAGAAAAACAAGTTCTCAGTCGTTTCATTAAGATCATATAATTAACTGCAGAATTTTTCGACCACCTGAAAAGGACCCTTCCACATAACACGAAGCATGTTATGTTCATCAGTGAGTAATACAAGAACTTTAATCCCTACACTGAAGGAACGAGCCTTTGCTTTTTCTGTCTGCAAAGACCTTTACACGATCTGTTTTTCTATCAGCTGACTGTTGAGCAAGCTCACAAGCATCCTCAAAACGATATCAGTTCAATAAACGTAATTGGTAAACAGTTTTTACTGTCAGGTACGTCCGTCTTTTTCCGTCCATTGTTGTCATCAGTAGATCCAAAGACCCTTGTGAGGTCCCAAAAAGAAGCACGAATTGTGAAATCCCACGTTTCGTTCGCATTCCCTGGTATGCAAAAAGCATAGCCGGTATGAAACGATCCCATTCTGGGGTTCCTGCCTTCAACCTTTCTACAACATGGACTTCAACTTCCTTTGAAAACGTTTCAACCATGCCATTCGATTGGGGAGTGAGTCGATGGGGAGGCGTGGTTTGAATGGAAGAGATTGACAACAGTCTGTAAATTTCTCTCATGAGATCAGGAAATGAATTGCGTTCCACAATCCGAGAGAAGTTCGTCTGAAGCCCCACTCAGAAAAAATCGCAAGTAAAGCTTCAGCGACAGACACTGTATCAATTTTCTTCAGTGGAATCGCCTCTGGATATCCTTGTCGCTGTATCCACCAAATTATGATATAGCGATGCCCGAAGAAGACAGTGTAAAGGCGCCAACAAGATCAATATCTACCTCCGAAATGGAACGGAAATGAGAGGCATTTGGGGGGGGGGGGGGGGCTATAGGGTCACATGGTACGCGACCTTCTGAGATGTCCTTTTGGCAGATGTCACATGAGCGGTCAGTATTTTGTAACATCCTTGTGACACCAGGCCATAAAAATAATCCAAGACTCACTTAATGTCTTTTGATTTCCACAGTGACCACGAACAATGCATCATGTGCCTTGTGCCGTGTGTAGTACTGTCTCTCAAATAGGTTTTTGACGACAACTGTGTTTGTTTGCCTGTCCAGGTACACACCTGTAGAGAATGTTCCAGAGTCCAGTATGTATGTTGGTTTGTCCCGATAAGATTTTGTCCGTTACAGTCTGTTTAGTCAGCAGAAAGTACCGTCGTCAGCGTCTCGTCATTTCCTGCATTTCTTTTAGATCAATCGGGGTAATCTGAGTTCATCAGTTTTGAGACTTTTAGCGGCATTTGTTAAGCCTTTTCCCTGCTCAACGATGTCTGATCTGGTTACTCACAAGACCAGGAACATAACTATCCTCCAGCACCACCAAGTACTGTAGCGACACCTGGCAAATAGCCCCAAGATTCAAGTCGCAGACTGGGTTTATCAATGACACAGGCGGTAAGAAATCGAGTAGTACGGTGTATTCGAATGAAATTTTTCCGGCCAGCGGAAACGTTTCAATCTTGCTCCGAAACGACCTTACAAATTTGGACAGAGTTGAGATACTGGTTTTGAAGCACGAAATATTTCCGTACACCCCGGTGGGCACCAGTGTCCTCGCAAAACCAAAGCCAGGCAAACCATTGATGGCTCCGTTATCTACACCAGTCCATCAACCGATTGATTATCAGGTGGCAAAACAATGCCTTCTTCACAACCAGTGGAGACTAATCGGATTTTGAATCATTTGTTTGAAAGGACCAATTCTTTTTCCCATATGGAACTTACCCTCACAAATGAAACATCGCATTGTCTGATCGCAGCCTGACTGATTTTTGTGAACTTCGGTTCTGTCCCACGAACTGTGCCCAAAAGGTCTACGTGGGTGGTCGTTTTTCCACGACCCTCGGAACGTTTGCAGAGGAGTACGGGTCTTTCCGGCGGCGAGTACTGGTACAGACAAAGTCAGCTATCGAACCACGGAAAGATCCAGTCCTTCCTAGGATACGTATATCCTTGAGGACT
The DNA here is from genome assembly GCA_018398815.1 of Conus ventricosus. Classification (NCBI taxonomy): domain Eukaryota; kingdom Metazoa; phylum Mollusca; class Gastropoda; order Neogastropoda; family Conidae; genus Conus; species Conus ventricosus. The sequence goes on from CM031605.1 coordinate 55,873,637, forward strand.
CAGAAATGGACCTCGATTTCCTTTCCTGTAACTTCCCGTCCTGATGGGATATTACATGCCGCATGAGACCTCAAAGATTGAACATCTCCTTTCCTAGCCACGCCCTTATCTTGGTTAGCGCTACAATACTGATCAGCCATCTGACACATTTCCTCAACGCTTTCAAATTTGCCTTCTTTACGGAAATTGGCCAGAATCTTTGCCTCACGACCTCACGCTCGGAAAAGTTGTTCATCTAAGAAGGAGATCTCGCAGTGGATTGAAAATTTTGTTCGTTTTTGATAAATCGATCCATCGAACAAACAATGATCTTACGAATTAGAAACGACGGAACGATTCTCCTTTTCAGGCGCACAGACGGTAACGTTCGTGAAAACGATCAGCAGAACATTGAAATTTCTTAGAGAGTTTCTTCATTCAACTGAATCCCAAGTTAAATTTCGTTTCGCTGCAAGTGAGTGGTACAGTGTCAATGCGCTAAACCTTAAACAACGACGCAATATACAATGTCCACTTTTCTTCCTTTTTGTGCCAACCACAAGACGTTGCGTGACTTCAAATCGGAAAAGAAAACTAACAAATGTCATCCGTTTTTTCTCAAAAAGGCCGGTAACTTTGGGAATAAGCCGCTTTTGGTTGAGGTGCGCTTGCGGAACCGACTGGAGGAGGTTCCTAGCCTCAGATGCTGGAATTCTTTAATTACAGCATCAGATCTCTAGTTCTAACTGCCATCAACATAAATGAACGTTCTTCTTCAGCTTCAGCTTCCCCTCTGTAATCATTTTTTTCTACAATTTCGCTTCCCTCTGTAGTTTATTTTCTTCAGCTTCCTCTCTGTAGTTTATTTCTCAGCTTCCCTCTTGTAGTTTATATTTTCTTCAGCTTCAGCTTCCCTCGTAGTCTACCTTTTCTTCCCTCTCTCTTAGCCTGTCTGCTCTATCTGTGTCATTGTTTGCACTAGTTAGTAAGTTTTTCTCCATCAAAACCCAAGCGTTCTCGCTTGTTGAACATATTTATCAAAATCACACATAATGAACCGTCAACAGATATAAGCACAACCAATTTCTAAATATGGAATAAAAATAAGGCATATATGATGGCGCTGTATATTTCACAAAAAATGAAATATAGTATAACAAATAAAGAATTCAAATTCCCGGAATAAACCAGAAAACGGCATCAACAACAAGGTAAAAAGGAAACACAAGGAATGTATTTTTCCCAGAAATAATTTTTTTCTCGAAACAGTATCAAAATTGAATTAAAAAAAAATGAAGTTCACTGCTAATCTGTATTTTCCTATGAAAGGAAAAAAACACAATAAAGTTTTTCTGAAAATAAATTCTTCTTTAAAAAGTCTAAGTTCTAAATGTTCTTGATGACAGTCTTCCTATCATACTAATTTTCAAATGAATTTACAAAACAAATGTAGTCGCCCCCTTATACGATAAATGAATATAAATTACAAAAACAAAAAAGGAAGCCTCAATAATTAAAAAGAGGGATAAAACACAAACTAGCAGAAAATCCTACCTAAAAGATGAAAAAGTGAAAAGAAAACTAGACAGATCTTATAGAGTAGAAGGTGTTAAGAGGTTTTGAAAAAGGGGTGAAAAGGAAATGAAAGATAACACAGACCGAATAGTGAGCAAAATCAAGAACAGCAAAGAAACCCTAGACAGCACCCAGTGGTCACTGTCCCCCGTGAACTGGAGACGGGAAAAAAACCAATCACTCCAATATACACAACCACTACAGCAAAAATGCAAAATAATAAACAATTCAATTAATAAATGCACATTCACCCCAACTCAAAGAAAATCTCGCACCACACCCCAGAAAAAAAAATACTCAAAGATAAAGAAGTTTAATTGGGCAGAGCGGTAATCAACTCCACCACTCAACACTATTTGCGAGACGGAGGTGAATCTGTTCCCAACACTCTGATGGCAAGGGGAAAAATCAAAATGAAACAATAGGAAAGGAAAGAAAATAGATAATTACAGAAAAGGGAAAGACAAACGACTGCCCCAACGCCTGCCCCCCTGCCTAAACCAGGAAGAGTGGGCTATCAGTCCTGGGGATGGGGACAAAAAATTCTAATACTCTAGGGAAGGACACGAGCCCACAACGCCTGCCTGCCCCCTTGTCTGCCTAGTACGAGCAAGAGAGGATGAGGCTATCGGTCCAGAGGGAAAGGGTCAAAAGGAAATCCTAACCAAAAAAAAAACCCTTATCGGAGAAGAGGCAACCAAAAGAAAATCTCACCACCTTAAACACACAAAGAAAAAGAACAAAAAAATGCAAATATTATACACAATAATAAGTTAAACTTTCTTACTTTCTTTTTTTTTTTTCCTACCCTCACCCTTGAGGGTACAAAAGAAATCTTGTTTTTTGTTTTTTTACCAGGGGAAACAAAACGGCAGCTACGTCGGTGAAACTGAAGTCGGGGTCACCACTGTCACACTGTTCACTCATGCACACCGCATTCATGACAGCACTTACACCATTACGCACACAGCAAACTTTCCAATCAACCAAAAGTGCGCACTACGGAATGTTTATTTCTTCTCCCCTCTCCTTCGGGAAAACACTTTACTAAATCACACAAAAACACTTATAAACACATTTTATACATGAAGCCTCTCTTTCCTTCCACTGAGAGGCAACTAACTCACTCAAGACTTCCATAAAGTCACGGCCTTCACACAACATTGGCCACAAAATCGGGACAGGAAAATAAATGATTCTCTCACCCTTGATGCTTGCCAGCATCCGACTTACGACTCCCCTCTCCTTTCAGGATTCCCTGTCTCTCTCAGACATCATATCGCCCCACGATTCTCCCTCCCGTCCATGGAGATATGACTTCCGGACTCACTCTCCCACCGAACTCTGTCTTGACCTGGAGAGATTATTCCAACTCCTCTCCCTCGGTACTTCTCCTGTCCCTGGAGAGATGACGAGTTCCCGACTCCTCTCCCTGAGTCCTTAATTTCCTGGGGCTTGCCTAACCGGTGTGTTCCTCACACCATGGCCATCATCAACCACCTCCACGGGGTGAAAAGGTGAAGGGAGAAGGGCGAAGGGTAAAAGGTGAAGGGCTGAAACAC
>CM031605.1:55886752-55899252 GCA_018398815.1 Conus ventricosus
CCGCCGCAGAGACCTCACCGGTCCCCACAGCTTCTCCTGGACCTCAACCGGACCGGGCCACGTCTGGCGTCTCAAGGCTTCAAAGGAGAAGCAGGAATGTAAGATGTGGGTGGGAATTCGGGAGCCTGTGCCACAAGGGCACTGGTCAGTATGAGAGAGTTTGAGACGTGAGAGATGGGAGAGGAGCTGGCAGTGTCCTGTTCGCAACCTGAAGATGGTAAGTTGAGCAGTTGGTGGATGCTGTCCTCCTCAGTCCCAACGTCCAGGCGTTGGCACCACGTTCTTCTGAAGTTGCTTCTCAGGATGGTCTTAGCTGGAGCAGCTATGAATCTGGCCATCAAAAAAAAAAAAGAAAGAAAAGAAAAGAAAACGAACAACAACAACAAAATAGAAGAGAAGAGAAAAAAAAAAAAGGAAATGAACGGCAAGCCGCAGCTATGACACGGATGTTTACGGGCTCATTCGCGAGACGACACTTTAAAACACAAAGAAAAACAAAATCAAAACAAACAAAAAACACGTAAAGGAACAGACACTCGGCATGTGACGCCGTCCACCAGAAATGTGATTTTTCTGTATACCTCGTGTGGGAAGTCCCTTAAGGCGCCGAGATGACGGCATCGCTGAAACCATGCAACATTCCAACCAGTGCTGCTGGTTTGGGAATGAATCCCTGGCAGCCAATGGTAGCGCCTTGAGCAGTGGCACACGGCTGTCAACAAGGGTGTCTGTCTGTCTGTCTGTCTGTGCTCTGTGAGGAGCAGAGCCCGAAGTGTCCGAACATGCTGGCCCAGGCCTGCAAGGAGACAAACAGACTGTCCGCTGTTTAGCGGTGGCGGACTACACGTGCGACGTGTGTCGCAGGATGTCCGAGTTTGGGACTGCGACCACATCATGGGCGACACTGGTGTCTTTGATTGCTCGTGATTATGTGGGATGTGTGTGTGTGTGTGTGTGTGTGTGTGTGTGTGTGTGTGTGTGTGTGTGTGTCTGTGTCTGTGTCTGTGTGTGTGTGTGTTTGTGTTTGAGTGTGTGTGTGTTTGTGTGTGTATGTATGTGTGTGTCTGTGTGTGTGTGCATGTGTGTGCGTCTGTGTGTGTGTGTTTTTTTGTTTTGTTTTTTGTGTGTGTTTGTGTTTGAGTGTGTGTGTGTGTGTGTGTGTGTGTGTGTGTGTGTGTGTGTGTGTGTGTATGTGTGTGTGTGTGTGTGTGTGTGTGTGTGTGTGTGTGTGTGTGTGTGTGTGTGTGTGTGTGTGAGTGTGTGTGTGCGTGTGTTTGTCCGCCCCCCCCCTCTCTCTCTCTCTCTCGCACACACAAGCAAGCGCGCTCACACACACACACACACACACACACACACACACACACACACACACACACACACACACATACACACACACACACACACACACACACACACACACACACACCACACACACACACACACATACACACACACACACACACACACACACACACACACACACACACACACACACACACACACACACATTTGTATACATGGAAAGAGAGGAAGAGAGAGTGAGAGAGAGAGAGAGAGAAACGCATACTCGCGCACACACGCGCGCGCACATACATTAATTTTATGCATACATTTATGCATACATTCATACATAGATATATGCATGCATACATACATATATACATATGTAGATAGATGCATCTATTCGTCCAGCGATCCATCATTCACTCGTGTATGTTTCATCTTCATTATTTCCATCTATTTAGGTATCTGTCTGCCTATTAATCTAAACTTCTCTTTGCAGTTCTCTTATGCATGGAGCTGTCTCTCTATCCGTCTGTAGGTCTTACCATACATTTAAATCTAATCGTCTGATTGTCCGTATTCATGTGCACATTTGTTTATTCCTCTACGTATTCATGTATTACAACCCCCTCCACCCCACCCCTTTTGTTTTCCAGTCAACAGAAGCGGTCAGTATAGCCAAGTCTACAGTTACGACACCTCCAGACACTTTTTCCTGCGCATGCGTCACTTCGCTTCCGGATCCGGATTCCGCAAAAAGACCGACGACTATCTGGTACGTTATGCGGTGTAATGTGACGTGACGTGATGTGTTTTGATGTGGTGTGACGTAGTGTGTGTCTTATTATGTCTTCTTCACGCCTCTTCTCCTCTTCTCCTCCACTTTGCCATCCTGTCTGTCTGTCTGTCTGTCTGTCTGTCTGTCTGTCTGTCAGTCTGTCTGCCTGTTCGCTCTCTCTCTCTCTCTCCTCTCTCTCTCTCTCTCTCTCTCTTCTCTCTCTCTCTCCTGAGACATCCGCCAAAATAGGTATCCTGTTTCACGCGCCTGTTATATAAAAATGAAAATAAAAAAGAAAGAAAGAACAGAAAGAAATAAAGAAGGCCAAATCTAATTATTGCGTTCCAAAAGAAACTAATGATCAAATCCCAAGCAAAAATACATTGCCGACTTCGTTAAGCGCTGTTAGGAAAGGTGGAAAAAAATCCCTTTCAGTTCCAATTTGATTTCCTGTCAACATAAACACCAGTTTACGTACAGTGCGCGGTGATCATTGATTGTATGGTAACCAAACGGCGACAATTTACCGGATTTTGCTTCTTATTTTTTCTTTTTCTTTTTTCTTTTTTTTTCTTTCTTTTGCACTCGCTGTAGTGAATACATCCGTTCCTGTACTAGAGAGTGTACGTGTGCCTGTGTCTGCAGAGGAATGAATGTTTGTTCTTGTGTTGTGACTAGTTATTATGCTTAGTTGATATCTTTCTATCCGTGAGAATTTCAAGTGTCCATGCCATTACGGTTGTATGGTTATTGATGCTGTAATGTCAGTGACTCTCTCTCTCTCTCTCTCTCTCTCTCTCTCTCTCTCTCTCCTCTCTCTCTCTTCTCTCTCTCCTCTCTCTCTCTCCTCCTCTCTCTCTCTTCTCTCTCTCTCTCTCTCTCTCTCTCTCTCTCTCTCTCTCAGTGAGAAACACATCCACACAGAAACAAATGTATTCTATTTCAAGCGCCTGTTATATAAAAATGGACAAACAGAAAGAACAGAAAGAAAGACAAAAAAGCCAAATCTAGTTATTGCGTTGGCACTCCAAAAGGTACTAATGATCAAATGCAAAAGATCCTAATGATCAAATCTCGAGCAAAAATACATCGCTTACTTCATTAAGCGCAGTTAGGAAAAGAAAAAAAAAAAAACCTCTTTCAGTTCCAACTTGATTCCTGTCAAGATAAACACCAGTTTCCGTACAGTGCGCAGTGATCATTGATTGTGTGGTAACCAAACGGCTGCAGTCTACCCTTTGATCATTGATTGTGTGGTAACCAAACGGCTGCAGTCTACCCTTTGATGATTGATTGTGTGGTAACCAAACGGCTTGCAGTCTACCCTTTGATCTTGATTGTGTGGTAACCAAACGGCTGCAGTCTAACCCTTTGATCATTGATTGTGTGGTAACCAAACGGCTGCAGTCTACCCTTTGATCATGATTGTGTGGTAACAAACGGCTGCAGTCTACCCTTTGATCATGATTGTGTGGTAACCAAACGCTGCAGTCTACCCTTTGATCATTGATTGTGTGGTAACCAAACGGCTGCAGTCTACCCTTTGATCATTGATTGTGTGGTAACCAAACGGCTGCAGTCTACCTTTGATCATTGATTGTGTGGTAACCAAACGGCTGCAGTCTACCCTTTGATCATTGATTGTGTGGTAACAAACGGCTGCAGTCTACCCTTTGATCATTGATTGTGTGGTAACCAAACGGCTGCAGTCTACCCTTTGATCATTGATTGTGTGGTAACCAACGGCTGCAGTCTACCTTTGATCATTGATTGTGTGGGTAACCAAACGGCTGCAGTCTACCCTTTGATCATTGATTGTGTGGTAACCAAACGGCTGCAGTCTACCCTTTGATCATTGATTGTGTGGTAACCAAACGGCTGCAGTCTACCCTTTGATCATTGATTGTGTGGTAACCAAACGGCTGCAGTCTACCCTTTGATCATTGATTTGTGTGTAACCAAACGGCTGCGTCTACCCTTTGATCATTGATTGTGTGGTAACCAAACGGCTGCAGTCTACCCTTTGTTTGTTTGTTTATATTGTTGTTGTTGTTGTTGTTTTGTTGGGTTTTTTTCACTGGCTGTGGTGAATACATCCGTTCCTGTACTAGATGTGTACGTGTGCCTGTGTCCGCAGGGCAAGGAATGTTTGTTCTTGTGTTATGACTGGTTATTATGCTCGGTTGATATCTTTCTGTCAGTAAGAATTTTATGTGTCCATGTCGTTTAGGCTGTATGATTGTTGATATTTTAGTGTCATTGACTCACCCTGTTCCCCCCCCCCTCCTCTCTCTCTCTCTCTCTCCTCTCTCTCTCTCTCTTCTCTCTCTCTGTCTCTCTCTCTCTCTCTCTCTCTCTCTCTCTCTCTCTCTCTTACTCTCTGTCTCTGTCACTGTTTCTCTCTCTCTCTCATCTCTCTCTCTTCCACTCTTTTCTCTCTCTCTCTCTTTCTCTCTCTCCTCTCTCTCTCTGTCTGTCTGTCTCCTCTCTCTCTGTCTGTCTGTCTCTCTCTCTGTCTCTGTCTCTCTCCTCTCTCTCTCGCAACAGAGAGAGAGAGAGACAGAGAGAGAGAGAGAGACAGACAAACAGACAGACAGACAGTTCGCTCTGTTGCGATGTATATCTTCTATGCCTTGAAGAAAAGAGAAGAATTGTTACTGGGGAGTGAACATTAGGAGTGCCATATGTTTTCATACATTTATCTGTTTTACCTTGTTTCGTGGTCGATACGCCTTGTGTATACTTAGGGATCATGCTGAAAAATGTGTATGTGTGTGCGGGTGCGTGCGTGCGTGTGTGTGTATGTGTGTGTGTGTGTGTGTGTGTGTGTGTGTGTGTGTGTGTGTGTGCTGCGTGCGTGCGTGTGTGTGTGTGGTGTGTGTGTGTGTGTGTGTGTTGTGTATGTGTGTCTGTGTGTGTGTGTGTGTGTGTGTGTGTGTGTGTAGTGTATGCGTGAGTATGTGTGTGTGTGTGTGGTGTGTGTGTGTGTGTGTGTGTGTGTGTGTGTGTGTGTGTGTGTGTTTGCGCGCGCGCAATTGTAAGTGCGGGCGAAATTGTATGTGCGGCTGTGCGAGTCTGGGTGAGTGCTACATATGGGTGTGATTTTGTATGAATCTTTCGGTATAACAAATTTACGATCATACAATTGGTGTGAGCAAGTTTGTAAATGAGCGTGATCAGTAGAAATGTTACAGCGTCAGTGTGTGTGATTTCATTTTTGTTTCTTTGACCTCATTGCAGATTGGTCGGTGGCCTTTTGCAATTAAAATTTCCGAGTTCCGAGTTCTCTCTCTCTCTCTCTCTCTCTCTCTCTCTCTCTTAGAGACAAATCCGCAAAAAATGTATCCTGTTTCAAGCACCTGTATGTAAAAAAGGGGGAAAGAAAGAAAGAGAAAAGGCAAAATCTAATTACTGCGTCGGCACTCGAAAAGGTACTAATGATCAAATCCCACGCAAGAACACCTTGCCGACTTAAAAGCGCCGTTAGGAAAGAAAAAAAGGTTTCGTTTCAGTTCCGTCTTGATTACCTGTCATTATAACACAAATTTAACCTTTGGCGCGTGGTGATCATTGATTGTATGGCGACCAACTGGTGGCAATTTACCGGGTTTTTGTTTGTTTGTTTTGTTTGCTGTTAGTGTGTTTTTTGTTTGGTTGTTTGTTTTATTCTCTTTTTGTCTTTTTTTTTTTTTTTTTTGCAGTGGTTATGGTGAATACTTCCGTTCCTGTGCTAGAGCGTGTACGTGGTGTGTGTGTGTGTGGTGTGTGTGTGTGTGTGTGGTGTGTGTGTGTGTGTGTGCGTGCAGAGGAATGAACGTTTTTTCTTGTGTTTTGTGGTTGATATCTTTCAATCAGTGAGAATTCACGTTCCCATTCCATTACAGCTGCATGGTTATAAATATGTAAATGTGAGTGATACTCTCTCTCTCTTTCTCTCTCTCTCTCTCTCCTCTCTCCTCTCTCATCTCTCCTCTCTGTCTCTCTCTCTGTCTGTCTCTCTCTCTCTCTCTCTCTCTCTCCTCTCTCTCTCTCTCTCTCATCCCATCTCTCTCTCTCTCTCTCAGTATTTATCTCCAGCATATTTTTGTGTGCATTTTCATGCGTTAAGGAAGAGAGGGACAGATTTATATTTGAGTTTGTTTTTGTTTGGGGGAAAAGTTTTAGATCGAGACACTTCCATCTCCGAGATGTCGTCAAGCCATCTTCCAAAGCTTTGTAGCGTCTTATTATGTCCCTTGAACCCTTTCTCCACCTCCCCTCCACTTTCCATCCCCCTGCCTTCGCTCCTCCCTCCCCTCCCCAACCCCCTCACCCCCACCTCCCTCTGCCTCTTCCTGTCCCGGTTGACACGCCACTTGCCATAGTCCCCCTCCTCCTCCAGCGTAAAGACGTTCCTTTGAAAAGCCTCACGACAGCTGTGTGGGGTGTCTGGTGGGCTCAATGCTAGCAGAGAATCAAGATCGAAGTTTGGCGTTGCTAGTTCAAAGCCCGCTGGCACCTAGTGTACGCATGGCCGTATTCTGCCTCCCATGGTATCTTGTCGTTCTGGTGTGTGTGAGTAGTATAGTGTCTGAATAGGTCCTCAGCTTACCATCCCTTCCCACCTATCCTATCCTTTTCTTCCCCCTCCTCCTACCTCCTCCCCTCCCTCCCTCCCTCCCTCCCCCTTCCCCCGCCTCCCACACACACACACATACACACACACACACACACACACACACACACACACACACACACACACACACCACACACACACACACGCACACACACACACACACACCGCACACACACACACACACACACACACACACACACACACACACACACACACACACACACACACCACTCTATTCCCCTGACATGTCTCTCTCTCTCCTCTCTCTCTCTCTCTCTCTCTCTCCCTCTCTCTCTCTCTCTCTTTCTCTCCCCTCTCTCTCCCTCTCCCTCTCTCCCTCTCTCTCTCTCTCTCTCCCTCTCTCCTCCCTCTCTCTTTCTCTCTCCCTCTCTCTCCTCCTCCTCCTCTCTCTCTCCCTCTCTCTCTCTCTCTACCTCTCTCTCTCTCTCCCCCTCTCCCTCTCCCTCTTCTCTCTCCCTCCCCTCTCTCTCTCGCTCCCCCTCTCTCTCTCTCCCCCTCTCTCTCTCCCTCTCTCTCTCTACCTCTCTCTTTCTCTCCCTCTCTCTCTCTCCCTCTCCCTCTCTGTCCCTTTCTCTCTCTCTCTCTCTCTCTCTCTCTCTCTCTCTCTCTCTCTACCTCTCTCTCTCTCTCTCTCTCCCTCTCTCTCTCTCGCTTTGACTGACCTGGGTCGAGCAGGGCGTTCAACCTCCCATTGACCCTCCTCCCCTCGCCCTCTTTTGACCTGGCCCAGACCGACAGGAGCATTGACCTCTAGCATTGACCTCTAGCATTGACCTCTTTGGCCTTCATGTGTGGATAGCAAGGGGGAGATAGATGGGCGCTGTTGCCCTCAGACTGGTGGCGCAGGCCGCTGTCAATCCTGTCTGGGAGTGATGTGCTGGAGGCCTTGGATGTGTGATGCTGCTGTTGATCGTGGCACGTGAAGCAGGGTTAAGTCTAAAGGCTTCGTCACACGGAATTTGACAACACAACATTTTCATGCAGATACAAGTGAGCAGCTCGGTATTTCCTGTGATATTTTTTCATAAGAGATAGGGTTTCAAGTCGTGTAATATGACTAATTATGGCGAAAACACGTTAAACAGAAGATCCCTTCAGGTTTCAAGCAATATAATCATGTCATGACGAGCTTTAATCAGGTGATACAGGTTCGTTGACTTTGCATCATGAGCCGGTGCATGGCGCCGCTGGTAGAAGGTGGCTCTGCCTGAGTTTGGTAGTTACGTTTTGTAAGAAATGGATTACAAAGCTATTTTGCGCATGAACTCATTATATGACGAGCTTTGATCTGGTGAAGAGAGTTTCTTTTTCAACGTTGCATCAAGAGCCAAGCATCGGCGCAGCTAGTGCACAGATAATCGTGCCTTAGCTTGGTAGTTATGCTTTCGTAAGAAATAGATTTCGAAGCTATTTCGCGCATGAAGTCATTATACGACGAGCTGTGTTCTGCTGAAATATGTTTCCTGAACTTTGGAGTGTCCGCGTGCCTGTACCCATCGTCAACACAGCGCAGGCCTCCAAGGGTGGTACAGGACTGCTCTAAAGGCAGGTGAAGACAGTGCTTCTCTGGGTCCTCCCCAGCACCTTCGGGTGTTTCTTTTTCTTCTTTGCCTTAACTAGGCTGACCCTGGAGAAAGGTCCAGTGACGGTGAGGAAAGACCCACTGACCACAGGGAAAGTCCTGTTGACAGTGGGAAAGACTACAACTTTGGATTCTCTCTTGAGGGCACAGAAGACCGTATGGCGAAAGCTTGGCTGTGTCTGGAGTGGCACTGTCTTCATCTGTCCGTGGTCAGGGGTGGTTGGGTCTGTGGGGTGTGCTCGGCAGCTGGAGGGTGGTGTTTTGTGCCGGTGGGCTCTGCAGTCATGAAACACGGGCTGGTACACCCATGGGGATGCTACTTTAAGGCTGTTATGAGTTGCATCCTGTAGTCTGATTTACCTCTGTTCAGGAGCAGTTATGTCCCTTGATATCTTAATGGAGTGTCCTGCGCGTGCCTGTACCCATCGTCAACACAGCGCAGGCCTCCAAGGGTGGTACAGGACTGCTCTAAAGGCAGGTGAAGACAGTGCTTCTCTGGGTCCTCCCCAGCACCTTCGGGTGTTTCTTTTTCCTGTTTCCTGAACTGTGCATCATGAGGCAATGAACAGCTCAGCTACTAGACAGGTGACTGCACCTCAGCTTGGTAATCATAATTTCGTAAGAAATAGATCGCGATGCTATTCAGCGCGTGAGGTCATTTCACAGCGGGCTTTAATCAGGTGAAAAATATTTCTTAACATTGTATCATGAGTCAACAAACAGCACTGCGGGCAGACAGGTGGCTGTGCCTTCTCTTGGTAATCAAACATCTGACGAAATTTGCACAGGTCCGCTTCAACTTTTTAATGTGATGATAAAGACTTCGGTTTCTTCCATTGCCACGTAATCTATAAAGTGTTGAAGATTGAATGAAAAGCCGAACATGAGGATCTGATAGTTGATTTTATGTACCAGTCAAGCGGTTGGTGGCTCAGTGCAAGGGCATGAACGGCTGGCGTTTGCCCTGGCTAGTTTATAGTGTGACATACCTTAAGAGAGACACCTCTACAATGCTTAATGCTCCCAGTTGGGGGGGGGGGGGGGGGGGGCTTCTGTGGAAGAGGTATTTCACCTGAACACCGTGTCATGTTACCCAGGCCTAACTGATGGTCCTCGCTGTGGCCTGGGTGTGAGGCCTAGGGCCTGGGTGGAGTGTCAGGACCGGCAGGTGCGCTTCTTTGTTTCTCTGTCGCCTCCATTGATAGAAGGCCGTCTCTGAGACGGGTTCAAACGCCAGTTCATTTCTTCAATTGAGAGAAAGAATCGAGTCTAGACCTGACCAGCTTTGCTTTGATTTGGAGATTTCTATGAAAAACCGAGAGATATGCAGACGGGGACACATGCGAATAGGAACATGTAGAGATACAAATAGGTGTCGTAGAGAGACCGGGACACACACAACACACACACACACACACACACACACACACACACACACACACACACACACATACACACACACACACACACACACACACACACACACACACACACACACACACACACACACACACACACACGGACCGGAACACTTACAAACAGGGACAGAATCAGACAATGAATACAGACAGACCGGAACACATAGAGACAGGGACACTTACAGACATTGAACAGATACAGACAGGGACACACAGAGACAGGGACACATACAGACATTGAACAGATACAGACAGGGACACACAGAGACAGGGACACATACAGACATTGAACAGATACAGACAGGGACACACAGAGACAGGGACACTTACAGACATTGAACAGATACAGACAGGGACACACAGAGACAGGGACACTTACAGACATTGAACAGATACAGACAGGGACACACAGAGACAGGGACACTTACAGACATTGAACAGATACAGACAGGGACACACAGAGACAGGGACACATACAGACAGGGAACGCGTTCAGAGAAGGGACACATGGACACAGAGGCCGAAACCGTGAACACAGAGAGAAATGAACGCGTGCAGACCAAGACAGAGAGAGAGAGAGAGAGAGAGAGAGAGAGAGAGAGAGAGAGAGAGAGAGAGCGAGGGGAGAGAGAGAGAGACAGACAGACAGACGGAAAGACAGACAGAAAGATAGACAGAGAGGACACAGACACTTTTTTTTAACAGAGACAGGACACAGAGACCGAAACACATCAAACATGGCCATATACGTTGTTATACGTACAGACAGCAGCAGACAGAGACGAGGACACACAGAAACAGAGATGCACACAGACAGGGAACACACAACTTCGTGGCTGTACACAGACAAGGACACATCACACATTGAAATACAGATAAAGACATACAGGCAGGCAGTAGCGAGGAGACAGAGACACGCACATTCATGGAATACACGGATACATGGTCAGACACAGTTCAGTTCAGTTCAGTTCAGTGATTATTATAACGTCTGTTCATCATCAATGATATTAGACGATATCCAAAGGCAACAGAGATGACTAAGAATGCCAGACCTTCTGTCTCTGGTCATTTTCTCTCACCTCTTTGCTTTTTTTAAAGCATTTCTTTATTGAAAAGATGTGTACATAAACAAATTATAGAACTGAAGCAACAACAAGCAAATGCTTATGATGTGCCCAGTGACAGAAACTTTAACAACAATAAACACATCGGCGGATTGCATAATCAACATCGATACGTAAGAGAGAAAGAAAAATGCTAAATATCATATAATGGAAAAAAAATTGTTGAAAATCTTGATTTAAATCAAAAGACATGAAAAAAAAAGAGAACAGATCTACACAACAAATATCATGATTCCCCTTGCACCGAACATACACAATTTTAAACAGAGAGAGAGAGAGAGAGAGAGAGAGAGAGAGAGAGAGAGAGAGAGAGAGAGAGAGAGAGAGAGATGCGTCCCGTTTCCCAAAACACCAAAGAGCCCAAAGAACCTCTTTCCTTCACAGTTTAGAATCTAAACACTCCACTCAAAATACTTATAAAATACTTTTTGAAATTCAAAAATCACAACAGTCTGCCCAACTCTGACTAGGCAATAATGTGTGCGATGTTTGTAACACCTGTGTCATGTATAAAACATGGTCAGTCCTTTCAAAATGTGTAGTATTCATGCCTTTTAATTTGGATCGCCCTGTGACCATTGGGATGTCTAGCAGTCTCCAATGGACAGAAATTTTCCCCTCACATATACACCTAAAAATCAGGAGAGAATTTCGCGTTCCATGTATTTCACCTAAATTGATAGATTATCTGTGTTATATACCTTGGGCAGGAAGGCAATTCATGTGACTTTTTAGTGGAATTTCTGTTGTGTATACGGTTTTCCAACAAATGACGTATTTCACGTATAGTTCGTTTCAAAGGATATCCACCGTCAGACACAGACAGACGTCTAGAGACAAACACGTCAAGAGACATGAAACACAGAACAAACGTGGGACACGCTGACGGGGTGGGGTCAGGGAAGAGGAAGGACAGAGGGGGGAGGGTTGGTGGGGATGGATGGAGGACACAGTGATGGAGAGACACATCCCTCTCCCAGGCGACATGCAGTCATCCCCAATCCTCTCTCCACGATCTAAGCTCCTCCTCCTCCCCCCCCCCCCCCCCCCCCCCTTCCCACTCCCCCGTACCCCCTCAGTCTCAGATTTTGTGTGGCTCTGGAAAATTGCATCTAAGCAGTACATGAGTTTTCGGTCTGGTCTGAAGAGAAATGGAACTGTCTGAGAGAGAAGAGAGAGAGAGAAGAGAGAGAGAGAGAGAGAGGGGGGGGGAAGGGAGGGAGAGAGAGGGAGAGAGAGAGGGGGGAGGGAGGGAGAGAGAGGGGGGAGGGACAGAGAGAGAGAGAGAGAGAGAAAGAGAGAGAGAGAGAGAGAGAGAGACTGGTTGCTTTCACTGAAGGTCGTGCGTCTGTGCGGAGATGAAAAGGGGGGCATGGGAGGATATGTGGGGAGCTTTGATCATGGAGTCGCTCGGTGTCGGTGATCGTGAGGGTTGTGTGAGTATGGGATCGACCTTTGGTGACTTGGTGTTCTATTCTTGTCCTGGTTCTGTCCCCTTCCCTTTTTTTTTTTTTTTTCCCCCCCCTTTTTTTCCCCCTCCCCCCTTTTCCCCCTTTTTTCCTTTTTTTTTTCCCCCCCCTTATTTTTCGCCCCCCCCCTTTTCCCCCAAAAAACTTTTTTTAAAATTTTTATTTTTTTAAAAAAAAAAATTTTTTTTTTTTTTCCCCAAAAAATT
>CM031605.1:55901752-55904252 GCA_018398815.1 Conus ventricosus
GGGTGTGTTCACACACACCACCCCACACACACAACTAACTTAGGGCGTATAATGAGTAGGAATCTTACCTCTTGCAGAACTTCGGAAAGCTTCAAACTTCAAAATTTATCTAAAGAGCTTTCACAAAACAATTTTAGCTCAGAATAAGTATGTTTAAATCAGAGGAGGATTTCGGAAAACGTGCCCAAAATATACTGTCAACTGGGTCTAATTAACTCGTTTTTCCTCCGATCTTCCTAAAGGATACTAAAATAGATAAAAACAACATTGCCCAAAAGCCCACATATTCACCTATTCCAAAATGGGAACAAAGTAAAGCCTCCTTTGATATAGATTATACAGAATGTATCAAAAAAAGATTGTCCACATACCTTAAGAACATCTGTTTTACGCTCTTTTGAAAGGAAACTACAATCACCATTTGAAAATGTTTACAGATGGCTCAGTGCTAGAAAATAATAACACGGGAGCAGCCTTCATAACCCTAGTTTCAAAATAGAAAAGCTCTTCTATCTTGGTAGACGTTATCGATATTTAGTGCCGAATTAATTGCTATACTTAAGTCGTTAGATTTCATCCTAAATTTTCCAATAAATAATTCCCAAATTATTTATAGGTGTTGATTCGAAAGCAGCAATCCACTCGATTAAGTCGCATGTCCTTCAAATTTGTTTTTGCTATGGTATTAGAAATTCATCATCTCATTCATCTTTTATCCTTGAAAGGCATTACTGTTACTTTTTGTTGGACCCCCTCTCATTGTGGTATTGTACCCAACGAGCGCGTAGATCAACTAGCAAGAAAAGCAGCTCAAAATGTTAATTACGCAATACCACTTAACATTCCTTTAGATTTGAAAGAATGTTTTTCAATTATAAATTCAACGTCAAGAGAAAAAGGTAAAACATTACTGATGAACTCAGACGTCCAATATTATCACAACTGTGTAAAGTTTAGTGATGGGTACAAGGGGAAAACGTACAAACAAGTCTCTTTCTCGTCTAGGGAGATTGAAAGCTTAATCCATAGATTTCGTTTGAACGCATTGAAAACAAAATTTTGTCATAACGTTAAATGTATGTGTGGGGAAACCTTAAGTATCCGTCATTTACTAATTCAATGCCAAGAGCAAGAGAACTCTTTACAAATTCGGGTATTGATGGTTACACTGATGGATCGACTTCCTTGCCTTTACCAAGTATTTTAAACAGTTCTTATGTTCTTGAGTCAATTTGCAAATGTTTGTTAAGTAGTTCAATTGGCCTTTATCTTTAGATCTTGCCTCTACTCAGTTACATAATTTTGTTTTGATCAAATGGAAGAGGGATAGAGGGGAGGGGTGGGGGGGAGGGGGGGGGAGGATGTAATATTCTAGCATTAACATATTAATACACTCAATCACTTAACATACTTCATTCACCCACACATAAGACTGTCTGAATCACTGTAGTGGAAGGACATTAAACCGACGACAACACACACACACACACACACACACACACACACACACACACACCACACACACACACACACACACACACACATGATCGCGCCACTGAAGACACGAACTACGAACCCAGAAGATTCTCTTATTTTCAAGGCGTGTGCCTTACCCAGTGGGCCACCTCTGCTCCCCACACAGACAGACTAAGCTGCATGGCCACAGACTTGCAGTCTGGCACTGGTTCCAGTGATGACTGTCTCTGGCCATGCCTTGACTCATTGCACACACAGTCCCTGGAAGGCACGGGCAGTAGTTTCTGATGCGGGAACCTGTCTGTCAGGCAAAACAAAAACCTGAAAGCCCCCAAAAAACACGTGCAGCCAACCCGCACGTGCAAACAACCACAAACGGGAGCCCACACCTATATAACATCGGCGATGGGCAAACCAAAATCCATCCTGATGACAGCGCAACACGCTTGAAACAAATTTGTAGATAGTTTTAAGATTCCTCTTTTAACTTGTTTAACTATATATATCTTCCAAAACCACAACTTAAAGATTACCATTGAAGCAAACAAAAAGGTAGTGAACTACTTAGACATAACACTGGATCTCAACAATCACATATATAAACCATACAAGAAACCCAACGATACACCTCTTTATGTACACACCAAAAGTAACCATCCACCATCTATATTAAAGACCATACCCCATGGCATAAACAAGAGACTATCAAACCTGTCATGCAGTGAGAGAGTGTTCAACAATGCAGCAGTAGAATACCAGGAGGCACTACAAACAAGTGGATACAATTACAAATTACAATACAACCCAGACAACAACACAAATAAAAGCAAAAAAATAGGAAAAGAAAAATCATATGGTATAACCCCCCATACGACGGGAAACTCAAAACAAACATAGGGAAAGAATTCTTCAAAATCCTAACAACTTCATTTCCAAAAGAACACAAACTGTCCAAAATATTTAACAAAAACACTGTCAAACTATCGTACTCATGTATGCCCAACCTCAAAAACCTAATTGACGC